>CM035410.1:73620888-73643388 GCA_020310875.1 Ceratopteris richardii
TGATCCTAAAGGTATGTAGTCAACATATGGTTCCATGCCCTATGTGCCTGCTTCAATCCATAAAGAGCTTTGTTCAATTTACACACATATGTAACCTTGCTTGGGTCCTCATAGCCAAGAGGTTGAGACATATACACCTCTTGTAAAATCCAGCCATTTAGAAATGCGTTTCTTACATCCAATTGATACATGTTCCAATTCTTTGATGCAGCCACACTTACCAATACCCTGATGGTTGGCATTTTGGCCATAGGTGAGAAGGTTTCTTCATAATCAACTCCTTGGGTTTTTGCAAAACCCTTGGCCACAAGTCTACTTTTGTACCTGCTTATTGATCCATCAGAATTCCTCTTGGTCTTATAGATCCATCTAGACCCAATTACCTTCATAGACTCCTTCTTTGGTACTAGCTTCCAAATATCATTCTCCTTGAGTGCTTCAATTTCCTCATCCATAGCTTCCTTTCATTCTATCTTGGTCTTTGCCTCTTCATATGATGATGGCTCTTCAAATGACAAGTCTTTTGCAAGATAAAGAGAGTGCTTAGTAATTAAGGAAGTGTCATACCCATATCTGATTGGCTTCTTGCTCTCCCTTTGTGATCTTTTGATTGCTTGATTAGATGATTCAGATATATCTTCCAATTTCTTCATCTTGACTTTGCCTTTCGACTTCCATGCCTTGAATTCTTCTAAGTTGATGATGTCCTCATTATCTGAATTAATGTCTTCTATCTGATTGGGCTCCTCCTTAGTGAGGCTTGGAAAATCCTCTTCCAAGTCATAAGGTAGCTTTACTTTCTTGCATTCACTTTCAAACCAAGAGTCATTCTCATCAAAGACAACATCTCTACTGACCATAAATCCTTTGTTGGAAGGATTGTAGAGCTTGTATCCCTTTTCATTCAAGTCATACCCTATGAAGATGCACTTCTCTACCTTAGGGTCTAGCTTACCTCTTATTTGAGAAGGGATATGCACATAAGCAACACATCCAAAGATCCTGCAATGATTAAGTGATGGTCTCCTACCATGCCATGCTTCATATGGGGTCATCCCATCAAGAGATTTGGATGGTAACCTGTTTATAAGATAAGGAGCAATAGATAAACTTTCTGCCCATAAGTAATTAGGTCATTTTTTCTTATTTAACATTGACCTAGTTGTTTCAACAATTAGTCTATTTCTCCTCTCTGCCACCCCATTTTGATCAGGGGTATACCTTGTTGTAATTTCTCTCTTGATTCCTTTGTCCTACAAGAATGCATCAAACTCATTTGAGAAGTACTCACCCCCTCCATCTGACCTTAGTCTCTTTAGACTTCTTCATGTTTGGTTCTCAACAAGTGCAAGATACTTTTTAAAACAACTGAATACTTCATCTTTGTGCTTCATAAAATATAAGACACTCCACCTATTGATGTCATCAATCAAAGATACATAATACCTTGATCCAAAAATTGAGGGATCCTTACTTGGTCCCCATACATCTGTATGGACAAGCTCTAGGTAGTCCTCATGCATTTAACCTTTCCTTGTGAAGGGTAACCTATGAGATTTTCCAAACTGACAAGCACCACATTTATAAATCATGTGTTGCTTGGACACATTAGGTATCCCAAGCACACATTGATCTCTACATATTTGTTTTAAGGTTCTTTCACCAACATGCCCTAATCTCTTATGCCAAATTTCAAGTTCTGATAGTGTTTGGTCTTTGTGGCTATAAAGTGCAATATTCCTTGTATCTTTAAGTTCAAAAGTTTATAATCTACTTGTCTTTTCTCCTTTAGCAGTTCTTTTGAATACATGTTTGGGATCCTCCACAAATGCTCCATATTGGTTGAGTCTGAACTGCAAACCCTTTTCCACAATCTGTCCAACACTCAATTATTGGTAATTTTAGGTACATATAGAACCCTCCTCAATAGATTTCTATTTCCCTCAGAGGTCTTAACATTTCCTACTTTAATCACTGAGTGCTTGGGGTCATCACATATTTTTACCTGATGCTTACCCTTTGGTTCCTCAAGGTCAAAGAGAAGACCTACATTGACTGCCACATGGTTTGAGCATCCTGAGTCAATGTAGAATAGATGGTCATCATTTATACCCGGTTTTGAAGTCATATTCATAATCAGAAGAGAATCCTCTTTCTCCTCTGTGTAGTTATTGTAGTCTTTCCTTGATTTTTAGCCTCCTTGCTAGTTGCTATTGTAGTTGTTGTTGTAGTTGTTATTGTATTCTTGATGGTGATTGAATCTTCCTCTTGATTATGTATATCCACCTCTTCAATAACCTCTACCTCTCTTGTTCTTGAAGTTCCTGTAACACTCATCTGTAGTATGATTTGATAATCCACAAATATTACATGGTGAGGAGTTATAAGGTCTCCCCCTACCTTGCTTACCTCCTTTGCCCCTTACTCTTGAGGTTCTACCTCTCCCTGTATAGTTGGCTTGGGAGGTAGCTCCTTCATCCTCAATCTTCTTGTTCTTCCCTTTCTCTTTAGACTTAATTTTATAAGTGTATAGGGCAGAAGAGCTATTACCTCTTGATGAATCTCAATTCTTGTTGAGCTTGGATTCATGGGTAAAGAATTGCCCCATGAGTGTGGTAAGATCTAGAATCTGCATGTCCATGTACAAGTCCATGGCAGTTGTGAAGCTCTCCCATTTGTCATCAGCTTTAATACCATTGATTACTTGCCTTACAAGCTGCTCTTCTTCAATTTCTTCTCTTATGCTTGCCAATTGATGAGCTATATCCTTGACTTTGGTCACATACTCTGAGATGCCTTCCTTGGGTTGCTTTCTTTGAGTGGTAAACTCAATCCACAATTAGTTCTTCCTAGCCCTTGTGTTGGAAGAAAAATATGAAGACAATGTTCCTGAGTCTCTTGGGATGTCTTACAGTTCCTAATGTGTGGAAGAAGAAAATTAAAAATTGAGTTAAGTAAGACCTTGCTAATGCATCCTTTGCACACCATGTGTTGAGTCTTTCATGCTCCTACCTTGTAGGTTGTCCTTTGCTTCTGAATATGGGCATCTCCTCATCCCGTGAGATGTATCCATAAAGGCTCCTTCCTTGCAAGTATGTCTTCATCCTCAAGGACCATGCTTGATAGTTGTTCTTGTCCAATTTATCAATGAAAGAAGGAAAACCATCTCCCATTTTACCTTAGTTTTGCTCTGGTACCACTATTGGGAACAAAGACCCAGTTGACTAGTGGTCACCCGTGCCATCAAAGCCTTAAAACTGGCGACAAATATCGACGAGAAAGAATCGGCAAATTCCATCGATTATGAGATTTTAAGAGATGGATGGACACTTCCGCAAATGAGTAGGTACTGCCAAATCCTGCTTTGTACCAGCCCCTTCTTGCTTCAGATTTGAGTTGTAGGCCCAATTATCTTTCCATTGATACTATGCAAGTTCCTATGTACTTTGGAAATGATCTGTGAAAAGCTTGAACCAAAACAGACTACTTCCAAGTTGAAGGATTAATGAAAACCTTCTATTTTTGTTCACATACCTGCTCCTTGTTATGTTTAGTGCTTCTAGTATAGTAGGAATTAGAAAAATTCTTTTTGAAGATATCAAGTTATCTTAATGAGCTAATGATTCCAAGTGGAATCACTTAAAATTATGCACTATACACAAAGCAATCAATTTAGCAATTGAATTATTACTACCGCTTTTTTAGGACCTCTATAGAGTTTGACCTCTACAGAGCTTCGGCATGCTTCTCTCCAAATTGACAAAATGGATTATCTTCAAAATTCGTGAGCATGTAGAGAACTTGGAGCTGATTCCAACATGCTATAGACCATTGAAAAAGGTAAAGAAATGACTGAGAAATGAGCAATACAAGTTGACTGTCAAGAGTGACTATGACAAAGAGACCATAAATGAGAAGTATTAATCTATTGTATTAGAACACAATGTTGTACAACATCATAGGCATGATAATCAAAGCCTAATGATTGTGAGTAGTATAGGCTATGATGTAAGCCTTACTCTCTTACAATGTGGTCAAGAAGAACTCGGAATGGAGTCACCTATCCTATGAGTTTTTTACACATCTTTTATAGGTAGGATATTTGAATTCGAATTTGAATACTCCATTGGCTCTCACTAAAAGTAGTCCTCCAATCTAGGAGTTGTTCTCTCAAGTAGATTCATGACTTTCTCAACTAACAAGTCCCACGATTTTAGTGGTAGTTACAAATATTCTTTCAAGTCAAAAGAATGACTTTTACAAATGGTAAAGATGAAACCTTCCTAGCAATGGTTTCCATGGAGCTTCAATTGTTCATAAACTCTAGCCAAATGTATAGGCTTGGTATTTGCACCAACAACAATATATATATATATATATATATATATATATACACACTCACACATATGCATTCACATACAAGGTCATGCACATACATACATAGAGACAATATAAAATCATATACACACATACATATGATTTTCACACACAGAGATATAGGGTTAATTGCTCACATTCATGCATCGCATACATATAGGTATACACCCACAAATGCACATAGTCATACTCGTGCCACTTAGGGTAACATATAGACACTCAAATAAAACATATACACATAGTCACACACATGGCTTTTAAGGTAACACATATACACACGCTTACAAAAATATAGACACACATTGATACTCATTTACACACATGATCACATCCAAATATATGCACACTGACAATCACAAAAATAAGCACTCATTTATATACATACATTTAGTCAAAAACACACACTAACATACATGCATATGCACACCGCACACTAACATATACCTAGATTTTTGTTTAAATACTCACACATTAATATAAATACACAAATGAATTCATATACCTAGATTTATGTTGTTAAAGCATAATATATTCTTTAGAGTTTTGTTTAAATGCTCACACATTAATATAAATACACAAATGAATTCATATATAAAAAAACACATATATTAGTGACAATCAAATTTCTCATAGGAGTTCCATCAAGCTTGCGTAAAGCATACATACCTATATAAGAAAAGAATCAATAACATAAGGTCCAAACAATCTTTTAGTTAATTTATGCCATGCAGCATATTGGGTATCGAACTGACTACCATATACAAGTACCCAATTCCCTGGCTCTACCAATCATGGCCCAAGATAATGTTTTTTATCAAAATAGATCTTATTTTTTAAATGTGACTCCATAAATTTCTTAATTGCTTCTTTCGCATATTTTTCCCCTTGTTGAAGTTGTTTAATTCTTAAAGCTTATAACTCTTTGTGTGACAAATTATCTTCCCAGTCTAGACTTATCCAATTTTTTATTTGGGTATGTATCAAAAAAATAGGCTTTTGATAATACATGAGCTCAGCAAGCATAAATCCACTTGATCTCCTATAGGTCATCCTATCTACCCATAAAATAAACAGAAGATATCTTCACCATTACCTGATATTTCCATCACATGCGTTCAAGATTGCCCTCACTATAGAAGGATGACCTCGCTCAATCTTCCCATTTGCTTCTAGGTTATAGGCTATCGTGAGAGATAAGTGAATTCAATGATGATCAAAGAATTCCATCGCCTCTCTAGCATCTAACTCTCCTCATTCCACAACTACTTTTTCTACATATGCAAATCTAGATATAACTTCTAAAAGAAATAAACATACATTATAAGTATTATTAGATTGAAGTGTACCACCTTCCACATGATTTGTCAAATCTTCTTATGCAAGTACAATGTGATATCTCATACCATCAATACTTTTAGGCATAGTCACAAGATCAACTACCCACTTGTAATGAACACAAGGCACGTATGTTGAATGTAAGGGATCTCTATGTTTGACCAAGGAATGAATCTATCATGTGACACATGTGTTCAGAGATTCCTTAACATTTATGTACATCCTTGGCCACTAATAGCTCTCTCAAATTCTTTCATATGTCACAAATCCCTTATGGCCTTCCCATAAGCTCTCATGCATTGCTCTCATGACTTGCACATGAAGGTTTCTCAATCCTAAATCCCTATGTGAAATTTTCACCTTTCCTCTGCCAAAGAAATCTATCTTTTAGAAAGAAGTTGAAAGACTTCTTTTTTATGTTCTAGAATCGATTCACCGATGAGCTTGGGGAAGGTTCTAAAGTACCTAGATAATACTCAATGTCTCTCCATTCTCCTTTATAATATTATTCCTTGAATCGCTCATAAGTAAATGCACATGGATCATAACATATGAAAACTATCCCTTTATCTATTGCTTTATGAAAATCATCATCCTTAAACCTTCCTGGTGAGAGCATATCCGAAACGGTATTGAGATTTCTAGTAATATGAGCAAAAGCTAGATTAATAAAATTGATATATGCAATCCATCTCAACATCCCAATATCAAGAGATGAGAAATTTACATTCATACCTATCAATAGAAGACAATCAGTCTCTAGAATCACATTTGCATGAATGAAATACTCTTTATCTAATTTTAAAGGAGTGACCAATAACTCTTGCTTGATCTCAGGATAGTTCCTTTGAGTATCATCTAAACATTTTGCACCAAAGCAAACTACATACCTCTATCGCTTGTCATCATCTTGACCAATGACCCAGTCTTTACCAATAGAGCTAGTATTAAAATAATCAATACGTTTCAAAATTCAAGCATTAATAAGCAATTGCTTTAGTTTTCTTATTATTCTACTATGTTGCTTTGTCTAAAAGAATTTCTTTTTCTTTATTAATAAATTGGACATTGTGATACATCTTTGAAATCCTACTAATGGCACCAACTTTTTGTGGATATGAACTTAGACCATAATGTCCACATAGATGTCCAGCATTGAAAACTTCATAGACACCAAAAATGGATTTCTCTAAAGAGAAAGTCAATCCAACCTATTTGAATCTTTGAAAGATTCCGGTTGGAGACAAACTTTCTACAACCAAATGATTCAATAGCTACATCTTTCTCCTTCTTCAGTCAACCTTTTATCTGAATGTCGTCAATAAAATTCATAGTCACTTTTAGAATAAAGTCGTGTAAGACTAGATTCATAGCATTCATCATATGAGCCACAAAATTTATCGCTCCATGTGGAAAAGTACACATATCTTTGCTCTCAATAGATAACTAAAATTGGTCTTATCCTAAATACAAATCACCCATAGAATAGATGGAGCACCCAGAAAAAACCTCTGCAAACCCATCTACAATAGGTCCTTGTTCCTACATTTCTGAAAGTGGCCATATTGATAGGTTGCAGATCCTCTATAAAGCCTAATTTCCCATTCGTTTTGGGTACCGTGAACCATCAATTTGAATATGGTGCAGATGATGGTTCAATAATCCTCATAGCGATCTTCTCCTTTAAGAATCTTATTAGCTCAGGTAAGTAAGCCTTTGCAACTAGTACTGGCTTAAGATTCTCCTGAGTATGTGGTATAATGAATATGATCATAGGGGCAATTAGCTTTGGATCACTAAATCCTATCTCATTTGGAAATAGGGAAAATTCTTTCTCATGTCGACCAATCATCTCTCTACGTATCTCTTTTTAAATTTTAGAAATAAATTCTTCTCCAAAATTTATACATTGCATAAATTCTTCAGTAAATCTATGCCCAATCTTAGATCAACCTCTAAGAATAGAATCCTTAAATTCTATTCTAATCATATCACAATTTTCTTTAGGTAGCAGCTGAGCTATGGGTTTTACTTTCTTTTAAACTATTTTGTATTTTGTATCAATCTTGACTTTGTGCTCTATTAAGAAATTTGCAATCAACTGATATTCTTTAATACAGTCAAGAATGATAATGTTTGATTCAGATTTTCCTTGGAGAGTATTCTCAGGCTCTTCCATCAGAGTCTGACTTTTTGTAAGTTCAATCATACTTTCAATGTTTTCCTCAAACGAAATCAATCCTAGGTCTTTGTAATGTTTTTCATTACTTTTTCCAAGTTTTTTGGAAGTTTTTCTTTTTTAATAAAGTGCAAAACAGATGCAAGTGTGCATATTGAAAAGTTCTTGAAAATATTTGCATATTCATATGAGACATTAGACCATCATCCACTATTATCTCACTCAATAATGGAATCTAAAAGAAATTTTTATCATAATATGTACCAAATTCTCTTAGTGGTGGACTCTTTTCACACACATGATCCTAAGCATCAATGGGATTTCTTCATAAATTTCTCCTATTCTTTGAATAATTTGGACAAATGGTCATCACTTCTAGGGAATCCAATCTAGATTCTAACCAAATTCTAGTATATATTGAACCATCATTCATGGTCTTCGTCTCCATCTCCATTTTTGTTATAAAAGATTGCCCAAGTATCACCTCATATGAGCAATTATCTTGCATAATGAAATGGGGTTCCTCACACACTCCTCCTATCATAATAGGCACATAGGCATATGCACCTAGCAAGCTCCTAGAGCCATTGTCTGCCATTCTCATTCTCCATCCATGATCCTTGTCAATCGCCCATCTAAATTTATCAAAAAAATTATTAGATATCATGTTTTTCTATGATCTTGAATTAATCAAGGCAAGAGCTAGATATGATTCTTTCTCATCTCTGATATGAGTTTCAATTTCTAGGGTTCCTCATGCCCAAAAATTCTTCTCAAATTTTCTCTCTCCATTGTTCATCTCATCATCAGGAAGAATCGCACCAACAAAATTTCTATTCACTTTTCCCATCTCAATCTCCTCTTGTTCATCACTATCATTATATAATGAGTCACTTAATATGAATGCATCATTCATTGCAAGGTTCTTAGTAGTAACATCCTGTATATCTTAGTCTTGAGAAAGAAGAGATAATCTTCTCCTTACTAGCCTCTTAAAACTCTCCTTGAACTAAGGTTTTGTTATGGAAAACACCTCTTCAAGGGACATTGCTACTTAGGTTTTTAATACTATATCATTTAGAATTTCCTTAAAGTTTTTTTTGTTTTTTGAGCTCAAATATCATAATTTCTCTCGGAGTCCTCCTCACTTTCTTTTATTTCTTCTCCTCTCCTTGTTTCTTTTCATCATCCAAGATTTTATCAATACTTTGATTCTTTTTATAGATCATTTTTTTTTATTTGATTATCTTGTGATTTTTTTTCTCATTATGTGGTTCTTTTACTTCTTTAATCTCTTTTCTCTTTTTCTCTTTAGACAAGGTTGCAGTATCCTCAAACTCCACCTTCCTTTCATCATTTGTTTTCTTCTTTTCTTCTTCTCTAGACTACTTTCTAGTCACTCTTTGATCATCCTCGTGAACTTCGTCATGATATCATCACATCTCCTTTTTTCTTCAACATTATCTATATGAGAATGTATGGAGAACTGATCAATTGTGATTTCCATGCATTTTTTCACATAATCTCATCTCTAGCTTTTACCAATTTCTCAATAGAATAGGTGGCTTGATTCTCAAGTAAATGAAATCTTTGTTCTTCTAATCATTGTAATTTAGTTTTTGAAGTGCTAGCAAATGAATGTGATAGTTATATTTTCATATATCTTTTTCATACTTCCTTTTCCCCAATTGACAGCTAAAGGAAGGTCTTGTATGAAAATCACATAATTTCTTGTCCATTTCTATCACAAATTTGTTTTCTTTTGCTTTTCTTAATTCATCACATACATGAGTAGCATGATCCTATCCATTGCACACATGTTTTGCTGCTAGTTCCCTATTTTTCATTAGCTTGTGTTTTTCTTTCAGATATTGGCTAAGTAAGTGGAGGAGCGAATTGTTGCATCATAGGATGCATTGATAGAGCCACATTAGCTTGTCCAACTCCACTAATACATGCTCTAGGATCATGCAAGCCCATGGAGAAAACCTTATTATTTAAGTTGGCAACCTCCTTGGAAAGAGATGCTTGCATACTCATTACATTTTCCATCTATTTGCATAGAATTTCAAGCTGAAACTCCATAGCAATTTTAGGAGCAGCTCGAACATTGGCCATGGCTGCATTCATAGTCACAAGCATATTTGAATGCCTTGTACTAGATATCTCCCTAGACTCATTAAAAACTGGCATTTCATATAGTATTGACTCTTCTTGCCTCATCTGAGGAAAAACCTCAACTTCTCTTCTTAGTTTTTTCTAATTTTGGTCAAACCGTATCATTTGTCGGACACTTCAATCCTTTCTTCTACCTCGGTCCTATCTTCTAGGCTTAAAAATTTTAAGAAATGAATGACATGGTCAGAATTCAGTGCATTTTTGTTAGCTTCAGGCAGTTGAACGAATTGTCTCATAAACTTTCCATGTAGATAATTTAAAGACACAATGGACTTTGGGGAGTTTATCCATCTTAAAAATGCTTCTCTGCTATGCTGACTGAAGTCTTTGAGAAAGAACATTTTATGTAGTTCTTTTCGGAAGTCATCCCATTTTTAAGTTGAATGAACATTGATGCAATCTAGAATTGACCTAGAGACTACCCTTTTGAAGTACTAAACCAGTATGTCTTTGGGTAACCCTTTGATCTGCACTTGTTCTTCAAATGCATTTAAGTACTCAGTTATGTTCATTCACGTGAACTTCCCTTTCTCTCACAAAGTTTCTTGCACTTTATGTGCACCTTGTATTTCTATAATCATGTTCCTAAAAACCTCCTCCATTCTTCTTTGTTGGTGGCTTTTAGAACGAAGTAGTAAATCTAATATGATCGGTTGTAGAAGTTCCTTAAAGTACCTCGAAATCTCACTATATTGATTAGGCAAGAGAAAAACATCTTTCAAATTTTCTCAAATCTTTTCAAATAGATGCTTATACTTTTAGTAAATTGCACTTCTTTTCTTACTCTTAAACTAGATTTCCTTTCCGTAGGGTTAAGGTTTCTCTTGGTTTCACCATTCTTGTTCGATTCTCACTCTAAGGTGTCTTGTTTCCTAACCCTAGAGCTTAGGACCCCAATATGTTATTTTTTATAAGAATTTAATTTTGTTAATTTGTTCACTTTTTGGAGTTTTTCTTAATGTCTTTAAAATTTGCGTATAAATATTCCAAAATAGTAGCAAAGGTAAAAGTAGAGAATCAACAACTAAAAGGAAAACTGAAACTATGGACTAATGTTCTCACAATGGAAAATTTCCTAATGCAAGTGAGATGATTTCAAATGCAAACAACAAACAATCCTTTTTATTTGTGCATGCAAATATCCACACAACTTGAAATACTATTACCTAGTCTCTTCTAATCTAATACAGACGTTAAAGAGTGCAATGTGCAAAAATATGTTTACATTTTTCAATAGGAAAATCTTAGATACATGAAACTAGATGTGCTTTGTGCAAATGGAACTTTGCTTTTTCTTCGTGTGTTGGGGAATCAGCTGCAACAACATCTAGAAACTCTTCTTAGTGTCTCACCATTCTCCTTTTCTTGCACTCGTGCATACAACAAAAGCAAAGCTCAAAACTCAATCACAATAAAATCAAGTCCAAAGCCCTAAGCAAACATTGCCATGTTTCACATCGGGTTCACCACAATGTCAGTAGGTTTCACCAACTATCGATTCGTGAAACGAGACCACTAGGTGGATTGGGTCCGTCTTTTCTATAGGTCTCTATGTGGCTACACGCTATCGTCACTTTTCTCGAAAAGGAGAGGGAAGAAATTAAACCTTGAACCCAAAGAAGCACTATATGGTATCTTAGCACTTGCACTAAATTATAGCATCTGATCTCACTCATAGGGAATCATTAAACTATCTAGGAGTAGCGCCATTAATCATCTCAAATCAAAGGGGAAAACATCGTAAGCTTCTTCAAACACATTGGAAACAAAAAGGGTTAAGTTGGTTTTCCCACATCTCAAAAATTCCCAAATCAACCCGCATTTACACATGGCTACAGACATGCGTACATGTTATCCTAGATACATAGACATGTAAAGACACACATTTATTTGTTTTGAAGGGCATATTTTGTGAGTTTTCTGACTATCAGTGATAATGTTGGAGCATTGCTGGAACTTCTCTAATACAAGCTGCTCCTACGATTTTCATGCCCTTCTCATGCCAATCTTGTTTTTTAGAACTTAATCATGGGGCTTCGTTTCATTTCATCGAGTTTGGTTCATAAGTAATAAAAGTCATTAGCACAGATCTCTTCGTCAACATGGGTTTTCTTAAGAGTGGAAAACGTGTAGTAGACGATAGAATATATTTATATAACTATTTCATAAGAATTAGGCACGTCGTACCGCCATCTCATGAATTAGCTCATGTAGCATGCTTCCTCATTTGTCATAAGTTTAACCTTAGAATTCAGCAAGTTCAGAGTAGAATGAAGCTATGTAGGCATGCGCTTGCATCGGAATAAAGAAAAGTGAAAAGAATGTATCAGTATTCTCGTCTACAACAAATGCAACACGTTTAACATTCAGAGGTAATGAATTATAACAAGTTCTCAGCATGCATCTTTGCTTAATTCATTGAACATATATTTATGTGCTCAAACACACAACGCAAAAAAAAATCACAAAAGAAGAGAGTTATTCCATAGCTCGTTAAAGTTCAAATCTCCGCTACATCATTTAAAGCTTCAGGGTTCGTTTGCACGTGAAATAGTTCAGAGTACCGATGTTTCCATACACAGATCAAGAAAAAGATTTCCTTTTTGGAGAAGGACAGGGACGGAGATAATAACACAACTCACAATATCACTTAATGAGTATCAATTGAAGAAAAATTAAAGACACATATTTGGTCACAAACCACATACCTGTTCTAGACATCTGATTGGAAGTAGATTAAGCTGGATTGTTTCGATCTGAGCTTACATGCATTCATTCTGATTTGCCTTTCACCTCCAAATGGACTTCTTAAAGTAACAAGGAGCTCCCTTTCTTCAGTATGCGGGTCCTTCAGCTCTTCCCACATGCTATGGCCGAGTTTCCTCATCAGTAATCCAAGCTGTTTGAAATGGTGTCTGTCAGAAGTGCATCAGCATTGAACTTTCTTTTTCTCACTGCCTCTAATGAAAGAAAATGTCCTTTGATTCAATTTGCATTCCTTCATCTATGTATATGATATGCATACCTAAAAAGAATGTGAGGTCACCTAAATCACTGATCTTGAACTCCTCTTTCATGTGTCTCGATCCTTTGAATGCCATTCACATAATCACCCACCACAATTATGTCATCTACATAAACACATAGATAGATAACCTCACTATGATCCCTTTTGATGAATATAGAAGGGTACAATTTGCTACGTCTAAACCCTTGACCTTGAAGCTATATAACCAACCTGTACTTCCAAGCTTTAGGAGCTTGTTTCAATCCATACAATGCTTTCTTAAGTCTACAAGCATAAGATGCATGATTAGGGTTTTTAAAGCCTGGAGGTTGTGATATGTATACTTCTTAACTTATCCAAACATTTATAAATGCATTTTCTAAATCAAGATGGAGGAGCCTCCAATTTTTTGTAGCAGCTACACTTATCAATGTCATCTTTGCAACTGGTGAGAATGTTTCTTCATAGTCTATACCATGATTTTGTGAGCATCTTTTGGCAACCAATCTTGCCTTGTATCTGCAAATTCATCCATCTGAATTTCTTGTGAGTTTATATACACATTTGCAACCATTACCTTTTGATTGGGTGACATTGGAACCAAATCCCAAGTGTCCATCTCCTTCAATGCATCTATTTCTTCTTTCATGGAATTTTCCCAATTAGGTTTTTCCTTTGCCTTCTCATAGGTTTAGGGTTCTTCTGAAATTGAGTCTTTTGCCAAGTAGATTGAATGCTTTCTAACAAATGTGTAATCATATCCATACCATTCTAGTTGTTTCTTCTCTCGTGTTGATTTTCTAGGTGCTGGCTTGGATCATTCTCCACACCCATCTTTGCTTTGCCTCTTGATTTCCATAGTTTTTAATCCTTTTTCCTTTCATCTTAATCATCATTTGTATCACTTCTTGCATCGTGGACATTTGTATCATGCTTTCTTTTCCTAGTTGATAAGAATCAAAACTAAGATCATATGGTAGATTTACCTTTTGTTTGTTTTCATCATACCCAGACATGTGTTCTTCAAACACAACATCCATACTTGTAGTGAATTCCTTGATTGAGGGATTGTAGAAGTTGTGACCCATGTGAGTCGAGTCATACCCAATAAACACTACCTTTTGTTGCCCTTTCATCTAGCTTACATGTTTTTTATGATTTTACATGAACATAAGTTAAACAACCAAACAGCAATGTCTAAGACTAGGTTTTCTTTCATGCCCTTCTTCATAAGGAGTCATACCTTGAAGTGATTTGGATGGTAGTCTATTGACAAGGTACACGAGTTGAAATAGCTTCTGCCCATATATAGTTTGGCAAAATCTTCCCTTCAAGCGTTGTTCTAGCTGATTACCAATGTCTTGTTTCTTCTTCCAACAATTCTATTTAGTTGAGGAGAGTACTTGGTAATCACTTCTCTCTTGATACCTTGATCTACTTGTATGGTTCTTCACATGTGCTAGATACTTTTTCAAGGAATCAAACACTTCATTCTTACTTTTGATAAAGTACAAAATAATACATCTACTATGGACATCAATAAATAAGGCATAATACCTTGATACTTACTGCCAATGAAGGTTCTTGACTTGGTCCCCACATATTAGCATGTACTAAGTCCAGAAGGTTGTTATGGATGTAGCCTTTATGGTTGAATGGTTGTGTTTGTGCCTTCCCAAACTTACATGCATCACATTTGTTGATCATGTTTTGCGTTGATATGTTTGCAAGCTCTAGAACACTTTGATCCCTGCATATATTCTTTGAGGTTCCTTCATTCACATGAGCAAGTCCCTTATGGCACACTTCAAGCTCATTTAGGGTTTGAGACCCAAAGTTGAATAGATCTATGTTCGTGGTTTCTCCTACTTCGAAAGTAAAGAACCTACCATGCTTCTCGCCTATTGCTATCTTCTTGAAGCCTTGACATGGATCTTCCGCAAAAGATCCATGTTGGGTAAACCTAAGTTGCAAGCCTTTGTCAACTATTTGGACTACACTTATTAGGTTTTTAATGATATTGGTTACATAGCAAACCTTACTTAGCATGTTTATCATGCCATTCAAAGGTTTGATATTACCAATCTTCTCCACATTGTGCTTCGTATCATCCCCTGTTTGTACTTCATGTCTATGCTTTAGACTTTCCAAGTCAGATAGAAAAGTAATGTTTCTTGCAACAGTTTGAACATCCTAAATCTATGTATGATAATCTTCCTTACCTTCTTTGTGGCTTAGATTCATTAGAACGAATGAGTCTTCATGTGGTTGATATTTTGAATAATTGTTGAGTTCCCTTCTATAGTGACTTCTATTGTTGTTATTGAAGTTGTGTCCACCTTGATCTCAAGTGTTGCCATATCCACCTCACTTCCTTTCTAGATCTTTCCATTCAACCAACAATTCTAAGTGGTGTGGTTGGTCTTATCACATATGGCACAAGCTTGAATGTACTTGCCTTTGGTTTTGTCATACTTTGGTCCTTTCTTCTTCCCTTTCCACTTGCTCTTGCTTGCAAAGTTGGCTTGGGAAGTCTCCTCTTCACCCTCTTCCTTCAAAACCATATAAATAGGTTTGCACATTGACCAGCTCAAAAAACTTGCTATCTTTGGATAAAATATCCAACTTCAAATGCTCATAGCAGTAAACATGGTTACAATTGAAAAGTTTCATTTTGGAGGAATGATATACATACGTTTGACTATCTAAAATTCACAAGAGAAATAATAAGAAAGATATGATTTTGGAATAAACT
The DNA here is from genome assembly GCA_020310875.1 of Ceratopteris richardii. Classification (NCBI taxonomy): domain Eukaryota; kingdom Viridiplantae; phylum Streptophyta; class Polypodiopsida; order Polypodiales; family Pteridaceae; genus Ceratopteris; species Ceratopteris richardii. Next base: position 73,636,720 of record CM035410.1, read on the forward strand.
CACTCAATAGAGGTACCCCCTATTTTTCAGGGCTGTGTAGAGATAGACCCCAAGAAAATAAAATTGGGATTTTTCCAAATCAATTTCCCCAATTCTTTGAAAATTTCTACACTGTTGCCTTTCCAATGAATGCTCATTCATCTAATTTGGAGCTTTGTAGAGAGAGCAATTGCCTCTGCAAGTTCACTTTTGTTGAAGAAGATGGTGCACAGAAATGAAGGAGCAAGACAATGATGGCCAAAAGTGTATATATATTGCTTCCATGTAATGTAAAAGTGAATGAAGCCTTTATATAGACTTTTGAAGTGCTCAACGACTTCTACAAGTAAATGTTGAATTCAAATGAAGGTAGGATAGGCTGTTGAAGAGAATCAATTCACTTTCCTATAATCTAGGAAAAGTGAAGATCTAGCTTGATCTACTTTTAGGTGATTGATTGATTGAGTTATTGACAGGCTCAACCACCTCAAATTTGTGGAATTTGAGCTCCCCATTTCTTCTTTCAGCTCTAGGATTTTACATTTGTAAATTACCCATAAAAACTTTACAAAAGTACAATAAATGAGCATAAATGAAAGAGCTCTTGAATATATATGTTTTGACATAATCCGAATGATAGCTTTTTGTTGTAGATCAAATCTACCTTAAGCATAATGTAAGCTTGATGTGCCAACATATATGATTAGTCTGATCTATTTTTTGATGATTAATTGATTTATTGAACAACAAGTTTGACTACCTCAAATGTGTGGATTTTGAGTCTTCACTTTATTCTTTTACAGCATTAAAGCTCTAGGCTTTTACAACATTAAGTGATCCTTAAAGAATCCTTTTGAAATACCAAAATCAACATAAATGAGAAAACTATTGAATGGATAATTTTGACATAATCCAAATGATGATTTCATTTAGAGAAAATCCTCCTCAAGCATAATCATATCTTCATGATCCAATAGCTCACCCTCAAGCTTAATTATGCTTGAGTCTTCAATCTTTGCTAGAGTGAATACCTGCTATTGCTTGAATTTGAAAAGTTTGATTCCACCAAGTGTCTTTGTCATCATATCTCTTACTTGCTTTTTAGTTGGAACAAAATGTGAATCTGCTTTGCCATGAGCTTTTCTCTAATGAAATGATAATGACCCCCTAGTGTTTCTACTAAGTGCACAGAGATTACGTTGTCTCTCAATATGTGATGTTTGAAACTGAGAAGTCCCCAAACTGAGTACAATTCTCTTAACCATATTACTTCTTCAATTGCTATGGTCAAACCCCTATACTCTCCTTTAGTTCAAGATAATGCAAGTGATGGTTGCTTCTTGGAACTCCATCACACTAGCTTTGACCCAGCAAATGCTAAGTAACCAAAGGTACTTCTTCTGTCATCCTTAGCTCCTACCCAATGTACATTTGAATATATCTTGAGATGCAAATATGATGAGTTAGGATAGACTATACCTTCATTGATTGTACCTTTAAGGTACTTCATTACTTTCTTAGCTGCATCCATGTGTGGTCTTCTTGGAGAGTGCATGAATTGGCTTAGCACTCCTTAAATGTATATGATATCTACCCTTGTATAAGTAGCATATATCAAGCTGCTACCAAGATTTGAGACTCTTTAATGTCCTCCATTTTCTCGTGTTCATAAACACTAGATTTTTTATTCATTTCCAAATGTGTACATTCAGGTTTATTGTTCTCCACCTTGAACTTTAGAAGTAGATATTGAATGTATCTCCTCTCAACCATATATATTCCTTCATCTATGTATATGAAATAAATATCTAGGATAAATTTGAGTTTGCCTAAATCATTGCTTTTGAATTTCTCCTGCATATGCCTTTTGATTATTTGTATGCCATTCAAGTCATCTCCTCTCATTATTATGTCATGTACATATATGCACAAATAGATAAATTCATTGTAATATTTCTTCATGAGCAAAGAAGGTTCTCCATTCCTTGACCTAAAACCTTGATCTTATAGATAGGTTACCAATCTAAGATTTCAATCTCTATGATCATATTTCAATCATACAACACGTTTTTGAGTCTGCATACATAAGATGTGTAACTAGGGTTTTCAAATCTAGGAAGTTGTGACATTTATACTTCTTCACTAATCCAACCATTGAGAAATGCACTCTTCACATAAAGTTGAAATAGTCTTGAATTTCTTGGAGCTACTACACTTAGCAATGTCTTCATAATAGTTATCTTTGCAACTCGTGAGAAGGTCTCATCATAGTCTATACCATGAGTTTGAGCACATACTTTGGCAATTACTCTTGCCTTTTACCTAAAAAAATGATCCATTTGAATTTGTTTTTAGCTCATAGACCCATTTGCAACCTATTAACTTCTTACTAATTTTCATTGGAATCAACTCCCAAGTGTTCATTTCCTTGAAGGCTTCTATTTCATCTTTCATAGCTCTTTCCCAATTAGGGTTACCCTTTTTCCTCTTCATATGTTGAAGGTTCTTCTAAAACTTAGTCCTTTGCCAAATAAGTAGAGTTCTTTGTAATGAATGTAGAGTCAATTCCGTGCCTTTCAGGTTCCTTTTTCTCCCTTGTTGGCCTTCTAGGAGAATGCTTGAAGCTTTCTCCACATTCTTGCATTTTGGCCTTCCTCTTGACTTCTAGAGCGTATAGACTCTTTCCTTCTCATTTTGATCATCATCAGATTCACTTCTTGGATCATGGACTTGTGTATTATGCTTGCTTCGTAATGGATGGAAATCATAATCAAGATCATATGGTAGCTTTACCTTCTGTTTTCCTTCATCATACCGAGGCATGTGTTTTTTAAACACAACATCCCAACTTGTGGTGAATATCTTGGTGAAAGGATTATAAAATATGTAGCCTATTTGAGTTGAATCATAGCCAATAAATATTGCCTTGGTTGCCCTTTCAGCAACATCTGATTTGTGAAGGTACATGTACAAAACCTAAACAATAGCTTCTTCATAAGGTGTTGGTTCATCATTGTTGGAGTCCTTTGTCATGGGCAAGGAAACCATCTTAAACCTTGATTCTATGTGACTTTCCATATCTCATGATTGGATTAGAGTTTGGAGAAACTCATGCTTCCATCATGTCCGAAATGTGCCAAAACCCTAGGATTGACTATGTGTTTGCTGAATTCTGACACCTGATGGTCTTGCTTCAAGTTGAGGACATCATGATGACATCATCAAGTCGTAACTGCCATAGGCCACCTCCTTTGAACACCTATAAAATGAGGGATTCAACACATTCATTCTCCGTCTTGCCAATACCAGTCTTGGGAGCTCAAGGAGTTGTAACCGCCAAGTAAGTACTCTCCAAGTTCGAGTTCCAATTCTTTTCTTGTTCCTTGTTCGAGTCTTGTCTAGTCTAGTTCTTGGACATCTTGTCTTGTCCTCTTGTAATCTCATAGTATGAGATCTTGTCGAGTTCTTTCTTGTACCTAGTTCATCTCCCACAAGGGAGTTCTTGTAATCGAGATATCTTGTTTCATACTTATGATCCCGGGTTGTGGGATCTCCTATATCATCTCTAGTCGAGTTACTCATACCTATTAGTCCCGGGTTGTGGGACGTCTTGTAAAAACCACATATTCATGTATCATTTCCCCTACACGGGTGTTCTTGTAATTAGAAGTTTAATTTTGAAATCCTATCTAGTGTAGTGAGAGAGCACAATCTACTGCTCCCATGACATTCTGGCAAGACTGTTCACATCAAGTCCCTATCTAGAATAATGGACTCCATATCCATACTCAAACATATCGAGTCTACTCTTGATGATATATATAAAAAACTTCATGGCTTTGAACGGAGGTTACGGAAAGGTGATTGCTCAGTTGGAGAATTCACATCAAACTTCAAAATTGTATTTCAAGGATCTACATATCAAGAAGACTATCTAGTTAATTAGTTTCAAAGTGGTCTCAAAGATGAAATAAAGAGCTCTTTATCCTCTACATCTCACTTAAATACTTTAGATTAGGCTATCAATCAAGCAATTCAGTGTAAGAATTAGTTGTTAAAGGAATCCAAGTCCAAGAGTCAAAATTCTTGAATAATGAAGACACTATTCCTCAAGAATCTTTGAAGCCCAAAAAGTCATTACAAGTGATATGCAATATACATGTTATGAAGATATCAAGAAGGTAAAGGATATGGAGGAGTTCATGTTCAATCAAGGAGGTGTGCTTACTCAATGCTCCCCATCAAAGATCTTGGAAACACCACAACATTCCACTAGAAGCTCAAAGGATCTATTGCATGAAGAACCCAAGGAAGCTGAAGAGAGAACCAATCCTTCACCACCTATCAGGATTGATGAAGAATTTAAAGTTTCACATTTATTAGAATTAAGGATCTCTCGAAGAAGATTGGAATGCCTTATTCATTTGGAAAGTGTATGACATCATTGATCGTACTTGGGAACTATGAGAAAATATTCAGAGAGCAAAATTCAAGGTTCATGAGTTCCATAGGAAGAATCCAATGAAACCGAAGCTAGAGAACATGGCCGCTCCTCGTGGAACTTGTCATTCGAGGGGGAGGTGATGTCATGGACAAGGAAACCATCTTAAACCTTAGATTCTATGCAACTTTCCATATCTCATGATTGGCTTAGAGTTTGGAGAAACTAATGCTTTCATCACCAAAACCACAAGATCGACTATCTATTTGTTGAATTCTAACACTCGATGGTTTTTCTTCAAGTTGATGACATCATCAAGTCATAACTAGCATAGAGCACTGCCTTTGAGCACTTATAAAAGGAGGGATTCACCACATTCATTTGTAGTCTTGCCAGTATAGTCTTGGGAGCTCAAGGAGTTGTCACCACCAAGTAAGTACTCTCCAAGTTCGAGTTCCAATTCTTGTCTTGTTCCTTGTTCGAGTCTTGTCTAGTCTAGTTCTTGGACATCCTGTCTTGTCCCCTTGTAATCTCATAGTAGGAGATCTTGTCGAGTTCTTTCTTGTATCTAGTTCATCTCCAAGAAGGGAGTTTTTGTAATCGAGATATCTTGTTTCATATTTACGATCCCGAGTTGTGGGATCTCCTGTATCATCTCCAGCCGAGTTATTTGTACCTATCAGTCCTGGGTTGTGGGATGTATTGTATCAATCACAAATTCTTGTATTATTTTCCCTACATGGGTGTTTTTGTAATCAGAAGTTTATTTCAGAAATCCTATCTAGTGTAGCTAGAGAGCACAATCTAGTGCTCCCCTGACATCCTTAGCCATATAGATTGAATTATTTGTGACCAAAGATGTATCAAATCCATATGTCTCTAGTTTCTTCTTCTTTCATTGATCTTCTGATTGGCTGATGAGAGCTTTCTGAGCCTTGTGCTAGGTCTTGCACCTTAACTTTCTCTTTGTTCTTCCATAGCTTTAATTTCTCTAAATCTATCAAGTCATCTTCAGAGTCACTATCTTCATGATGATTTGGTTCCTTTTTTGGAAGAGATGGAAAGTCTTCTTCTAAGTCATAGGGTAGCTTCACTCTCATGTCATCACCAAACCAAGATTTATTTTCATCAAATACTACCCCCTAATAACTAAGAAGCCTTTATTGGTGGGATTATACAATCTCTATCCTTTTTGGTTTTGATCATATCCAACAAAGATACACTTCTCTGCTTTAGGATCCGATTTCCCTCGTACTTGAGAAGGCATGTGCGCATACTCTAGACATCCAAAGATTTTGCAATGCTCTAGAATCAGCCTTTTTCCATTCCATACATCGTAGGGACTCATAACTTCTAAAGACTTTGTTGGAAGTCTATTAACAAGGTATGTGGCTATTGATACAACCTCTGCCCAAAGATAATTTGTTAGACCTTTTTCATTTAGCATAGATCTGGCTACCTCAACTATTGTTTTGTTCCTTCTTTTAGCTACTCCATTGAGCTCAAGTGCATATCTAATTTTTACCTCTCTTTTGATGCCTCTTTCTTGTAGGAAAGCATCAAATTCAGTTGACAAGTATTGTCAACCACCATCTGATGTGAATTTCTTGAGACATCTACTTGTTTGATTCTCTACAAGAGAAAGATACCTTTTGAAAGAATTGAAGACTACATCTTTGTGTTTCATAAAGTACAAAATTGTCCATCTACTACAATCATCAATAAAGGATACATAATACCTTGAACCTAAAATATAAGGTTCTTTGCTTGGACCCCACACATATGTGTGTACAACATCCAATAGCACCTGATGGATATAGCCTTTCCTCTTGAAAGGTTGTCTATGAGCTTTGCCAAATTGAGAAGCTCCACACTTGTATATCATGTCTTGTTTTGTGATGTTCGGAAATCCAAGTACACTTTGATCCCTATAAATTTGTTTCAAAGTTCTCTCACCAATATGAGAAAGCCTTTTATGCCATACCTCCAATTTAGAGAGTGTTTGAGATCAATTCCTAAATAATGCTATGTCCTTGGTGTTCTCCACTTCAAAGGTGAAGAGTCTTCCCGTTTTTTCTCCTTTGGTAATTATTCTAAGTCCTTTCTTGGGGTCTTCCAAATATGCTCCATGTCTTGTAAACCTAACCTGCAATACTTTCTCCATAATTTGTCCAACACTTATCAAGTTTTTGGTTGTGGTAGGTACATACAAAAACTTTCTTAGAAGATTCATGTTGCCATTTGATGTC
>CM035410.1:73650888-73718388 GCA_020310875.1 Ceratopteris richardii
CAAATAAACTCTTATCATCCATAGTAAACATGTTCTGGAAAGATGATCCATATCTTGTAGGAGTCCAAAAATCAATTGAATCCTATTGTTGATAATCTGCATCTCTTTTATCATAAGCACCCAAGGAGCAGGTGCATAAGTCCTCATCTGTTTTATTATTTTCTACATTTAAGTTATGTATTTCTTTTCTATTTCAATAAACAGGCTGCTGCAAAGAAGAGAATTGACTCGGGTCAGACATCTCACTTAGGCCAAATGGGCCATCATGGTTTTGTAGCTACATTTGTAAGTATATGTATTATTGTAAGTATATTTTCTATACTTACATATTGTAAGTATATTTTAAGTATCATTTGTAAGTATATTGTAAGTATATTTTACTTAAAACACAAGAGACTAATCTTTTTTATTTGTTTTAATGCACCATAAGGATTATGGTCGATATCCTATGAAACATGAGATCGAATATGCTACATATTTTGAATATCAATGTTTGAGCAAGTATATGCGAGATCATCTCGATGCTTTTCTAAGTATTATTAAATTTCATATAATTATTTTATTTTTATGGATGTTTTGTATCTTTTACTTATTTATGTTTGTTATATGTAATACAGGAGTATTGTGGAGAGGTAGATATGGATGACGTGGAGAGAGAGACATAGGAGGGATGATCTCAATTGTCACAGAGTGCTTGCACCGCTACCCATGATGCCACTGTATATATATATATATATATATATATATATATATATATATATATATATATATATATATATATATATATATATATATATATATATATATATATATATATATATATATATATATATATATATATATATATATATATGTATATGTATGTATATACATATACACATACATATATATATATATATATATATATATATATATATATATATATATATATATATATATATATATATGTATATATATATATATTTGTGTGTGTGTATGCATGTGTATTATCTATATATTGTTCATTCTAGTTATGTTTTGAATTGTGTCTATGGTATTAAGTAATGAAAATTCTTGTTCTAATGATTTTTATTATTGTTTGTATTTAGCATGTGTTTTATTACTCTAATTAAATAATTCATTCATATTTATGTGTGCTGTTGTGTGTATAAAATGTATGTATGCACATGTAGGTATATATCTATATTTGTGTAACTGTGTCTATATGCATGTATATGTATGTATCTATGTATATATATGTGCATATGTATGTGTGTATATGCATGTATATGCATGTGCATGTGTATGTGTGTATATGTATGTATGTAAGTCTATGTGTATATGTGTACATGTGCATGTATATGTGTGTATATGTATGTATGTGCCTGTGTATGTGTATATGTATGTAGGTGCATGTTGTGTGTATGTGCATATCTGTGTGTACGTATCTACATGTATATGTGTGTGCATGTGCATGTATGTATGTGTATGTGCATGTGCATGTGTATGTGTGTGTATATGTATGTATGTGCATGTATATGTGTAAGTGTATGTGTATATGTGTGTATGTGCATGTATATGTGTATATGTATGTATGTGCATGTGTGTGTTTATGTGCATATGTGTGTGTATGTATGTGCATATATATGTGTATATATGTGTATATATGTGTATATATGTTTATGTGTGTGCATATGTATGTGTATGTGTATAAACATATTCAAGTGTATGTATATGCATGTGTATATGTATGAAACATGCATGTGCATGTGGATGCATTTTCATTTGCATCCATTTGCGTATGCATGCATGTGAATGTGCATGCATATAAATGTGCATATGCATGTATTTAAGTATGTGTTAATGTGTGCATGTGTATGTATATATGCCTTAATGCATGCATGCAATTATTTTTATGTGTTTGTAGAGATTTTTATGCATATGCATGTGTATGTGTGTGTATTTGTAAGTGTATGTGCACATGTATGTGTGTGTATATATGTGTGTGTATATATGTGTGTGTATGTGCATGTGTATATGTGTGAACATGCATCTTCATGTATAAGTGTATATGTTCATATCGATAAGTGTGAGTATGCTAATGAATGAAAATAACACAACTCAAATGATATACAAAGAATGGAAATTGTACTTACAATAGTTAGCCATATTTTTTGCATGGTTAAGTTCTTGAATAACGTGCAATAGAAAGAGATAATTCAAAGAGAAAGAGGTAGAAAGGAGAGAAACAGAGAGAGAGAGAGAGAGAGAATAAGATGGAGATTAGACAAAACAACAATTCAGCAATCGATTGTTTCAGCTCATAAGCCCACCGCAATTCTGAACATTGAAGAGCTCTTTGATCAGATGTGTGTAGATGCCAATCAAACAGCCTCCAAAATTTTTATTTTTTCATCAAAAAATTGTCATGTAACCAATTCTAAACCATCGTATATCCATCTCTAGATAGTTTTGCATAAGCAACACTAAATATCCTCGTTTATGCAATGCAGTTTATTGTTGCTTATGTGATGCTTTTTTATATCATTGCTTTAGCAACACTTAATATGACCATCGCAATGCATGCCGCTCCACATGTCGATAAGAACACCGAAGTTTTCATCGTTTAATCAACATTGTGCACTTGACATTTGTTGTGATGTTTTATGCAATTATATAGCGAAAAAATTGTGTCATGTTAACCGTTGCTATGCACCCGTATTCCTTGTAGTGCCAGTATAAGCGGCTTGAAGTCTGCTACAAGTTTGGAAGAACTTGACAGGAAGTTGTGTTCAACTTTTTGAGATACAATCATTTTTCTACATAAGGGTATTTTACTTAGTGGCCATCACTGAAAGTAGTGATGTATTTTGTATGTTAGTTGTTGAGGATAATTTGGATGATACCAATTACCCATTATGGGCATATATGATGCATCATGTATTGGTTGCAAAAGGACTATGGAATATTGTGCAAGGTGTTGAAAAATTTCCTATTACACCTATAAACATGGTTACTAAAGGTGATGTAGATGGCGTTGAAGATGGTGATATTCTGTAGGTTGCTTTTTGTGCTACGGTTTCTACTACACGTACTACAATGCAACTTTGTGTGCGCAAAGCTCAAAATGAGATCCATAACATTTAGAGTATTTATAAGGGGAGAATTTCAAAAAACGTTTTCATAAGCTAGATAATGAAGTTAACAATGGTAACTCATCCTAGGAAAAGGGCATGCTTAAGATTAGAAGCATGCTTAGATATGCAAAGGAATAAGTTGTAGTTATTCTTCAAAGAATGACAGGATGGCAAGGCTAACAAACCAACTAAATAAATGTGTAGACTCTTTAAGAACACGGAAAGTAACAAAGATTTTTTGCAAATGATTGATGGCAATGGTGTTCAATGCACTTTTGATGCTGAAAATTATGACTTCATTGTCAATCACTTCAACCAACTACTTGGTGTTTCGACTATGCTATATCCTATAAGGATTGAGTGCATAGAAACCATCGCGAAGATCAGGTCGAAGAAATCTCAACAAGAGGTTGTGACATTTCATGATTCTACCATTTCTAGATAAGAGATTCTTGAAGCAATGGAATTCCTCCTTATAGGTAAAAGCTCGATGCTTTAATACCTCACTAATGAGTTCTTCAAGACATTCAAAGAGGATTTGATGGATTCCTTTGTGTTCTATTTGATCGAGTAAACAATTTTGGTGCAATTCTAAAGTGTTTGAACAAAGGAATGATCAAGATCATTGACAAGAAAGATAAAAAGAACACATCTGAAAATGACCAGCCTATCACCATGCTCCAGAAGGGATACAAAGTTTTACAAAGTGTGTGATAGACTTGAGTGGGACTTTATCTTGAAATCCCTCAAGAATATCAGTTGTGGTTTTGAGTTTAATCCAACTGGTTTTCATGCGCGTGGTGAATGCCTCTATATAGATTAGCATTAACAGTGAACTCTCCTTGACTTTTTTCTTAAATGATCAATCAGGAAAGATTGCATGTTGGTCTCCTTGTTGTTTACTATCCTTGCTGATGGGCTCACCTGCCTCACAAACAATCAACTTTAGACGTCTCACACTCCCTCGCAAGTGGGCTACTATGACTCTTAGATTATACGCTAATGACACCAACCTATTTCTATAGAATGACATCAAATGTGTCTCTTTATATTTTTGTGAGCACTTTGGTTCAAGAATCAACTACTTAAAGGCCACATATGGGTCGTTCTATCTACTTCGGATCTCAGGAGCTGTTTAGATTCAAGGATATCAGGAGCTTCCTAGTTTTCAAGTGTTCTATCTACTTCGGATCGGGATTGGATTTGGTATTTCCATGGATGAATGGTGGGATTGGGTTTTTGCCAAGATGGATAACAAGCTGTAGTACTCAAACGGTACGTAGCTTAATGTGGCTAGGAAGAAAATGGTGATCAACATCTTTCCTATCTCGTATGTCATCTACTTATTTATTTTCTCGAGGCTGAGCAAGGAATCCGAAAATGCTTAGGTTGGAAAGGAACTATAGAAACTTCCTTTCGAGGCAGTATCCCAATAGAAGGGGAGTTTCAAAACATTAAATGGGAATTCAACTTACTTGTGAATGAGTTAAATTACACCTTAGTACAAGTACCTAGCCAGTGCACCAAAGCTACATGCCTCGCACCAAACTAAGCAAAGAGGGGCTACTAGAGTGTCTTCAAAGGCTTTGGAGAACTCTTAATAAGGCCCTCGAGAAGAGGGCTCTTACATTTGGGGAGTGTTTTAATTTCTTAGGGATCTTTTAGCCAATTTGTGAAGCATCGACAAAGTGCATAATCTCTTGCATAAAGCTTTTTCTTACCCTAACTCTTGAAGTGGTGGCCATGTTCTTATTGTGAAGCTAATAAGGTAATCGTACTCATATTTAATTCATGAGAGATGTAGAGTAGAGACCTCAAACAAACCACAAACATTATTATCACATATTAAAATCTCAAAATTCGACTTGATCCAGACGATCTCATCAATAAAACCAAGATTTCTTATCTATACAAATCTTCTGCTCTTTTCTGCGTTATTGTTAATTCTATCACAAAGATTAATGAATTTCAAGGACGAAACACAATGAATATTTTTCCATTGGCTATAGAAGAAATCTGCCCCAACATATATCCCCTTATCACACAACCTATGGAAGAATCAACATCCTAGACTAGTGGTTTACAACACCGCATACTGCTAACAATGACCAAACAAATGACTCCGTTACCCAACATACATATCCACTCTAAAACCTAAAACTAAGATTACTAACATATGATTGATGGAAGCATATATTATAGTACAACGCGTTTGTTCACAATGATAGTACCCGCGTGGAGACATTCTGGAGGTGTCTTGCTACTTTTTGTGAAGCCTCTGATTCCATAATCAACCACTCTAAGACCGCCTTTAGAGCTTTTGTGGGGTCTCAGCCCAGCCTTCTCATTGATCATGGCTGTCAAATCATTCCGCAAGGCCAAATTTTTCGGCTTCTTGGGATCCCCTTGGGGTTTGGCGTCTCTATGGAACAACGATGGAATTGGGTGCTGGCCAAACTCGAAAACAAGCTTAACTATTAGAGAGGTATGCAAATCAATGTTGCTGAATCATACATAGGTGGCTTGAACCATATTGTTTCCTCATAGGATTACGTGTCGCATCAGCTTATCTTTTGCATAAGGAACTGCCACGTCGCTCTGTTCATTTAAATTCCACTTCGTTCCCAAACATAAAATATTCCACTTCGTAAGAGAGGTAGGCATCAGAGAACTATATTTCTTATTATAAAATATTAAATTTCAAAATTATTATTTCTCCATAAAACATCGAATGCAATATAGCCATAAACACAATCAGTGGTCTTTGAAAAGGTATTTAATAACTAAGAATCTCTTTTCCTTTGGTAAGTGGCTCCAAAGTAAATATAAAACTAGCTATATGAAGACAAGGGAAGGAATAAAGAGTAACAATGTAAAACGTTATAAAATGGCATCCTAGATTGCTCTTCCCCATGTATAAGTAAGTACGTAAGTATGCATGGATGTATGTATGTATGTGAATTGCCCCTTTCCTTGAGATAGTCAACATGGTGGAGGATAGTCAACCATGTGGACATCCTCCACCAACCATGTGGAGTATCCCTCGCTATGAAGGAACTAAAACACTATAAAAGAACACCAATATAAGTAATCGTACTCCATAAATAACACAAGAATGGAAAAACTATCATTACTCGAGAACTTGACCTTATTCTTTGGATATCTAAGTTTGACTTCCACAGTATAGAGTGGATGTCCTTGATAGCATTGATCCAAAGCCTATTTGGAGAGGGCTAGTTATGAAGACCTCGAAATCAGGCATGTTTGATATCCTTCCTAGAAGAAAAAAACCAGAACACCAAAGGGTTTGGATGGAGCCAAGTGGTCGTCTTTCCATTGTGGTTAGGCAAGAAGGAGGTCACAATCATGAAGTGATCCAACATGAAAATATTAGTGTGAAGGGGTATAGAGGGGGTTTGAAAGTGATTGTTGTTGTCTTGGAAAACATAACATCTATCCACTCTTTGCTTTGCACAACTTGGCCCCAACCTGGTGGTTGGAACAAGAGAACCACTGATGCCCTTCACTTGAATCTAATCTTGAGTGAGATTTATTCTATCCCAACTGATCTTTCCAATCCAATCTATGATGCACCTCTTTTTTTCTAATAGGAGAGTGTTTTCACCATGTAACAGTTACCCTCAAGGATAACATATGAATGAAGGGTGTTGAAGGAGAAATAGATCTCTATTCTTTCTTTCTACATGTTCGAGGCATAAACCAAGAACATTGAAAAGGGTTTCTCGCTTCCAAATCCTATAGCACCCTATCTGTGCTAGGGGTCATTGGACGAGCCTAAGAAAGAGGAGAACAATCATTTCTTAAAACCCACCACCACACCACTACTCCCAAAAGGATGCATTATAGAAATCAAAGACTTATTTATAGAGATATTGTCAAGTCTTTTCAAGAGATCAATATCTTCGATCTTGACACCTCTTGAAGGAAGATGAATTCTAGGTTTATTTTTTTTCCTTGAGCCATTTGCATATGATAGTTTCTCACAATTGGTTCTGCGTACACAAGAATTAAATCACAGAACTCTCTTTTTCTAATGTGTTGATCTTTTCTAATTGCAACTTTATCCATATCCTTCTTGATTTCTCATTCTTCTTTTTTATTGGTGAAAATGTCGTATCTGGAGAACTTGCCTTCAACAGGGCTCTCCCATGAAAACTCGAGTGGAATCTTGTCTTTGAGAATGCTTTTTTTCTTATCTTATGATTATGTAGTAGTGGATCCAATAATGGAGCTTTCATTGTCTTGGTTATCTTCTTTACTTTTGGCATTGCCTTCTTGGTTGTCTCTTTACTCGTGGCATAGTCTTATGGACTTTTATCCTCGTTGTGTCTTCACCATGATTGAATCCAACTAGGTATTTCATAAAATTGATATCTTGCTTCAATTGCTTGGCCTCTTTATCGAGGTTGAGGTCCTGAATATCATGAGATGCATCTTATTCAAGGTGTTTCTTGGGTTTATGGATAAATGGTGGAGACATTAATCACCTCATTTTTCTCCTATCCAAGGACTTGCATCAAGGCTTCTTTGTTTCTCTTTGGAATGTAATTAGAAGGGAAACCCTTTGCGATTGAAAAGTGGTCCATAGAAAAGTCCCTAAATTTCGTATGTAGAAGGATAAGGAACTAAAAGAGTAGCCCCCCCGGGACACCTTTCCCTGTTCAAACACCATAGAGTACTTCTTTTACCTCTGTTTATCTCTCTTATAGTTTTATATGTTAATTTAAAGCTTGTTATATAAAAAGGCTTTAGAATATGTACACATGTCTCTCTACATAATGTTTGTGAGAAGAGATGGTGTATAGACTCCAAGGATGTGCCTAGTGTTGCAAAAACCTGCTCTACACCTGCCAAGATATCTTCAAGGATGATAATTAGACACGTTGTGATGGGTAAGGATGCATATAAACCACCCTAGTGCTTTGGAGCATCATTCTTAAATATATTCATCAAAACACACTACTTGGCACAAAACAGATGTAACAAAACTTGTTATTTTTGGATGAGATGCACTCTAGAATTTCACTTAGAGCTCACAATCTGCTGAGAATTGACTCGAGATATTTTGCACATCTCTAATTAGATACATAATGTATCTAAAACAATGAATTTGATGAATTTTGATGAGCCATACTAAGAGAAATAAGTTTAGCAAGATAAGGGTGTCATCCTGACTTTTTAGGACTCATCTACTAGAATACATAGGCAACTTCAACTAGATGTAGCTCATAGAATTATGAACCAAAAATGTTGCAAATTGCTATCATGCAAATAGACTTCCGTATTTACCTATACAAATTTAAAGCTCATCAAAAGGCTTAGTATACATAGATAAATCAGCAAATGAACTTGATTGAAAAATGAACATAGACCTGTAGCAATAGATGAAGAGAACTCCAAGTTGTAGCTTGAAATGTCAATCTGTATTGCATATATGATACATAAATTGAATGGGCATGAAGCTTGGGAAGGAGTAGCACAATGTGTGATTCACAAATGATATGATGCTTGATCAGAATCTCATCAGAGTGTAACTCAAAATCATCTACTCTACCTGTGACTATTTTTGTGTGTATATATAAAAGATTTTGAATTCAAAAATTTGGAGGGATGCTACCTAAAAGTTCCATCAAGTTAGGGGAAATTTTGGCTAATCAATATCTCCTACTTAGGCTCATGATTTGTACCAAACTATTCCATGAGATTCTCAAATAACTTTTACTTTTGATGTAGTTACGTTTCAACTATTACAAGAGATAGTTTCTATGGCTCCTCTCATTGAGAGTACAAACAATGTCTTTATACTAATAATTAGTCAAGCACTCAGCTTGGATGAAAATGCACCAACAGCTCCCCCTCAAGCCTAGCATGCTTGAATCTTCATTCTTCTTTGATTTCTAGCAATCCAATCATGCCTTTGAATCTGCTCAACTTGACACCATCGAATGGCTTAGTCAACATATCTGCACATTGAAGATTAGTAGATACATAGGACAATTGAATGTCCTTACTCAACAACTTCTCTCTTACATAGTGATAGTGGACTTCAATATGCTTTGCTCCAGCATAGTAAACTAGATTAGCTGCTAAATGAAGTGAGCTTTTATTATCTCCAAAGATGTGAGGAGTTAAAGTATGTAACGCCAAATCTGAGTATAGAAACTTTAACCACATTGCTTCTTGTGTTGCATTGGCCAAACCTCTGTATTCAGCCTTAGCACATGATAGAGCAACAGTTGGTTGCTTCTTTGAAGACCATGAGATTAGCTTTGAAAATAGAAAAGACAAATATCCTAATGCACTCTTCCTATCATCCTTTGATCCAACCCAATCTGAATCAGAGTAGAGCTTGAGATCAATTTTTGAAGTGTAGGGGTAGAAAATCCCTTCATTAATGGTACCCTTCAAGTATTTGAGCACTCTCTTGGCTGCTTCCATGTGTGGATTCCTTGTCTTGTGCATAAATTGACTGAGTATGCTAACACTATAGCATATATCCACCCTTTTTGAAAGTTGGATAAGTCAAGCTTCCTACCAAGCTTTGATATCTTGTGATATCTTCAATGAGTTCTCCCCATAAGCACTTAGCTAATGATTAACTCCATGGGTGTACCTGCATACTTAGTATTCTCCATTTTAAACTTAGAAAGCATGTCATGTACATACTTCCTTTGAGTGATATAGATACTAGGATCTATATACACAAGTTCAAGTCCAAGAAAGTAAGTGAGTGGTCCAAGATCACTAACCTTGAGCTCATCCTTCATTCCAGCCTTTACCTGTTTCATTCAATTGATGTCATTCCCTATGATTATAATCTCATCAACATATACATAGAGATATATAACCTCTGATCCATTTCTCTTAATGAATAAGGATGTATCAGCTCTGCTAGCTTTGAAACCTTGGTCTTGCAAGTAAGTCACTAATCTGTGATTCCAAGCTCTTGGAGATTGCTCCAAACCATACAGACCCTTCTTCAATTTGCACACATAATTGGTATATGTGCATCTTCATAACTAGGTGGTTGTGTCATATAAACTTCTTTCGAAATCCAACCATTGAGAAATGCATTTTTACATCTAGTTGATATAGCTTCCAATTCCTAGATGTAGCAATGCTAACAAGTACTCTAATGGTAGGCATTTTGGCAACAAGTGAGAAGGTTTCTTCATAATCTATCCCATGGGTTTGGGCAAATCCCATGGCTATTAGCCTTGCCTTGTATCCCATCTAAATTCCTTTTAACTTTATTTATCTGCCTTGATCCAATTACCTTGATTGATGGTTTTTGTAGAACAAGTTCCCATATGTCATTATCCATAAGAGCTTCCATTTTTCATCCATTTCTTCTCTCCACTCCTTCTTTCATTGAGCTTCTTCATAAGATGTTGGAGTCCTTAGCCATATAAATTGAGTGCTTTGTAACTAAAGAGGTATCAAATCCATATCTTTTTGGTTTCTTCTTCTCTCTCATTAACCTTTTGATTGGTTGAAGAGAGCTTTTTGAGCCTTGAGCTAGGTCTTGCACCTTAGCTTTCCCTTTGTTCTTCCATAGCTTCATTTTCTCCAAATCTGTCAAGTCACCTTCAGAGTCACTATCTTCAAGATGCTTTGGTTCCTTTGTTGGAAGAGATGGAAAGTCTTCTTCCAAATCATAGGTTAGCTTCACTTTCCTCTCATCATTAAACTAAGATTTTTTTTCATCAAAGAATAAATCCCTACTAACTAAGAACCCTTTGTTAGTGGCATTATACAATCTGTATCCCCTTTGATTTTGATCATATCCAATAAAGACACACTTCTCTGCCTTGGGATCCAATGTCCCTCTTACTTGAGAAGGTATGTGAGCATAGGCTAAACATCCAAAGATTTTGCAATGCTCTAAGCTTGGTCTTCTTCCATTCCACACTTCATAAGGAGTCATACCATCTAAATATTTTGATGGAAGTCTATTTACAAGGTATGTGGCCATTGATATACCCTCTACCCAAAGATAATTAGGTAGACCTTTTTCATTTAGCATAGATCTGGCTGCTTCTACTATGGTCCTGTTTCTTCTTTTAGCTACTCCATTGATTTGAGGTGTGTGTATAGTTGTTACCTCTCTTTTGATGCCTCTTTCTTGCAGTAAAGCATCAAATTCAATTGCAAACTATTCTCCACCACCATCTTGTTTGAGTCTCTTGAGACATCTACCTATTTGGTTCTCTACAAGCCCAAGATATCTTTTGAAACAATTGAAGACTTCATTCTTATGCTTCATAAATTAAAGAATTTTCCATGTGCTACAATCATTAATAAAAGATACATAATATCTTGAATATGAAATAGAAGATTCTTTGTTTGGACCCCACACAT
This sequence comes from Ceratopteris richardii, assembly GCA_020310875.1. Taxonomy (NCBI): domain Eukaryota; kingdom Viridiplantae; phylum Streptophyta; class Polypodiopsida; order Polypodiales; family Pteridaceae; genus Ceratopteris; species Ceratopteris richardii. Next base: position 73,662,387 of record CM035410.1, read on the forward strand.
TTGTGTGTACAAGATCCAATAGCTCTTGATGGATATAGCCTTTCTTATTGAAAGGTTGTCTATGTGCCTTGTCAAATTGGCAAGCTCCACACTTGTATATCATATGTTCTTTTGTGATGTTGGGCAATCCAAGTACACTTTGATCCCTACAAATTTGTTTCAAGTTTCTCTCACCAATATGAGCAAGCCTACTATGACAATCCTTTCTCCACAATTTGTCCAACACTTATCAAGTTTTTGGTTATTCTAGGTACATACTATACTTTTCTTAGAAGATTCATATCTCCATCTGATGTTTTGACATTCCCTACTTTTTCCACTGAGTGTCTTGTATCATCACCTGTCTCTACTTCATGTTTGTTATTGGGATCTTCTAAGTCAGAGAGCAATGCTACATATCTTGATACATGATTTGAGCTTCCTTAATCATACATAAAATATGTTCATCATCCTTACCCTCATTCAATGATAGGTTCATGAAAAGTAGTGAGTCCTCTTGGCTTTGGTCTTCAATGTAGTTGTTGTAATCCTTCCTTCCTCTATATCCATTTTGATGGTTGTTATTACTGTTGTAGTAGTTATTGTATCCTCTGTTGTATCTGCCTCTAGCCACCTCCATTGAATCCTCTTCCTCTGGAATTCCTTGGGTTCTTATAACACTCCTCAGTAGTATGATAAGAGTAACCATAGATATTACAAGTTTGAAATGTTTGGGGTCTCCCCTAGCTTTTCTTTCCTCCTCTACCTCTTCCTCTAGCTCTTCCTCTACTTGTGAAGTTGGCTTGGAAAGAGCTTCCTTCTTCTTCATTCTTCTTAGACTTTGACTTATCCTTAGCTTTTGATTTATCAGAGAATAAGTCAAAAGATTGATTACCTTTTGAGGATTCACCATTCTTGTTTGTCTTTGCTTCATGTGTGAAGAGTTGGCCTATCAGCATGTTGAGGTCAGGCACTTGCATGTCCATGTATCCATGGCAATTGTGAATGATTCCGATTTGTCATCTGCTTTGGTCCCATTGATGATTTGCCTTATGATTTGTTGTTCTTCAGTTAATTCTCCAATGCTTCCTAACTGGTCAAAAATCTCCTTCATTTTGATGACATATTTAGTCACACTTTTCTTGGGACTTTTCTTCAACGTAGTGAACTCCATCTATAGTTGATTCTTCCTTGCTCTAGTGTTTGAAGAGAAGAAGGCAGCAAGTGCATTCCAAGTCTCTCTTGAAGTCTTGCATCCTTTCACATGAGGTAAAAGAAAATCAGAGATTGAGTTTAAGAGGTAGGACCTGGCTGATGCATCCTTTGAAGATCAAGTTGTAAGCCTTTCTTGCTCTTCAAGTGAAGGTTGTCCTTTTCTTCTAATTGTTGGCATGACTTCATACTCAGATATGTATCCAAGTATATTTCTTCCTTGAAGGTAGGCCTCCATCCTAAGGGACCAGGCTGAGTAGTTGTTATCCAATTTGTCAATGGTGGAAGGAAAACCATCTCCCATGTTGATTTAGCTTTGCTCTCTTTGAGAAGAGATGGTGAATAGACTCCAAGGATGTACCTGGTGTTGCAAACAACCTGCTTTACACCTGCCAAGATAGCTTCAGGGATGATAAGTAGACACCTTGTGCTAGCTAAGGATGCATATAAACCACCCTTATGCTTTGGAGCATCATCCTTAAATAGATTTGTCAAAAACAGACTACTTGGCACAAAACAGATGTAACAAAAGTTGCTATTTTTGGATGAGATGCACTCTAAAATTTCTTTTGCACATCTCTAATTATATATATATATATATATATATATATATATATATATATATATATATATATATATATATATATATATATATATATATATATATATATATATATATATATATATATATATATATATAATGAATCTAAAGCAACCAATTTGATGAATTTTGATGAACCATTCTAAGAGAACTAAGTTTAACAAGATAAGGGTGTCATCCTAACTTTTTAGGAATCATCTGCGAGAATACATAGGCAACTTCAACTAGATGTATCTCATAGAGTAATGAACCAAAAATGATGAAAATTGGTGTGACACAAGACTTGCTTAATTACCTATACCAATTTAAATCTTATCAAAAGACTTAGTATACACAAAGAAATCAACAATTGAAGTTGAATGAAAAATGAATATAAACTTGTAACAATAGATGAAGAGAACTCCAAGTTGTAGCTTGAAATGTCAATCTGTATTGCACATATGATATATGAATTGAATAGGCATGAAGCTTGGGAAGGATGAGCATAATGTGTGCTTCACAAATGATATGATGCTTGTTCAGAAGCTCATCACAGTGTAGCTCAAAATGATCTACTCTACCCGTGATTATTTTTGTGTGTATATATAAAAGATTTTGAATTCAAAACTTTGGAGGGATGCCATCTAAAAGTTCCCTCAAGTTAAAGGAATCTTTGGGTAATCAATCTCTCCTACTTGGTCTCATGATTCGTGCTAAACTATTCTGTGAGATTCTCAAAGAACATTTACTTTTGATGTAGTTACATTTCAACTATTACAAGAGATAGTTTCTATGGCTCCTCTCATTGAGATTACAAACAATGTCTTTATACTAATGATTAATCAAGCACTAAGCTTGGATGAAAATGCACCAACAATCTTTATATCTCTATGCCTCTTGTTATCTCTTTTCTTTTTCTCTTGTCTTTTTTTGTCACGAGTGAGAGGAGAGAGTGAGATAAAACAACATTGAGGGAGATATTTTTTGTGTCGTTAGCAAAAAATGTGGGTGTTCATGATTGATATGTATGTGTGAAAAAAAAAAGAGGAAATAAATAAAGAGATAAACTAAAGGGAAGTATCTAAAGGGATATTCTATATGAATATTTTTAAGTATGAACTACGGGTATTCATGCATTTGCGTTAGGTAGAAAAAACAAAAATGATAGAGTGAGAAATATTGGGACAACGTGACAAGGAGATAACGAAAATTGAGCAAAGTATAGAGATTAATTTGATATATATGTAGATAACATAGACACCAAAAAAACAAGAATAAGAGAAATCAAAACTATCAAAGTAAAATGTTAAGCGGGACATGAAATAATATTCACACATATGATAGTTTGTTTATTTTTTTGTTTTTTCTAGATGTATATTTTCTTGAACCATGATAAATAGGGAATTCGTTGATTATAACAATCATGCATTAGACTATACTTTATATTTTTTATGATTCCAATGGGACTAGGATTGAATGTGATCCTCTTTTGTGCGTTCACTCCTTCATGAATAAGGCCTAGAATAGAAAGGAAATAGAAAAGTGGTGAAACGCAATAGAGATGAATTAGAGAGGAAATACAGTGTATGCACAATAGGAATGAGGAGTAGTGAGCAGAAGTAGAGTAGAGTAGAAAAATACACAATAGAGAAGAAGAGAAAAGTACATAGAGAGAGGATGGTTTGACATGGAAAATCAAAAATCATATAAGTGACATACATATCTTTTTAGGCTACCTAGATGAGGTTCACATGGTCTACAAAATCAATCAAACTAGATGACATTTACAAAATCTACAGGTGCCCACCACTAGAGGCTCTTTGTCCTAGAGAGCAAGTGAAAACACTTGATTGAGGTAAGGATAGTGAAGATATAATAGATACAACCACCAAGAATAACATGATAGGAGGAAGCAAGGAGAAAGATCGATATTTTGTAGACTATGATGAGGACGTAGAGAGGATGAAGAAGGGAATGTTTTAATTACAAAGAAGTAAGGAAGATGTGTGCTTCAATAGAAAAGGATCTCCAAAAATGGAGCACATCAATAGAATCTTGAACTAGCTTGCATTTTGCACCATATTCTTGTCAAATAGAATGAGAAAGTGCTTGGTTGTTTCCTAAGTCCATAGTGAAATATAATTTCCTTGGAGTGAGACCTTTTTTGTAAGTTATTTTTCTTGCATTATAAAGCTTGCTTTTACCACTTTTTTTTATGTGACTGAAGAATCAATACTTTCTCAACTTTGTCCATAGGTTTCAAAAGTACATCACCTTCAGGATCATACAAACACTCTACATTAGGAGCAGATGTAGAGGTTTGGCCAAAAAATCAAGGAGAGGATGGAAGATTCATCATGCTAGCTCATACCAAAGAGGTAGATATAAGAGAAATTGAAATCAGGATGAGAAATTGAGATACACACACAAAGAGGAAGATAAAAAGAATATCTACACTCAACAAGTGACAAAGGGAAGAAGATGGTCAAAGGAGAGGAGGCTCATTTGAATACCATCAGAGAAAGGGAACAAGAAGAGGATGAGAGAGAGAGAGAGAGAGGTTATTGACTACAAAGACACCACATTCAAAAGAAGAAGAGGTAGATCACTTACGACAAAGACACCAGAAGTAAAGAGGATGATGAAGTAGAAAGGAAAGATAGTACAAGAGGAAGAGAAGAAGGAAAGGCAAATCCCTATGAAATAACAATAGGAGGAGAACAAGGGATCTATAAGCAGCAACCGCAAAAAATTAGAGCTAAGAGGATGAGGAGGAAAGAGAATGAAGGGTACAGAATAAAGGAGAGAGAACTCAATGACATGCTATTTCCATGGTACGCCTCTGCATGCAGAAGAATAGCTACCTCCTCCTATCAATGAACTCTCCATTTCTTTTCGAGTGTTGTTGTGACACTTGTGTGCCTATACTGACATGGAACGTTCCAAACGCACACATCATACGCACAGCTACATTTACTCTTCTACTCCCAGAAAAACACAGGAGGATGCTGGCTCGCTCTGGATATATTAATCAATGCTCAGGTGCTCTCACACGTATCTTCTCTAAAAATGCTTCGTCCAGCATTACCTCATCTATTTCTTCTATTTTAGTGTATACAAACTGACTGGAAAAGAAATTTCCAACCTGAATATCTAAATATTGTATGCCTTTGTTTGATCACGAGCACCAAAGTGTTCGGTGTCGAGATAGCTTGGTGTGCTTCTCCTATCATCTTTCTTACCTGCCCAACCTGCATCACAAAATAGCTTGACACCTTGATTAGAGGTATAAGGGTAATATAACCCTTCATTAATTGTACCCTTCAAATACTTCAAGATTCTTTTAGCTGCTTCCATGTGAGGCTTCCTTGTAGTGTGCATGAATTGCCTTAGCACACTAACTCCATAGCATAAATCAACCCTAGTTAGGGTAGCATAGGTCAAGCTTATAGCAAGTCTTTGGTAACTAGTCACATCTTCAATTATCTCACCTTCATGAGCACATAGTTTATGATTTACCTCCATTGGAGTACCTACAACCTTTGTATTTTCCATCTTGAATTCGGGGAGCATGTCTCCAATGTATTTTCTCTAAGTTAGGAACATAACTCTCTCTATATATACCACTTCCAATCCTCGGATGTAAGTGAGTAGGCCAAGGTCACTGATCTTGAGCTCTTCTTTCATCTGAGCTTTGATCCTCTTGATTCCATCTGCATCATCACTTGATGATTATATCATCTACATATACATAGAGGTATATGACCTCTCAATGGTTCCTCTTTATGAAGAGGGAAGGATGTTCCTTTCTCACCATGAATCCTTTATCGTGCAAATAAGTGACCAATCTATGATTCCAAGCTCTAGGAGCCTGCTTCAATCCATACAAGGCTTTCCTTAACATGCATACATGTTTTGGATATGATTTATCTTCAAAGCCAAGAGGTTAATCCATGTACACCTCCTCTAGAATCCAACCATTAAGAAAAGCATTTTTTACACATTTGATAGATATTCCAATTCTTAGAAGATGATACACTCATGAGTACTTTAATAATAGGCATCTTTGCCATAGGTGAGAATGTATCTTCATAATCTATACCTTGGGTTTGATCATACCCTTTAGCCATAAGCCTTGCTTTGTACCTATTAATTGAGCCATTCGAATTCTTCTTTACCTTGTAAATCCACCTTGAACCAATGATCTTCATAGATGGTTCTTTGGGAACCAATTCCCAAGTCTAATTCTCTTGAAGAGCTTCTATCTCTTCTTCCATGACATCTCTCCATTCAGGTTTCTTTTTGGCCTCTTCATATGTTGATGGTTCTCTTGAGTTTGCATCATGAGCAATGTAAATGGAATGCTTAGTGGCCAAGGATGTTTCATAAACATACCTTTTCAGATTCCTTTTCTCTCTAGTAGATCCTCTTATAGTTTGTTGAGATGATTCTGCTACATCTCTCATATCTTGCACTTTGGCTTTGACTTTGGAGTTCGATGAATTGATTTCTCTTCTTGGAATCTTCTAATCATCATCAGAATCACTTGAGTCTTCATGTGTATGCTCATTCCTCTTTGATAGTGTTGGAAAGTCTTCCTCTAGGTCATAGGGAAGTTTGATTTTCTTGCAATCATCTTCAAACCAAGATTCTTTTTCATAAAAAACAACATATCTACTAACAATGAAATCTTTATTACTTGGATTATATAGTATATAGCCTTTTTTATTAAGGTCATAACCAATGAATATACACTTTTCTGCCTTTGGATCTAATTTTCCTCTGATTTGTGAAGGTATGTGTGCATATGCTATGCACTCAAAGATCTTGTAATGGTCAAGGCTAGGTCTTCTTCCATTCCATGCTTCATAAGGTTTCATCCCATCTAGTGCTTTTGATGGGATTCTATTGATCAGATAGGTGGTTGTAGATACAGCCTCTAGCCATAGGTAATTGGGCAACTTTTTCTCACTTAGAATTGACCTTGCACCCTCCACTATGGTTCTATTCTTCCTTTTTGCCATTGGATTTTGCTTTGGAGCATACATGGTAGTAATCTCTCTTTTGATACCTCTCTCTTGGAGATAAGCATCATATTCATATGAGAAATATTCTCCCCCTCCATATGACCTTAGTGTGGAGAATGAGTTCTCCTATGTGCAACGGAAGTGTGTAGTGAACCACCCTTGTATGTCCAGCACTTGGACAAATAGCTGCACCTTAGATAGCTTTCTACTCTCAATACAAAACTCAAATGGACTTGATCATTTATTCAATCAAATTAGACAAAGAGAGCTTTCTAACAAGCTATAAATAACTTAATTTGGACAAGTTTTGATTAGGAAACACAACTAACAAAGATGAACTACCTATCCACACTGGTATGCTGAAGAACTGAGCTTCACTCTCGGATTGATAGCTCTCTAAATATATATCCTTTGAGAAAGATATTTGGTATAGAGAAATTAGACACAGATAGATTTCCAACAAGCTAAAAATCAAGTAATTTGGATGACTTTTGATCAGGAAACTCAACTGACCAAGATAGACCACCTGCACACATAAGTACACTATAAAACTAGACTTTACTCTCTGATAGATATCTCATAGAATATGAATCACCTGAATGAGATATTTGAGAAAGTGAAAGTAGATGCCAAGGCTTTCCAACAAGACAAAAATCAAGCAATTTGGATATGTTTTGGTTGGGAAACTGAACCGACCAAAATAGACTACCTATCTACACAGGTATACTGAAAAACTGGACTTCACTCTTTCACTGATATCTCACAAATTACATAAGCTTTCAAAGAGATATTTGATATGCAGAAAGTGCACAAGATAAGCTTTCCAATGAATGTTTAAACACACAAAATGGTTACATATGCACTGAGATATGAGCTCTGCAACAGAGATGTGTACAAACTGACGTGCGGCTGGAAGGAGTTTAAGGGAAAACCAAAATGACAAAATGGCTAGATCTGACTACTGGGAGCTCTTGCCTCTTTCTCTCCTTGTTTTGAATGTGCTCCCACTTCACTTTTATAATCAATCAGCATGTGAAGAAGTTTGTGCCTCCTTAACTCACCACTTTCTCTACTACATGCTACTAACTACAAGGCAAGATATTGTATCTCTTTCTCATCATGAATTTTGACTAGACTTTTTCTTTTATTATTTTTTCCTTTTTTCCTCCACTTTTTCTTTATCTTTATATTTGGTAAATGTATCCAAGCATGGCTCATATGAAAATGAGCTTGCACATTTATCTTCAACACTCCCCCTCAAGCTCATTTGGGAGTTATCTTCATCCATGTCCTTCAAATTTATCGCATCCTTGAAACCTTTGAGTTTAGAAGCATCCAAGAACTTTGTAAACATATCTGCAACCTGCTCTTTGGTTCTGATGAAATTTACCTCCACATCTTTGCCCAGCACCTTCTCCCTTACATAGTGGTAGTGGACCTCTATGTGCTTGCTCCTTGCATGAAACATAGGATTGCTTGCCAAGTAGATACTTGACATGTTATCACCATATATAGGGATGGCTCCAACTTGCACTCCAAGCTCAGCCAAAAGCTTTTTAATCCACATTGCTTCACATGTGGCAAATGCTAATCCTCTATATTCAGCCTCCATAGATGAAAGTGCAACAGTAGGTTGTTTCTTTGAGCTCCATGTGATAGGTTTGCTTCCTATCATGAACACATAACCTGAGGTTGATCTTCTATCTTCCTTTGAGCCTGCCCAATCAGCATCACTAAAGCCTTTGACCTGCAGTTCTTCATCAAACTTGTAAAACAAAACATGATTAACTATATGCTTTATGTATCTCAACACTCTCTTGGTTGAATTTAAGTGTTCACTTGTCGGGGCTTGCATAAACTGAGAAAGTACACCAACAACATAAGACAAATCAGGTCTTGTAATGTTTGCATAGATCAATGATCCTACAATGCTTCTGTATGTCGTTACATCTTCCAATGGTTCTCCATCATTTGAGCAAATCTTTGTATTTGTGTCCATGGGTTGAGTGAGTGGTTTGCATTCACTCATTCCAAATCTAAAAAGAACATCCAACAAGTATTTCCTTTGCATCAAGTAGATGCCACTCTTTCCATAAACAACTTCAATTCCTAAAAAATATTTCAGCTCTCCAAGATCTGAAATTTTAAACTCCTTACCAAGCTTCCTTTTGATATCTTTAATCCCTGTAACATCATTTCCTGTTATGATGAGATCATCGACGTATATGCAAATATATACCTCTCTATTTTCTTCCTTCTTCATGTACAACGAAGGATCTGCACTACTTGGGTTGTATCCACACTTAGTTAGATACTCTACCAATCTCTGATTCCATGCTCTTGGTGCTTGCTTCAAGCCATAAAGTGCCTTCTTCAACCTGCAAACAAAATCTAGATGGTTTTCATCTTCAAATCCAACCAGTTGACTCATGTATACCTCTTCTTGTAGTTCTCCATTGAGAAAGGCATTTTTTATGTCGAGTTGATATAATGGCCATCTCCTTGAAGCACCAATTGTTATTAAGGTTCTGATAGTTCCCATCTTTGCAACAGGGCTGAAAACTTCATCATAATCTATGCCTTGTGTTTGTTTAAATCCTTTGGCAACTAATCTAGCTTTATATCTAGCTAGAGAACCATCAGCATTCCTCTTTACTTTAAACACCCATTTGTTTGGAACAATCTTCATACCTTCTTTCTTTGGCACTAGCTCCCATGTGTGATTATCTTTGAGAGCTTTGATCTCCTCTTTCATAGCTTGCTTCCATTCCTTTTGTGTGCAAGCTTCTTCATATGTCTCAGGCTCTTTGTCTTTGATAACATGCATCATGTATGCAAAATGTGTCACCATAAAACTATCATAACTCAACCTTTGAGTTGGATACCTTGTCCTTGAAGATCTTCTTTCATTGCCTTTAGAAAGTTGCTTCTTTAACCTATTCAACTTTACCATCAAAGTGATTACCTCTTCATATTCTTCTTCACTTGCATCTACCTCACAGTTTGGAGTAGCACTTGCTTCTTCAGCTCTACTATGAGCTGAATTTGGAGACAAAGAATGACTCCCCCTCCATGTTGAACATTCTTCATTTGATGTAGATGCCTCTGGACCTGAAGCCTTTGTGCTTGATTGTTGAACTTCTCTTTGATTTGTTCCTGCATAATCATCACAATCTTCTTCAAGAATCTTTTCCTTTCCTTTATCTTCATACCATGGTCTTAGTTCATCAAAGACCACATCTCGCGAGACTCTTAATTCCTTTGTTCTAGGGTTGTAACACTTGTATCCTTTTTGCTCCGTCGAGTAGCCAATGAAAATGCATTTTTCTGACCTTGGTTCCATCTTTGTTCTAACTTCTTGTGGAATGTGAACAAAGCAAACACATCCAAACACTTTGAGGTGTGTAAGATCAGGTTTCTTACCAGAATATACCTCTTCAGGAGTCAAGTGATGTATTCCTGATGTTGTGCACCTGTTCATCAAGTAAATGGTGGTTGTGGTAGCTTCAGCCCAATAGTACAATGGTACCTTCATCTTGTTGAGCATGCATCTTGCAATTTCAGCAATTTGCCTATTTTTCCTCTCAGCTACTCCATTTTGTTGTGGTGTATACCTACAAGTGAATTGCCTTTTGATCCCATTCTCTTGTAGAAAATCTGAAAATTCTTTGGAGAAGTATTCTCCTCCACCATCGGACCTTAAGGTTTTGATAGACCTTCCTGTTTCCTTTTCAACTTCAGCTTTGAATCTTTTGAATATAGAAAACACCTCTGATTTTTGCTTCATACAAAACAGCCATACCTTTCTTGAGTGATCATCAATGAAGGTGACAAAAAATCTATTACCAGCCATTGATGCCTCTTGGGTTGGTCCCCATACATCCATATGTATCACGTCCAAGACATTTGGAGCCACATAATTGCTCCTCTTGAATGGCTGCCTCGTTTGCTTTCCTAGTTGACAAGCTTCACATAACTCATGTAGTCCAATGCTATTAAATTTTGGAAGACCTCTTACCACTTCATGTTTGCTCATGTCATTCAGCTTTGGAATGTTGACGTGTCCTATTCTTTTGTGCCATAAGTCCAGCTCTGAAATCTTCTTGTTCCCACATTGAATGTACATGACCTTTCCATGTGGATGTTGGACATCCAAAGTGAACATCCTTCCTTCTCTTCTACCTCGAGCAATGACCTTGAAGCCTTCCTTTGGATTCTTTATGAAGCATCCATTCTCATTGAATATGACATGATAACCCTTCTCTACCATTTGTCCTACTGAAATCAAGTTCTTTGAAATTGTAGGAACATGAAGAACATTAGATAGTACCTTTGCTTTACTTGTATCTCCAAGCCTTATATCTCCAATATGTTCAATCATGTGTTGAGTATCATCACCTGTTTCAACACATCCTTTTCCACTTGGTACCTGTAGATTAGTGAACAAACTTCCTTGGCATGACCTATGGTTACTACAACCTAAATCAATGTACCATTTCTTGTCATCTTCACAAGAGCTTCTATACTCATGTCTCATTGCAAGTAGTGTGTCCGTGCTTCCTTCACTTGAGGTGCTTGCATAGTTGCTTTGGTTCCTTTGATTGCCTCCATTCGGTCTTCCATTCTTCAGCCAACAATCACTAGCATAGTGTCCTACTTTACCACAATGATAGCATGTTATACCTTTATGAGAATTGTAGGAGCTTCGGCCTCTTCCTCTACTTCTACCTCGACCTCTTCCTTGTGTGTTGGCATTTGATGCATCCTTGTTGTCTTCCGAATTGTTTCGATTGTAGTTGGAGTGGTTGTGACCTCTTCCTTTTCCTCTTGAGCCTCCTCTTGAGTTTCTTCCTTTGCCTCAACCTGCATATAACATTTGGTTGTGGTTGTCCTTTCCTTTGGGACCACCGAAGCTAAGCTCTTCTATGACAAGATGAGGGATTAGTTGTTCAAAACCTGGATATACATCTTTCAAGTTAATGGAAGTTATAAAAGGCTTCCATCTTTCATCTTCTCTCAAGCCATTGAGAGTATAACACACAAGATCTTCGTCTTCAACCGTTGTGCCAATAGAAGCTAAAGCATCGCTTAGCTCCTTAATCTTCAAAGTATATTCAGCTATGGATTGACTCGAACTTTTCTTGATTGTGTTCAACTCATTCTTGAGTTGAAGTTTCCTAGCTTTGGTATTTGTTGAATACATCCTTTCAAGAGCTTCCCAAGCATCCTTAGCTTTCTCTAGATGTTGAATATGCCCTACCATGGCATTAGTAATGACTTGCGAAATGAGGAACATGACTCTCCTATTCCTCTCTTCCCATTCTTTTGCTTGCCTCCTTTGGACTTCGGTGGCCATAGCTTGATTGATTTGAGGTTGAGCATCATCGCCGCTCACAATACCCCACAAGCCTTTGCCCATTAGGTATTTTGTCATTCTAAACTTCCACACGGGATAGTTATCCTTGTCCAACTTCTCTACTTGTTGACCCAAGTCAGCCATTGAAGAGTATCAAAGACTTTGAGAGTTACCTCGAATAGTTATAGTCATTTGCTCTTGCGTTTGTGAAGCTCCCTCTTGTTTTGTAGCTCCTCTTTTGCTTTGCTTCAACTCCAGCTCTGATGATGAAGCTTCAACACCAAGTTCGCTCTGATACCAACTGTGGAGAATGAGTTCTCCTATGCGCAACGGAAGTGTGTAGTGAACCACCCTTGTATGTCCAGCACTTGGACAAATAGCTGCACCTTAGATAGCTTGCTGCTCTCAATACAAAACTCAAATGGACTTGAGCCTTTATTCAATCAAAGTAGACAAAGAGAGCTTTCTAACAATCTATAAATAACTTAATTTGGACAAGTTTTGATTAGGAAACACAACTGACAAAGATGAACTACCTGTCCACACAGGTATGCTGAAGAACTGAGCTTCACTCTCGGATTGATAGCTCTCTAAATATATATCCTTTGAGAAAGATATTTGGTATAGAGAAAGTAGACACAAATAGATCTCCAACAAGCTAAAAAGCAAGTAATTTGGATCAGTTTTGATCAGGAAACTCAACTCACGAAGATAGACCACCTGCACACATAAGTACACTATAAAACTGGACTTTACTCTCTGATAGATATCTCATAGAATATGAATCATCTGAATGAGATATTTGCGACAGTAAAAGTAGATGCCAAGGGCTTTCCAATAAGACAAAAATCACGCAATTTGGATATGTTTTGGTTGGGAAACTGAACCGACCAAAATAGACTACCTATCTACACAGGTATACTAAAAAATTGGACTTCACTCTTTCACTGATATCTCACAAATTACATAAGCTTTCAAAGAGATATTTTGATATGCAAAAATTACACAAGATAAGCTTTCTGATGAATGTTTAAACGCACAAAATGGTTACATATGCACTGAGATATGAGCTCTGCAACGGAGCTGCGTACAAACTGACGTGCGGCTGGAAGGAGTCTAAGGGAAAACCAAAATGACAAAATGGCTAGATCCAACTACTGGGATACCTGCAAGTAACTTCCCTTTTTATACCTCCATTCCATAATTAATCACTAAACTCATTAGAGAAATACTCTCCCCCTCCATCTGACCTTAGTCCCTTCAACTTTTGACCTGTGATTCTTTCTGCATACACATGATAATGTTTGAATGTATTAAATACCTCTGATTTATCTTTGATCACATAGATAATGATCCACCTGGTAGCATCATCAACATAAATCACATAATATCTTGAACCATTTATACTAAAATCCTTTGATGGTCCCCACACATCTATGTGTACCAATATAAAGCTTCTCTGAATACATGAAACCAACATTAGGCAATCCAAACACTGAACCATTGTTGACCATATCTTTAATACCTCTTTCATTGAAATGTCCAAGCCTCTTATGCCAAAGATCTAACTCAGATATCTTATGTCCTCCATAAGTGAACAAGGCATGACCAACATTACCTTGAATCTTCAATGTGAAAAGTCTTCCTTCCTTCTTCCCTGAAACAATTTTTTTTTTATACCCATTGCTAGGGTCTTCCACAAAAACTCCATCATTAGTGAACCCTACTTCATAACCTTTTTTAACAATTTGTCCTACACTTATCAAATTCTTTGGAATTGTAGGAACATGCAAGACCTTACTCAGAAGAGTACTTCCATCCTTGGCCTTCACTGATCCAATTCACTTCACATTGTGCTTTGTATTATCACCTGTTTGAACAACATGATTAGTTACCTTATTCTCCAAACCAGTCATCAAGGCTATGTTACCACTCAAATGATTGCTAGACCCTGAGTCAATATAGAAGACTCTTTGATCTTCACTTTGTCTTACACAAGTTGCATTCATAATCGAGGTTGAATCCTCCTTCTGATATGAAGCATAATTGTAGTAGGTATTGTTGTAGGATTGACTTTGGAAACCTCTACCTGCATTTCTCCCAAAGTATCCTCTACCTCTTAAATTACCTCTTTGATTTCTACCACCTCTTCCTCTTGAATTAAAGTTCTGATTATATCCTCCATTATTTTGATTATTATGCCACTAATCATGAGCTAAGTGATTTATCTTAACACAAATCCAGCAAGCTTTGGCTCCATCTTTATTGCTTCTGCCTTTTCCTCTACCTTTGCCACCTCCTCTTCCTCTTAGGAAGTTGTCTTGGCTAGTTGTGCCTTCTTCTTCATTTAATTGTTGCTTGCCTTTGCTATTCTTCTTCTTATCCTCCTTGACATCCTGCTCAAAGGTTAGCATGTGTCCTAGCAACTGATTTAAATCAGGAGTGAAATGATCTAGTGACAATTCAGTAGACAAAATGAATGGCTTCCATTTCTCATCTCCTCTCAAACCTGTGAGGATTTGCCTTACCAATTTATCCTCCTCAATATCTTCATCAACTGCTCCTAATGCATCTGCAATGTCCTTCATTCTTATTACATAATCAGAAATGGATTGAGAGGCCTTCTTCTTGAATGTGGTAAACTCTACCCACAAAGATGCCTTCCTTGACTTTGTAGTGTTTTGGAAATGCTCCTCCAAAGCATTCCATATATCGCTTGCACTTTCAAGACCTTGAATATGAGGTAGCAAGTAGTCATTGGCTCCCATATAGATAATGCTCCTTCCTTGAGCATCTCTCTTCATCCAAGTCTTCAAATCTGAGAGTTCATCCCTAGTTGGAACATGAGGATCTTTGAATTGTGGTTTTTTTTCTTCACCTGTAATGTAACCTATCAAGTCTTTGCCCATGAGATGAGCTTCCATCCTCATTGACCATGCTGGATAGTTTTCTCTATCCAATTTCTCTATCTGAAGAGAATCTCCCATCCTTTCTTCACCTATGTATTAAATTCTTCAACCTTTATGAGGAATAAGTGTACCTTTACTTTGAATGAAGTTCCTTTTGATCTTCTTGATAGCTTCAGGCCTCCTTCTCAAGCTTTCACTTCAAACTTTCACCTTTTGAACCTTCAAGTGTTGATTTTTGTATGACTGCAGCAGTGAGGGTCCTCCTTTCTTCAATTTTGATGATTCCTACTCTGATACCACTAATGGAGAGTGTTAATCTCCAAAAGAACAAGCAATTCTTGATGTTAGAGTACCTCTATATCAAGAACAACTCAAAACCTTTAGCAATTTGGAGGATCAATACTCAATTATCAAAATCTTGAACAAACTGTGAAGAGAGTTAATACTTAGAAAGTTTGCTGCACATAATTCACTTATTGATTGATCAAACGTGTAAAGTTTTTTATAAAACTTTGTGTAACATGTCATCTAAAGATTGCAAACCTTCTCCAAGTTAAATCATGTCAAAAGATTAAGTATATCTTGAGAAATGAATAAAACAGTTCACCTATGTCTGAAATTGTTCTCCTGTATAATCGATTCTGACACCTGTAACTTCTAACACATGGTTCTCCCAAACTAGAACCCGTTTAAGCAAATGCTTTTAACTATATATGGCTTACCTTCCAACTTAGATTTTGAATCCTCATTTGTGCAAAACTTTACACTTTACACAGAGAACTAATCAATTCTTTGATCATCGAGATTGCACCTGTTTCAAAAGACACTCAACACTTTTTCACATACGAATGTTCCTACACATAATTCTCTCAACTTGTTTATAATTAGGCTCTCAAACTTTAACCATAGATTCAAGAACTATGGAATTAGACATCTACAAAAGGATTCTTGAAATGATCAAGCACAAAAGGATAACACAGCAAAATATCAGGTGCAATTTTTCTTTCTATTGGGAAAACTTTACATCTGAATGATGAGAGAGTTCTTCCTCACTTCTCATATGTCTAATGACTATTCTAACTTCTAATTCTTCTCATCTCATACTCTCCCATACTTGCCCCGACTTTTTGCTTGTATATATAGGCATATATGTACAAGCTCATGACCATACAAAAGGTATATGTGAGCTAGCTACAAACTAATGTACATATGTATACAAGTCTTCATCTTCTAAACATGCACTATCTTCAAGCTTCATAAACCAATCTTTTATTCATTATTTGACTTCAATCCTTCATCCAAAACATCAATTGGTGGTTGACTTGCACCAACCATATTGTATCTCAATGACTCTTAATAGTGGCCCTATTTCCCGTGACTTAATCACCTCTAGTTATACTCATCTTATGACTTTGAAATTTGAATTTTCCTCACCTGAAAGTGTTCCTACACTTTAGTTCCTTAATAGATTTGATTCCTTCACCAAAAAAGTCAGGGCGTGAATTCTCCTAAATCCATGAAATTCCTTACTCTTTGCTTTTACATTTATCTAATGTAATTATGTCCAAAATAACAAGCATGTGTTGACATATGGTTCCTCTTGTGAGATGAAGAGGAATAGGATGTAGTTCTAAGTATTTGGTCAAGCACTTAGGCTTTCCAAATTTACCAACAAAAAACCATGAAAGGAAGGTGGATTGAAAGAATTATAACCATACATAGCCTCAACAAAGTCATTTTTATAGATGCATGCTACACACTATTGTATGCAAACTCATAGGGGCAAATATTTACTCCAATAATCCTACTTTTCATTCATATATATACACAATGTATCTTCAAGTACCCGATTGAGCTCATTCTATAGCTTCGTCACTACCCTCACATTGTGCAATTATACATTGCCAATCTCTTTGTAACTCTATGTGATTTAATACATATACATTGATCATATCTCACTCTCTCTTCTCTGTCATGTTCATCTCAGAATAGTGAACTTCTCAGACTTGCTTCTCAGTGCATACTTGATCATTTGATGTGATTTAAAGTGGTATAGATTCAGCATACTATCTATGTTTTTGTTACAAAGTTTAATTGTCATTTCTTTACTCAATCTTGAGATATACCCAAAAATCTTCTCACTAAGTTGCATACTATTGAAGCCCAAAAATGTCAGGATAATCACTTAGCTTGCTAAGCATAATTCTCAGTGCACACGATCATATCAAGTGAAATAACTTGTGATTAGTATAAATCTAAGTTAATTAGATACTCCCAAAAGGAATTTGATCAATTATTAGCAGGTTAAGAGCAATGTTCACTTTACTGCACATGTGTATATACCAAAATAGCGAGTCTTAGCCCATAATTGAATCTCCTACTCATCTGTTTTGATCCATTGAATAGAGGATCATACTCCAAAGCACTTAGGTGATTATTTGTGATCTATGGGAAGCTCAAGGGGTCTAATTTAATCTTTTCAACTTGTTCTTGGCTGGTGTGAAGTAGGGATTTACAGCACCAATTCATTTCCGGAATCAGCAATAGGTTTGCTCCTTTCTAGTGCTATCATCACTTAAAATTTAGATTTTTTAATACTTGGTCTTCCCATGTAAAATTGGCAACTTGAGTAGTAATCATGAACATCTTTGGTCATGTGTGGCCAATAAAGTCATAATGGATTTAAGTTTTGCAAATTCGTATTTTGAGGGAAATGCCAAACCAAACTAGCAATGTGAACTAGAGAAATAAAATCCCACTTTCCATCCTTTTCCACACAACACGCGAATATTCTATGTTCATCCTTTATTTAGATACTTCAAGAAATTATCAGAAGATCTGTTGCTTCTCTGATTTCTTTCTTATTGATGAAAGGCACTAATGCAAAGGACCCTATTTGAGCATATGAACATGGGGTTCTACCCACTTTGGTACTAATCCTAGATTAAATGAATAGTCATTAGACAAATCATCATATATCCCATTTGATGGTTCATAATTTGTGAACCTAAAAAGGTGACCCAGATGCATGTGTATTGCCATTATTAACAATTACTTCAAAGTCAAATTCCATAAGAAGAAGAAACCATTTTGCCAATCTTCTTGTATTTCAAGTCTTATTCAAAAGCTTAAGGGCATGATGATTGATATAAAACTTAATCTTATTTTCAAGGAAATAATGTCTAAATTTCTTGGCCATAAATATCATTCCTAATCCTTCTCTTTCAATAGTGGTAGAATTTTTGTGTGCACCGTTGAGCGACTTGTAAGCATGGGCAATGGGAAAATCAAACCTATCTCTGGTAGTAGGTTGTGTTATTATACACCAAAATAGCATAGTTAAACTCATCAAAATGTACATGATATATTTTATTCCAATCACCCACTTTCAATATTGGGATTATGGTGAGTCCATGTTTCATTCTTCAAATGCTTTATCACACTCTTTTGTACATTTAAAATTTTGAAATCAAAGTATATAGTAGTTTAGCAATGATTGCATACATATGGATAAACCTAAGGTAATGTCCACATTGGCCCACAAAATCCTAAATCTCTTTAAAATTCCTAGGCTTTGGAAAATTCCCTCAAGGGTACTGCCTTAGCTTGGTTTCTGCCCCTAAACAATCGCAATTACCGAGATACAGGTCAACTGCTAGAAGCATTCATCATAGAATTTTCCAAGAGTAGCATCACGCATAACACATCATCCTTGATCCACAGCTTCAAGCAGACACCCCAAGAAATAGTTCAGCTAGCTGGATGTAGATTTAAACAATATGTGGAAAGATGTCCCACACTTGAACTACCTACACAAGCAAAACAAGTTTCCCAGTTTTTAAATGGACTTCTAATTGGGAAAATTAGGACATATGTATATCTCAAGGAGCCAATCACACTAGATCAATGCTTGAGAATGTGTATTGACATAGAAGACAACTTGGTTGAGGAGTTAGAATTGTCCAAACTCTACAAGGATTTTGAAAGTTCTACTAGTCATACTTCCAGACCCTCCACTTCAATAGATGAGCTAAATGAGTAGGTTGCCAAGAAACTAGGAGCTCAAAATAGGCAAACATCAAGGGCCAGCTCATTGAAGTGATGTTATACTTGCAGAGGTGACCACATGGCAGTTAAACACAAGTGAAAGAAACTATACAACAATTGAAAGGGAAGGCTTAGGCATGGTACATGCCATGAAGAATTTTAGACATTATCTACTGGCCAATAACTTCAAGTTTTTCACTAATCATCAAGCTTTATTATATTTGGTCAATAAACCATGCAATAAAGAATGCTTAGCAAGATGGTTCCTCTTACTAAAGGAATACGACTTTGAAGTGGTTGTTAGGAAAGGTAGGACCCACCTCAGGGTGGATCACCTTTCTCGCATCACTTCAGGAGAGTCATGACAAGGAGTGTTTGATGAATTTCCTGGTGCTTATCTATTCAATTTAGAAGTTGTTCCTAAATGGGAAAATAAGTTGGTACATGTCCTAACCTTCGGACCTGCAAATATGAATGTGAAAATGAATAAAGAAGAAATTGTAAAATCACATAAATATCAATATTGGTAAGTAGTAGGTACAAAAAAGATATAGAGGGTGTACTAGCTTGTTGTGTCAAGGAGGATGAACATAAGACTTGGTTGCAACAAGCCCATGAAGGATTGCTAGGAAATCACTATTCTAAATAACGAACATTGAAAAATCTAAAATTTTTAGGAGCGTATTGGCCTAGCATGGAAAACAAAATACATGAGTGGATTAAGCATTGTCCAACGTGCTAGAAAAGACCTCGAGTGGAGTATGCTACCCTTTATCACGTGTTGTTAATTCCAGAATGGAGTATTTGTTGGTAGAATTTATGAAATCTGGAACACTGCCCAATGAGGTTAGTCTAGCAAGAAAACGAAGCATGGAGCAAGAGGCTCATGACTACACCTTAGTAGGAGATAAACTATACTAGAGAGGCAAAGATGGTTACTTAAGACTGTGCGTTTAGGAATCAAACTATTTGAAAATCTTAGAAACTACACACAGTGGTGTTGCACGTGGACACTTCAGGCTTGATCGAGTAATTAAGACCATTCTATTCTCAGGACTTTGGTGGCCCACTCTTCATATGGATGCACATACTTACGTGAAGAGATGTGGCACATGCCAATGTGCACAATATCTGATAAGAAAAGATGAGATGCCTTTGAGACCAATGATGGAAGAATGTGCTTTCTTGAAATGGGTTATAGACTTTTTAGGTGGAACTCCCATGCAGAGTACATCATTGTACTGACAGATTACCTTACAAAGTGGGTAGAAGTCAAAGCTATGATAAAGAATGATGCTCAAATGATGGCTAAATTCTTGTTCGAGAACATGTTCACTAGATATGGGTTACCAGTAGAGTTAGTAAGTGTTAGAGGTATGTACTTCTTGAACGAAGTCATTGAAAACGTTCTCCAAGAATTCTTGGTGATACACAAGAAGTCTACCCCTTATCATCCACAAGCTAATGGACAAACCAATAGCACAAATAAGATCCCATGTAATGTATTGAAACAATTGGTAAATAATAAATGCTCTGATTGTGATAAATAACTTCATCATGCTATTTGGCCTTACTGTGTGGCCTAGAAAATGGTACTCAATGCTACCCCATTTCAGATGGTCTTTGGATAGAATTTTGTGTTACCATTAGAATTCTTGATCCCGAATTTAAAAGTAGCACAAGAGCACGAGTGGAATGGACATGAGTTGTCCTCTAGGATATTTGATCTAGAATGCTTAGGTGAGACTAGGCTATGAGCGGAAACACACATCTACGTTGCAAAGAAAAGATAAAAAGGCATACTTTGATGCATACATCAAGAATAAAGGATTGAAAGAGGGAGACCTAATGTTGGTTTATACACTTAAGAAGCATGCTCGTAAATTGGAAAAATGAGGATATGGACCAATGGTCATTCATAGAATTTCAACTAGTAGTGCAGTTCAATTGGCCACTCTAGAAGGTGGCATATTGCCAAGCTATATTAGTGGATGTTGAGTCAAGATATATCAAGAACCTCTTAGAAAGTATATGCTAATGAGACTCAACACTGCTAAGGAGCGAAAAGAAGAAGAGTTAAGGATTAGAAAAGAAGCATAGGCAGATGCTAGAGAGCACATGAGGAGAAATAAGTTAAGACGATAAGGCCTAGATGTCAATCCCAACACCCCAAGATATCACATGGCCATGTGCCAAACATGGGTTGTGATTGTTCCCTGAATAATCGACCAACGTCCCTTTGTGGCCATAGAGGTAGGACAAACAAAGAGTGTAAGGACTGTGAGAGTCTTAATTGACTGAGGTGCAACAACTAGTGCAGTTGAACTCTCATACTATCAATATCTGCAATTGAACATGAATTCCATAGAAACCTATCTCATAGGATTCGGAGGTGTGGAAACCCCTTGCTTGGGTGAGGTGGAGCTTCCCATCTACCTTCAAGATGTCCCAATGATAGTCAAAATGCTAGTGTGTCAAGATGAGGACCTTACGGAATCACTTGTATTGGTTCAAGATTGGATCTATGATCATACACTCAACTTAAACCTAAGAAGTCCACTTCTTCAAGTTTGGGTACATGAACAATGCATTGCATTAGAATTAGAGAATTGCATGATTACAAATCTAGCTATCACACATTCTCTTAGTTCTCCGAAGACTAATCTTAAAGAAGAAGATGTTGTATGTGTTAAAAGCTCTATGATGTAGGACTCAATCATAGAAGAACAAGCTCGAAGGGGAGTGGATCTCTCTCCGTTTTTCAAAGACTAATGCATCCACAATAGTTCAACCACAGTGACAAGTGAAACTAAATAGACAAACAAACTTCAAGAAGAAAGTAGTTCCAGGCATGAAGCAGATCTGGGTACGAAAGGAAGAGCACTGAATCACACCATTGCAGTCAAACTCATTATCAAAGAAACAATGGTGAAATCCAAGTCAAAAAGTAGCAGGACAACAAAGATTTCTGTCTCAAAAAGTACTTCAAATTTGGGTACCAAATCAGTCAATGAAGGACGACCACAATAACCTACAAATTTGGGTGCCTAAGAAACAAGGGTGATTACACATGTGGGTACCCAAGGAACTCTTACATGCACAAAACCCAATGTTCTCCCTCACAAGCAAAGCCTCAACAAAGAAGCCATGGATAGGCAAGGGTCGAAACCAAGCAGAGAGATCAAAAGAAGATCAACTCACCTCTTTGGCCATAGTAAGAAGAGAATCATCAAGGGTATGGGTTTGGAAGCCAAAAGCAACTTAGAGCCCAAAACCCAAGAACCAAAGAGCCAACCACGGGGGATACAAAATAAAAGAAACCATCCAAAGATGAAGAGGGCAAAAGTGGTCTATACATGGCCGAACACCATTCTAAAATGGATCCCTATAAGGAGGCATGATCAATTGTCATTCAACCATTGATTGATTGCATCATTTCTAGATCCAATGGATACCTCCAAATAGAGATTCCATCAACATCTGCAAGTAACATAAGAAGTCTCGATGTGCAAAAACCATGTGCCCTTGGCATAACCCCATCTTTTGCACCATTCATGTCATGCATTTTCGTAGTATGCATTCATATAGGGCCACATTACAAGGTTGTGCATAGACACAGTTGAGAATCCCAGGCACATGAGACACATTTTGACATATATAAACTATTACTTTGATACTAACCAATTTCTTCTTGTTTTTTGATAGTGTTCCAAAAACAACAACAAAAAAAACAAAGAGAAAGGAGAGGACTGTGTGCTCAAAGAACTCATCAGTGAGCCATCAGCAAGGACATCCATCAACAAGGAAGACAAGCCAATGGTCAATCACCATGATGGGAGTACGACACTGAGAGATGAACATCGATGGACCTTTCACCATGGTAAGAGTTGCCTACTTGGGCAAAAATATAATCATGATCAATTAGGAAACCTCTTCATTAGCATACCCATGAGCACTTAGCTCAAGACCCAATTTTTTGCACCATACTTGTTACAATGCATTCCCCGAGTAATCATGCATAGGGCCACATTACAAGGCCATGCACAAGGCATATATTTTCTTCAACCCATGCACTAACACACTTACCCATAATTCATTATGGATCATGAGTATGTGGCATGATAACTATCAAGCCCATGTTTGAAAGATTCAGAGGACATCAAGGTTACAACATCAGTACCTAGGAAGCATTTCACAATCAAGAGCTATTCAAAATCAATATTGACAACCTCTTTTGAGCAATTAGCAATTTTTGGAAGTTCACAAATACATCATCATGCTGGAATCCATGGAAGAAGTACATACAAAGGGACTACAAGTTGCAAAGGCTATCAGTGAAAAAATGAAAAACCAAACAATGGGCACTTCTACATTTTGAAGACAAACCATCCTTGTCAATACATGATGGACGCTACCTCTCAAAGTACTACATAG
This sequence comes from Ceratopteris richardii, assembly GCA_020310875.1. Lineage (NCBI taxonomy): Eukaryota > Viridiplantae > Streptophyta > Polypodiopsida > Polypodiales > Pteridaceae > Ceratopteris > Ceratopteris richardii. The sequence goes on from CM035410.1 coordinate 73,685,931, forward strand.
AACACCCACTCCAACAAGGGTCTGTCAAGGATGATAGACTCGAGAGGGGGGGGGAGAGTGTTGACACTCAAGGTCAAGCAAAAGGCATGGGAGCATGCCAAAGAAGTGGACACACAAGAAGAGGGAGCATGTAGGGAGCTCCAAGAAGTATATGTCAAATTTTCAAAAGAAATCCCTATAAAAACAATGATTTTGATCACTAAAAAACATTGAAATATCATTTCATATTTTTTCAACTCCATTTTGTTCAAATCAAGGAGTCCTCAAGCTTGAGGACTATTAGAAGTACGTACATATCAATTTTCATAATTATTAGACTTCATTCGAGCCCTCAAATAAGCCCTATAACCTAATTTTTAACTAGGCTAGACACTAGGTGTAGACAAGACCAAAACTAGTCAAAAAACTATAAAAAGAGCTAGAGAGCTCATGTATGATGTTCAATTTGGAGTTAGTCAGTTGAGGTTAGCTAGCTGAAGAGTGAACTTATTCTTCAGCATTGTAAACTTTCTTTGAGCTTGCTAAGAGAAGCTTCCATTGTTCCTATCTTTGTTATCTTACATTGTGTGCATGTGTGTTTGCATGCATGTATGTGCTTGTCACTCACATTTGCTCACCACAATCACTCACTATCTTCATATACTCCTCAGGTCTCTGCAGATTGACAAGTAAAGGAGGTGGTGCTCACGCTTGGGCTACAGTAATAAATGTTGAAAAATCTGAGGAGTAAAATGATTAAACTTAAGACTTATGCACACTTTAGGATACAAAAAGAGTGTTGCTTGCAGCGGTGATAATTAAAGAAGTAAAACGGATATTGTGGCAGCCTGCAAAAGGAATTCGGTTTTGAATTTGGTTTGGAGTGGATTTCAGTAGTTGAAAAGGTAGAATAATAAAGTCGAATTGAGAAACCCAACGTCGTTTCTTGTTGCCAAAATTTGAGGAGAGAAACATATAACCTTCAATTCTTTCATATCTTCTAAGATGATTTGAACACCATTTTTGTTGTGCAATTCTAGCTAATAATTGCTTGTTTGGGAATGAAATATGTTTTCTACAACTGGTATAATTAGCAAAGTTCATACGCATCTTCAGAGGTGTTCAACAATTATTAACTACGATCCATCATCTTCCCAATGATCCTTTATCTTTCGTCTTCTTAATGATCCAGCATCCGTCATCTTCTTAATCCAAGAGTATAAGTGCCCCCTCTCTCTATGTGTGCACCCTTCTAGATGAACTCTCTATGTGAGCATAGCTGCACCCTTCTCTCTATGTGAGCATAACTGAACTCTATGTTCTTCTCCTAGATGATGAATTCTACTACCCTTCCCTTTTGGCACACAGTTATGGTTGCTTTTTGTTATCCTCTGTTTACATGCATCATCCCATGTGTTGATCATCCTTTTTTTTTTTAATATGAAGGAAGTTCGGCAATAGCCTACTCTCCCGGACTTGAATTAAATAAAGAAAAGTACAAGAGAAGGGGACTAGTGCCCACGGGACCCCCCAAATCCCACAAAGCAGGGGAAGCTTTTACAGAGCTTAGATGGCATTACAAAGAAGGTTAATCACCCTCTCATCACCCTCATGTGGGGCCCACTTGGGTTTAAGCTTGTTATTGATCAAAAGGAGTACTTGATGATGCCTGACGGGGGGGATTTCTTACAGTTATTGATCAAAAGGAGTACTTGATGATGCCTGATGATCATCCTTGCCTTGTTGTACTCGATGATGATTTAATGCCAATCCTTCTCTGCCAGAAATCATGCACTTCACTATAGTTTTTTGAATCTGATGTCCCACTAATGCTCTCCTTCGTTTGACTTTACCATGCCACTCATGCATGTACTTCACATGCAAATTCCACTTAGCAGCTCAGGGCACATAGCAACCTTTTCAAATCTTTGGTTATCCTTTGAAGATTCGAGAGCATCACTTATCATTGATCAATAACCAATGGGCATCTACTCAAGGCCCTTCATATGCACCAAAGCCATCAATTATCTTCAAAGTGTGTTATGCCTGAAGATAGCACACTCTTTTATGTCAATCAAAGCTTCAAATTTGCATCATAGGATCATATCTCATTAGAATTCCTATCACATATGAGTACATCATCTTGACATGCATAGAAAACACAAAGATGGATGAACTCTTCATATGAGGACTTCTCTTCTTTCGAAAAAAAAAAGTCTTTCTAAAGCTCTAAGAATGCTTTCCCATTTTTCTTCAACATTTGCTAGTAATTGTCCTTTGCTTTACAGCAGAACCAAATAATCACTCCTTTTCCTGGCTGAGTATTCCCCTTTAAATGAAGTTCTCCTTCTTTCAATACACATACTTTTCCTTTGCTTCATCTTTATTTGTTTTCAAATACCATTCGTTTATCCTTTGATGTTGACTCCCATAGGTTCTAACCTTCCAAAATGAAATGGATGATAAGAAACCTTGCCCTCAAGAAAAGTTTTTCATAACTCCAAAGGAAGTAGAGATCAAATTCTCAATGACACTAACCCCCGCCAAACCTGCACATCATCCTTGATGGACCAAGTTTTACTTGCAATCTATTTCAAAGATAAAATCATCTTGCATGTGAACAATCAACTTCAAGAACATATTTCACATGCATGTGATAGTAAAGAAAAGTGAATATGCAAGGCCATGAAATGAAGTCCTATCATGTGCATACTCTACATACATTGGAAAACGGAATGGTGCATAGAAAAGGTAATAGGCTTCTTATAATGAGGTAATAGGCTTCTCAACGTAGCTTCCAGATTTCATTATGCATTCACAATTCAGATTCGTGCAATTGGACATGCACCTATTGGATACAAAAACTCCGTGCACATACATTTTCAAGCATGCATACTATAGATGCAATGGTTTAAAATCATGGTGCAAATATGAAACGGTTCTCATAGTTTCTTATCAAAGAAGCTCATAATCATAACTCTCCTCTCATTTCCACTCATAACTTAGCCTACTCTTATTCAGGATATTTACAAACATAATTCATGTGAAAATGAATGTTCATCTAAGGGAATAGAAATCATGTGTATATACATATTTTATGCATACTTTAGATGAAATGCAACTCAAATGGTGCAAAAAATTAAAATGTGGGCTTGGATTCCTAATACAAACTTATTGAGAGCTATTGTCTTTATTTCTTCTCCTTCAATCCAGTCTAACCTATACATCATATTCAACTTGAAATATAAAATCATAACTTCCATTTTTTTTCATTCATCAAAAACCTGTCTCAATCTCAAAAATATGGCCGGTCAATTCTTCATAAAATTTAATCCAATATTTATATACTTTTAAAAAACAGTACTTATCATTTAGTGTCTATTGGTCTTTCCTAGTCATCATGGTCATCTTGCTTCTAGCCTTCAGCTAGTGGCTCCATCAAAAACATAAAAAATTAATGCAAAACTCTTGATAACATGGACGTCTCACAACAAATTCCTCATATAATCACATCAGCTCATTAGATCAATTCATCCTCATCCTCCATACCTGCAAAATAGCTTCTTGAAACACATTAGTAGGCATTTCACAATACAATAAACAACTTTTCTTTTTCATCAAAAGTTTCTTGTAATAAGAACTTTTTATTTTTCTTTTTCATACCTAACAAAAAAAGAATCATTAAAATTGATGTCAATTTGTTTCATGATTTTATCAACTATTCTTGCTACTTTTGCCCTATATGCATGTTCATGATTTGACTTACTTTCTTGTTCATCATCTATACTTATATTTTCATCCTCTATTGGTTCTTCAATCTCATGTTCTTTTTTATTTGAATGGAATTGTTCATTCAAGCATTTCTCAAATCCCTGTGAAATCATTTGTAACGGTTCTTCTTGATTCACGGTTATGGAGGTTTCATGCATGTTAGATGAAACACTATTTTTATGATCACTAGAGTGATTGTCTTGATGTTTCTTTGGTATCCAATGTTTATTCAATCTATTGAATCCTCTTCATGTATGTCTTGAATGGTCAAAATAGGCTTCCATGCCAGCTCTTCCTACATTCAATTGTAAGGGGATATGATCATGCAAAGTACATATTTTCTTCTCAATTTCACGTGCTATCTTATGTCTACATGCATGTTCATACGCAACACAATTCCCATAGATCTTATGACCGATTTGATCGCAACAAAGACATCTAACAATACACTTATGGATTCTAGTTGGTCTTGTTTGTATTGCTCTAGGAAAGAATCATCTATGGTGAAGTAAAGGTTTTCGTTCAATAGACATGCTTTGTACTTGAGCTTGATAAACATATTTTTGCTTGCATATTGTAATACATTTTACTTGACTGTTTAAAGTATCCGAACTTTCTTTTATATTTGACAATTCATATCTCATTGTTCCATCTAAAGACCCCAACTCATTATCTACTTGCACATATAAGGCTTTAATCGTTTCTATCACGTGTCATTGCTTCAGTCAATTTTGAGAGAAATGAGGTCATTGAGTCAAATTTTGAATCAAACTTTGCATCTATAGATGAAACTATGCATGATCCCATGTCAGAAAGAAATACTTCACTATCATGGTCCATTTTCCTATGTATATTTGCAAGCAATAAAAATAGATGTATGGATTCAAAAGTATACCTTGACTCTCTGACTTCTACTATTCTACTCAACCACTTGAGTTGCCCTATTGTGGAACTTCATGTCTAGTTGAGTCTCGTAACGTGAAGGGCTTGGTTGATGGATCAAGTCAACCGTCCATGTTCCAAAATTATGGTGCACATAGGGTGCTACCAACAAAGTCGGGGAAGTTGCATTTTATGCTTGGCAGGTCAATATTTCACACTTGAAAAACCAATTAACAATAAAAGATTTATGTGGAGCAAATTAACATATACAAAAACTGGACAGATCGGGATTTGTTTGAGTAAAAGGGAATATTTCTAGATTCTATTTTCTCAGTTGTATTTGTATTCACACTTCTCAACCTCTCAAACAATTGAGTGCCACACAATGTGACATAATCTTGCTCAAGCACATATTTTAGGTTCTAAGCTTGAAGTTATAAGATCCAAGGACATAAAAGTCCATAATGTGTTTAATATTACTTCATATCTTATTCGACTTCATCAGATCAATACACATATGATTGACAATCTTCTGTACTCTGATTTTATTAGCACGAATAGATGATTAGAAGAGCCGAAATCCTGAAAAGCTCGTACATACAATCTAAATAAATCTTCTCCACATCTAAACCCTTTGTGTGAAAGTGTTTAGATGGTGCAAGGTTTAAAAACTGTATGCTTTCCTTCCCAAGCCTCTAACCCAATGAAAAGTAGTTACCAACAAAGTTTGAGCGACTTACAATGAGCATAATTGACATCTCCTCAAGGCCCTTCATATGCACTAGAGCCATCAATCATCTTCAAAGTATGTTATGCCCAAAGATAGAACACTCCTTTATGTCAATCAAAGATTCAAATGTGCATCATAGGATCATATCGCATTAGAATACACACCACGCATGAGTAGCATCATCTTGACATGCATTGAGAAAACGAAGATGGATGAAAGCTTCATCTAACGGCTTCTCTTCTTTTGAAAAAACAACGCCCTTCTCAAGCTCTAAGAATGCTTTCCCATTTTTATTCACCATTTGATCGTAATTGTCCTTTGTTTTTATAGCAGAACCAGATGATGAATCCTTTTTCTGACTGATGATCATGCATACACACACACATATAATGGAAAAACATACACATACACCTATATATACACACATACACATAGATGCATGCACATGCACACACATACATACACACACACACATGCACACACATACACATACACATATATACACTTACACATACACAAAAATATACATCACCATACGATGTAGGAAGATACTTAGCTGTCAATGCTTTTTCTTCATTACATGTCTAAGGAGATCATTTGTATCAGACCAGAGATGAGTTGGGATTGCACAAAACCTGCTCTACACCTACAAAGTTGGCTCCAAGGATGCTTAGAAGACTACTTTTTCTTAACATTAATGCATTTAAACCCACTAGGTACTTTGGAACATCATTCCCAAAAATTTGTACAAAAATAGATAACTTGCATGTACTAGAAATGTGAAGAGACCTTCTATTTTGGGAATGTAGATGCTCAATGTTTTGCTCAGAGCTCACAGCCTGGTATAAATTGTTGGAACAAAGAAATCCCAAATTGATGATTATAAAGAGCTTGAAGCAAGTCAAGGATCACACTGAAGTGAAAGAGTCATTGGAGAAAGTGAAGAGATCTCATAAATGTAGCTTGTCCACATATGTACATTATTAGTTGAGAATTCTTGTAAAATGGATATAGATGATCCTTAGGATGATAAGGAATATGTAATAGATGCGGGATGAGTCTAGAATCATATGTATATAAGTCAATGATGTAAAGAAATAAGTGAGAGAGAGTCATTAGAAGCCAAGTGTCAATGAGATAGATGTGTAGAGAGTCATCTTCAGAAGTTAGCGTTGATTCTTTCTCTGATTTCTCTTAGCCTGATCATGTGGATTAGGAAATATTTTGTACACATCTAATCTAGAAGATAGTGAATCTATGCTCAAAGTTTCATGGTCTAATTCCTTTCATGCTATGAGTATCATCAATAGGAACATGTATATGTAAAGTTTGCAGGTAGACCTCTCAGAGTCATGCACTTTTGCGTGTCAATGTTTTGCTTGGATCTCAGTGCATAAAGTAAAGTTTGTGATGAATGAGCATTCAAAATCTAAGTTGGAAGAGAAGGAATCTATGGCTAAAATAATTTAGCAAAACAGGATCTGTGCTGTGAGAAATCAACCTTAAAAGTTGACTATGTCAAAGTCGATGTTTCAGGAGAACAGTTTCTTACATACCTTTGATCTTAATGATCAAATTAAAGTTTTAATGACTCATTTGAAGGACTAATGGTTGATATGATTGCGCAAAGGTAGCATGGAGGTATGTATATCATTAGATTGAAGAAATCTGAATATGTGCAGGTAATGAAGTCAATCTTTGAAGCAGATTCTTGAAGAAGGAAAATTTTCATTCAGAGAAGTGATAGTGGAAGACTTGATAAATTAAGGTAACATTTGTGTAAAGTTTGGTCTATAACTGAAATAGAGGTGCTCTTAAATCAGTATAGATCAAGCCTTTGGAGATTTAGAGGTCTCCAACAGTGGTATCAAAGCAGAAGGTGCAATACAAGTGAATTAAGAGCATTGGAAGTCCCGACTGTTGTAGATATTGAAGTCTTTTCAAATTGAAGGTCAACAAGTTCAAATTTTGGAAGACAACCTGTAGAAGAGTGAAGATTGAGTTTGAAAGGATCAAGAAAGATTAAAGCTTCATATCAAAGGTACATTATATCACCATAAATCTTAGTAATTGCAGACACAAAAGATCAAAAATGGGAGAAAGCTTGCAAATTGATAAGCTAGATAGGGAGAACTATCCAGCTTGGTCCATGAGGATGGAGACACACCTCATGAGCAAAGATTTGATGGCATCCATCACAGGAGAAGAAGAAAAACCTGAGTTTGAAGATCCTAGTATTCCAACTAGGGAAGAGGTTGCAGATTTACCGAATTGGATGAAGAAGGATGCTCAAGCTAGGAGCATCATTTACATGGTTGTAAATGATTATCTTCTACCTCATATTAGAGGATTAGAAAGTGCAACAGATGTATGGAATGCTTTAGAAGAGCATTTCCAAAACACAACCAAGTCAAGGAAGTCTTCATTATGGGTAGAGTTCACAACCTTCAAGAAGAAGAGCTCACAATCAATTTCTGATTATGTGGCAAGGATGAAGGATATTGCAGATAGCTTGGGAGCAGTAGATGAAGATATTGAAGAGGATAAGTTAGTAAGACAAATACTTACAGGTCTGAGAGGAGATGAGAAATGGAAGCCTTTCATATTGTCCATAGAATTGTCATTAGATCATTTTAATCCTGATCTTAATCAATTGCTAGGACACATGCTAACTTTTGAGCAGGACATTAAGGGAGATAATGATAGGAGCGCAAGTCAAGCTATGTACTGTGAAGAGATGGATAGGTATGTGCTTGAAGATGAAGAGGTGTTGCAAAATCCTTGATCTACACCAGCCAAATGAACTCCAGGAGTATATGGTGGGCCCTTTTAGCTTTCCAATGGATGTATTAGACACCCTATGTACCTTGGAAGATCACTCTCAAAAAGATAGATCAAAACAGATAAGTTGGAGTTAGCTCAGAGGTGAAAACTTGCTATTCTTGGTTCATACACCTGTCCAGTGTTTTACATAATTCTCTGAGCACAGCAGCAATTAGCTCAATTCCTCTTGGAGAAGTCTAGGCAACTTAAAGAGCTAACTTTCAAGAGTAATCTCATCAAAAATAATGAACCACAAACTGAGAATGATTTTTAACAAGTGATGATATCATCCCGATTTTCATGGGCTGCTACAGAAATAGACCAGTGAGCCGAAAAATCACCATAACTCAAAATATAGAAATCCAATGATTATGAAAATTTGTATGGTTATACTAGACAGTAAGTTGAATCCAACAAGCTTTAAATCACTGAATTTGGATATGTAACCACTGAGAAACACCTCTGACAAGATGAGTGAAAAAGTCGGGTACCTGACAGAGAGGTGAAGATGAACAGACCCTGTTGACTTCAAATGAACATAACTGAAGATTGCAACATCCAAATGACATGATAATTTGTGAGCATATAGTAGACTTTTAGAGCTAACTTTACCAAGTTAAATCACTGAAAATGATGCACCAAGCTCAGAGGAAACATCTCTGCAAGCTGACTGAGAAAACTGAGAGTAATGGTAGTGAGTAGTACACTTCACAAGAACATGGAAAGATGAAACCAAATAATCATGAAAATGAAAGTATATTTCTTGTACAATACAATGACTTACTGATACATATGTGTGCCTTGTAATCACACCTTGATATGGCATAAAGCTCAGCTCTTGGAGGTCTTCACATAGGTCTCTCTAACCACAACTAAAACTGCCATCTATTTATAGTTGAGTTTGGGAGGCTAACTTCCCTCAATCACTCTCCAATCAATCAATGATTGATTTGATTCTCTACCTACCACAAATCACGAATTCGTGGCTTCTCTTTCCATTCTTGATCATGTGGACTCAACCACTTAAGATTCTCTTACTTTTACATTAAGTAAACTCTTCAAAAGTTACAAGAGGTAGTTCACAAGTGAACTTTACATAGTCTTCATTTTAAGGCTTTTTCTATGACTTTGTGGGACTCAAGCCAATACTTAGGCTTGTCATAGACTTGCTCCAACATGTACTCCAAGGACAAGAAAAAGAATGTCAAAGGAAAGCAGTCAACTGATGATGAAGGATCTTCAAGCCAAGCTAATTTCACAAAAGGAAAGATGAATTTCAGAGGTAAAGGAAGAGGTAAGAACAAAGATAATACTAAAGCTTGTTGGATTTATGGCACAACAAATCATTTTGATTGTTGGTATAACAATCAAAATGGTGGACGCCATAATCAGCATTTTAATCAAAGAGGTAGAGGAGGCAAAAATCAAAGAGGTAACTTCAGAGGAAGAGGTGGCAGGACATCATATGCTAGAGGAGGTGGAAGAAGCTTTCAATCTCAGTCCTACAACAACAACTACTATAATTATGCATCAGATCAAAAGGATGACATGACTCTCATCTTGAATGCAACACATGAAGTTGTAGGAGAATATCAAAGGGTGTTCTATATTGACTCAAGATGTAGCAATCATCTGAGTGGAAACATATCATTGATGACTGACATGGAAGCAAAGATGAATGGACATACAGTTCAAATAGGAGACAACACTAAGCATAAAGTGGAAAGCATTGGATCAGTGAAGACAAAGAGTGGAAGTACACTCTTAAGCAAGGTATTTTATGTTCCTACTATTCCTAAAAAATTGATAAGTGTAGGACAAATTTGTTGCGAACATTTGTTTTATGTAGGGTACAAGTTTCAAATTATGTAAATACCTTTGGGAAGTCTTCAAATACTTCAAGAAGGCTCATATTATTCATAAAATATAGCCAAAATACCACGTGATTTCTAGAACATGGTGAGTCAAATTAGTGAGTCACAAGGGAGCTGCAGTGGTGTCCTAGTGGAAGGTCGATGTGGCTAGTTCTCAAAGTCCATCAATACTTTGCTTATTTGAGCACTTCAGTCGTGTAATACCTCCACCCAAGTTTCTATCAAGAATTTACATGTATTAGGAAGGTTTTAGATTATTTCTTCATGCTATAAAAAGAGGCGAGAAGTCGTGATCTTGGGGGAAGTCCAAGAGAGTCATATGTGTATCTCTATGTTGCTATAATTTTGTATGCAAAGATTGCAGAGCTTGTATCTCCCTCATTATATATTCAAATTACATGTTTAATATCTCATTTTAAAGCTCTTACTGTCACCTTTCATACTGTCAATTTTCATAATCATTGGATTTGTGAGCTGAGAGGAGTACTCTCTGCAAGTAGTGTGTGTTCTCGGATTTCACCCCTGCTGAAGGTCTCCATTAAACCTCAAACTTGCAGAGGTCATATCTCCTTGTGTATTTATCCAAATTGAGTGTTCTTTGGCTCATTGGAAAGCTCTTGATCTCTAGTATATGTGGTTAAAATAGGTTTAAAAAGTTCTAAGCCAGTAGAGAACAGTAAGCTCTGCAAGCATGACTAGTTTTTTGTGATGAAGTTTGTCAGAAGGTCAACTTGTTCCTAGGGGGTTCCACCTACTTCCAGCTATATTTTGGGGGTCAATAAACTCCAACATTGGTATCAGATCTTGGAATTGAAGCTTGGAGAAGGTTATAATACCTTGATGAAGAATTTGAAGCTATTGGAGAAGCGGTTCATCATCGACACTACACAAAGGTAGAAGGAGATAGCAAGGAAGCATCTCAAGCAATATTCAAGCAAAGAAAGGTGCATAAGATTTATTACAAAGGTAAATATCATAATTATTCTTATCACACATATCCAAAAGGAGGGTTAAAGGAGGAAGTTTAGTATTTACACAATGGGCGATCAACATGCACAAATAGAGAAGCTTGATAAGAACAACTATCAAGCATGGCGATTTAGAATCACAGCATACTTGCAAGGTAGAGGCTTGTATGGTTTGATTGACGGAACAGATATCAAACCTATATTACTAGAGGATCCAAATCAGCATCAATTGAGGGAGTTTAGACTTTGGAATGGAAGAGACAAAAGGGATATATTCATTTTATCACAAAATATTCAAGATTCAATGGTAGGACACATACAAGATCTAGACACAAGTAGAGATGTTTGGCTTGCATTGGAAAGGTTGTATGCTACAGGTACAAGAGAAAGGAAGATTCAACTCAAAAATGATTTGAATAACATAAAGAAAGATACAAGGACATCGGTCAATGATTACTTGCTGAAGGTTAAAGAGATTGCAGATCAACTAGGATCAGTTCAAGCTCATGTGGAGGACGACGACTTGGTTGCACATACTCTCAATGGACTCAAAGATGATGAGAGATGGAAACCATTCATTACTTCAGTTTATGTTAGAGGAGAATTACCAAACTTTGATCAGCTTGTTTCTCTTATGGTCACGGAGGAGATGAATCTAAATGTCTCTACTTCAAATCAAAAAGGATCTCAAGGACAAGCTCTTTATGTAGGATCATCAAGAGGTGGAAACAGAGGAAGAAGAGGTTCAAATAGAGGTCGAAGAAGAAGGAGCGATGATCAAGGGACTTCAAGTGGCTTCTTCAACACAAGAGGAAGAGGAAGATCAAGCGCTAGAGGTACGAGAGGCTACTACAACTACAATCAAAGACAAAAGAGTGAAGATAACAACAATTGCTATATATGTGGAAGGTATGGACACTATGCCAAAGATTGCTATCAAAATGAAAATAATCAAGGTGGTAATCGAAGAGGAGGCTATTCACGAAGAGGTAAACAACAAGGAAATTATGTAGTTGAAGGTAAAAGTGATGATTATGATTCTCTTCTTATGATGAATGTAGAAACTAAGATGAATTGCAATAGTGATGTATGGTATGTAGATAGTGGTTGCTCTAACCATATGTCACATGATGCTTCATGGTTTTCTAATATGCATAATCCTTCATGTAAAGGTCATGTTGAAACAGGAGATGATACAACACATAAGATTATGCAGGTTGGAGATGTTGTTATGCAGGATAAGAGCAAGACAAATTGCTTGAAGGATGTACTTTATGTGCCAATGATTACTAAGAATCTGATGTCCGTTGGTCAAATGGTAGAAAAAGGTTTGCAAATAAGATTTAATCATGCAGGTTGCTTCATTGAGGATCCAAAGCAAAGAAGGTTAATTGCTAGAGGTCAAAAACAAGGTAGATTGTTTACATTCAAGTTAAATCCAAATCATACAAACTGTTTCTCTTATGGTATGCATCAAATAGCAAAGCTTGATCTTTGGCACAAAAGGATTGGACACATGAATGTATACAGGTTAAAGGAGCTATCAAACAAGAGGATTGTTGAAGGATTACCTGAATCATAGCAGAAGCATCTAGAAGCATGCTAAATGATATGTGTTTGCCTAATTCTTTTTGGGCTGAAGCTTTTAGCACAAGTGTGTACATTATGAATAGAGTACCTACTGCTAGAGTTCATCATTTGACACCATATGAGATATGGCATGGAAGGAAACCAAGTGTAAGTCATTTGAAAGTATTTGGTTGTGTATGTTATGTGCATGTACCTAGTGAAGTGAGATCAAAACTTGATGTGAAATCAAAAAAGTGTATATTTATTGGTTATGCAGATACTCAAAGAGGATATAGATGTTATAATCCTCATACAAATAAGGTGGTTGTTTCAAGAGATGTAAACTTTGATGAATCACTTTCATGGTATGTAGATAAGAAACGTTTGCAAGTCATAAAAGGAGATGAAGAAGATACAGGTGAAGGAGATGAGTGCTTACCTCAGCCCACAAGAAGTTTAAGTGATGAGAAAAGCGGTTTGGATGAAGAAAGAGAGCTACCTTTCAATGGAAGATTAAGGCAAGAGTCACCTCCAAGTGTTAAAAGTAAAGGTAAACTCAAACTTGTTGAAGTTAATGATGAAGGAGACAAAATTAGTGATGTATGTGAGTATGGAGAATCATCAAAGGCTCGTAATAAGAAAGGAAGAGCATCTACATTAGAGGTAAGAAGAACTTCAAGAGTGAGTAAGCAACCTCAAAGGTATACTTATGAATCTTTTATGAATACTCATTATGCTTTTATGATAAAATTTGAGCAGGAAATGAACCCACATGTTATGATGAGGCAAAAGGAGATGAAAAGTGGGAGAAAGAAATGAGAGAAGAAATGGAAGCACTACAGGATAACAAGACTTGGAATTTAGTTCCAAAGACACCAAAACAAAAGGTAATTGGTTGCAAGTTGGTTTTTAAGATTAAAAGAAATAGTGATGGTAGTGTGTCAAGATATAAGGCTAGACTTGTAGCAAAAGGATATAATCAAACTCAAGGATTGGACTATGAGGAAACATTTAGTCCAGTAGCAAACATGGCAACGGTGACAACTTTGTTGGCTTTAGCTGCAAGTAAAAGGTGGAATATATATCAACTCGATAAAAAGAATGCCTTTCTTAATGGTGAGTTAAATGAAGAAGTGTATATGTCACAACCAGATGGTTATGTGGATGCAAAATGTCCTAATCATGTATGCAGGCTAAAGAAGGCATTGTATGGTCTTAAACAGGCACCAAGGGCATGGAATGCAAGGTTTGTAAAGTATCTTATGCTCCAAGGATACACAATGAGTCATGCTGATCCTTCACTTTATGTAAAATATGTAGATGACATGTGTAACTATGTATGCATTTATGTGGATGACTTGTTGATTACAGGGAATGATGCAAAAGCAATTGAAGAGATAAAAGGTAATTTGGGAAAGGAATTTAAAATTTCAGATCTTGGTTTGCTTAGATACTTTCTTGGGATTGAAATTGTGTATGGCGATGAGGGTATGTGGTTGATACAAAGAAAGTATATATGTGATATGCTGAAAAGGTTTGGTATGCAGGAATGTAAATTTGTTTCTACTCCAATGGAATGTAATGTAAAGTTGAGTGCAAAGGAAGGTGATGAGTTGCATGATATGAATGCATATAGATCCATGGTAGGATCTTTGATTTATGCAACAAAAACTAGACCTGATATATGCTATGCAGTGGGAGTATTGTCACAATTTATGCATGAACCTAGAGTACCAAACAGATCGCTTTTATTCCACAAGGGCTTGTCATGTGTTTTTACGGCATTGCTGGCCTTTTTATGGGATTCTATCATATGCATGCAGCAAAAAGAGTGCTTAGGTATTTGAAAGGTACCATGAATGAAGGATTATTTTATAGTCATGATGCTTATCTAATTCTTAAAGTGTTTAGTGATGCAGTTTGGGTTGGACACAAAGATGATAGAAGATCCACAAGTGGATATGTGGTAATAGCAGGAAACAAGACATTAACATGGAGTTCAAAGAAACAGCCTACAGTTGCTTTGTCTTCTACCAAGGCTGAGTATAGAGGTTTAGCATTGGCTACTACTGAGGTTATGTGGTTTAAAAAGTTGTTTCATGACTTGAATGTGCAGGTTGATGTACCACTGATGTATGGGGATAATTTGAGCAGCATTCATATGACCTCAAATCCTATTTTTCATGCTAGAACAAAGCATATAGAGGTTCACTATCATTATGTTTGAGAGAAGGCCATAAACAATGAAGTACAAGTTTCTTTTGTGGGAACAAAGGATCAAGTTGCAGACATCTTCACCAAATCCTTGGATGGACAAAAGCTTCAAAGATTCAACTATATTCTTGGCATGAAGGAAATACCCTTTGAAACTTGAGGGGGAGAATGTTGCGAACATTTGTTTTATGTAGGGTACAAGTTTCAAATTATGTAAATACCTTTGGGAAGTCTTCAAATACTTCAAGAAGGCTCATATTATTCATAAAATAAAGCCAAAATACCACGTGAGTTCTAGAACATGGTGAGTCAAATTAGTGAGTCACAAGGGAGCTACATTGATGTCCTAGTGGAAGGTTGATGTGGCTAGTTCTCAAAGTCCATCAATACTTTGCTTATTTGAGCACTTGAGTCATGTAATACCTCCACCCAAGTGTCTACCACAAATTTAGATGTATTAGGAAGGTTTTAGATTAGTTCCTCATGCTATAAAAAGAGGAGAGAAGTCGTGATCTTGGGGGAAGTCCAAGAGAGTCATATGTGTATCTCTATGCTGCTGTAGTTTTGTATGCAGAGATTGCAGAGCTTGTATCTCCCTCATTATATATCAAAATTACATGTTTGATAGCTCATTTTACCGCTCTTACTCTCTACTTTCATATTGTCAATTTTCATAATCATTGGATTTGTGAGCTGAGAGCAGTACTCTCTGCAAGTAGTGTGTGTTCTCGGGTTTCATCCCTATTGAAGGTCTCCATTAAACCTTAAACTTGCAGAGGTCATATCTCCTTGCGTATTTATCCAAAATTGAGTGTTCTTAGGCTCATTGTAAAGCTCTTGGTCTCTAGTATATGTGGTTAAAACATTTTTAAAAAATTCTAAGCCAGTAGAGAACATTAAGCTTTGCAAGCATGACTGGTTTTCTGTGATGAAGTTTGTGAGAAGGTCAACTTGTTCCTAGGGGGTTCCACCTACTTCCAGCTATATTTTGGAGGTCAATAAACTCCAACAAAATTGTGGAGAAGTGATATGAAGTCAGGTTCACAAATGATGGTGTTTATGTGCAAGATCCAAATCAGGGATATAGAAGCATCATTAGAGGTCAAAAAGAAGGAAGACTTTTTACTCTCAAGGTCCAAGGTAATGTGGGACATGCATTGTTTACTTATGGAATTCAAAAGATGTCTGAGTTAGACCTATGGCATAAAAGGCTAGGTCATTTTAATGAGAGAGCCATAAAGGAAATGTCAAAGAATGATGTAGTGCTTGGATTGCCAAATGTTGAAGGTCAACACATGGTGTACAAGTGTGAAGCTTGTCAATTAGGTAAAGCACACAAAAGTTCATACAATAAATCAGGATACAAGTACTCAAACATGCTTGAGTTGGTTCATACAGATGTGTGGGGTCCATCAAGGGACTACAGCATAAATGGATCTAGGTATTATGTGTTGTTTGTTGATGATGCAGCAAGGTGGATTACACTTTATGTAATCAATTACAAATCTGAAGTGTTCAAGACATTCAAGCATTATCATGCTTATGCAGAAAGGATTACAGGACAAAAGCTCAAGAGGTTGAGATCAGATGAAGGGGGAGAGTATTTTTCTAAAGAGTTTGATGACTATTTGTGGAATGCAGGTATAAAAAGAGAAGTAACTTGCAGGTAGTCCCCTCAACAAAATGGAGTTGCAGAAAGAAGAAATAGAACTCTTGTAGAGTTTGCAAGATCAATGATGAAAGAGAAGAATTGCCCAAACTACTTATGGGCAGAAGCTATCAACACTGCAACATACCTTGTGAATAGGTTACCCTACAAAGCTTTGGATGGTAGGACACCTTATGAAGCATGGTGGGGTAAGAAACCTACTCTTGATCATTGTAAAGGGATGTTTGGCATACGCTTATGTTCCTTCGCAATTAAGACATAAGCTAGAACCCAAAGTAGAGAAGTATAATGTGTGTTTGTTGTTACCCTTTGGAGTTGTCCTCTCCAATCATTATAGCATAAAGGATCAAGTACACATCTTTAAATTGTCAATCCGGGAAGTATGCAAAGACCACAGTCCCTTCTAGTTAATGGAATCCAAGAATAAGAGTTTTACAACAACATTTTCAATGATCTTTGTGCCCAAAGTATGCCATTTCCACAGTAGATTACAATTATGAAGTCAATTTTCAAAATATCTAGAATTTTGATTATCTTGAGTTTTACAACAGCATTTTCAATGATCTTTGTGCCCAAAGTATGCCATTTCCATAGTAGATTACAATTATGAAGTCAAATTTCAAAAATAGTACCTGTATCACATAGACGAGACAATTGCGATTTTGTGAAAATTGAGAATTTCCATTTCCAGCTTTGTTCTTCTACACTTTCTTACTCAATACACTAAGAATCACCTCTCTTCATACATCTTACTCAGAACTACATAACTGAAGCTCACAAATTCCATGGATCACACAAAGAACAGACTCAACAAATCAAGAGAAAGTAAATGAAAGGGAGAAACACTATTTTCTATAGGAGAGCTCTTCACATTACTTGGATAGCAAAAATAATACAACCAACCCTCTCAAAATAGAGGAAATTATCTTTTATACATTTTCAAGTGTCCTCTTTCACACTTGAATTTTGGTCATTTTTCCTTCTAATCTAAAAATATGCTATCAAAGAGCTTCCAAAAATTCTATAAAAAATACATATGATTCTGATTTACATGAGGAAGACTCTTCCTCATGTTTACATCATTTATATAAATATTTCTACAAATTTTTGACATTTTACAAATAATTTCTCTTCAAAAAATGCTTCTTCTAACAATGTGTTTATTGGGTATGATGATAGACAGATGGGTTACAGATTGTGGAGTCCATCTACAAAGTAATTTCTTGTGACAAAAGATGTTACATTTGATGAGCAAAGAACATGGTATATAGGGTCAACAAATGATTATGCAAATGTTGAAGAAATACAAAGGAAAGGGAAGATCAAAGTAAAGGTGTATGAAGAAGATATTGATGATGATGATTGTAAAAGTAAATTTCAGGGAAATGTTGAAGATGGGCCAAGATTTGATCCAGAATCAAATGTGGCTAAGACTTCAAGAAGTGCAGAGGTCAGAAGATCTTTGAGAGAAAGGAAAGAACCTATCAGGTATAGCTATGATACATCTTTCTTAACAACAAAAGATTATGCTTATATTGGGAAGACAAAAGAAGATCCAAACACATATGAAGAAGTTATAGCTTGCCAAAGGATGTATTAGACACCCTGTGTACCTTGGAAGATCACTCTCAAAAAGATGAATCAAAACAGACAAGTTTGACCAATAGTCACCATGAAGAAAGTTTTTATTTTGGGCATATATGCTTCAGTATTTCACTCAGTGCTCATTCTTTGATCAAAATTGGCTAGAGAGCTTTTAGATGAATCTAATTAGGAAGCAAAGCAACCTATTGGAAGTTATTTCATAAAAAAAGGATTGACCATACTGAGAGAAATAAATTTAGCAAGTCACATAGGTAATCTCGATTTTTTAGGAAGAAGAAGGTGCATAGACATAGGTGACTTCTAACGAATATTTCTCACAAGTAAGAAATCCAAATGCAACCAAAATTTAGGATATTATAGTAGGCTTATAAGGCTAACATTACCAAGTTAAATCACTAAAAATGATGCACCACACTTAGAGAAATCGTCTCTGCAATCTGATTGAAATCTTAGATTTATAACAGTGAACAGCTCACTCACATAGACATGAAGATATGGTCACAAGTGATCATGAAATCAAATGTATATTGAATGGTAATTCCAATGAGCTTACTGCTACATGTTTGTGCCTTGAGATTACACTCTGATATGGCAAGAAGATCAGCTAGTGTGTGTACTAATCCCACGACTAAATCACATGTATATATGGCAGTGATTGGAGCTAAGATTTGAATTTGAAATCTTGATTTTGGAGAATTATTCTAGCATTCTTACTTATAGTTGTATAAGGTTATTGAAGTAGTTTACATTCATTAGAATCAACAAGAAAATAGTTTTACTTAATCCACATCAAAGATTATGCAATTAGTGAACCACTTGATAAATCGTCAATTCATATTGTTCTATATTTTTTTCTGATGTTTGTGAGTAATGAGTCTATGAATGAGTCTGTGAGTAATGAGTCTACGAATGAGAATATGTTTTCTTCATCTTTTATGTTTGAGTTTTTCCTACCTCCACCTATAAATAATTCCACTCAACCTAAGCAGAACGTAGTTAAAATAGAACTAGAAGAAGAAGAATTCATCAAAGATCGCATTACTAGTGAAACCTTAGTCTCTCAATCATATGAGTATGGTCTATCTAGGTATCAAGTTGCACAACCATATGTTCATAGTAATACCTCTTTAAACTCAAACTCGTCTTAGAAATAGTAACTCTGAGTAAATTCTCATCGATATAGGTCAATACTTAAATAGGTTAATCTTAGATCTTTTATAGCTTATGCCATTAGACCATAGATAGAAACTTCTCACAATATTGAATCATGTCTTACATCTTAAAGCACACTCAAAAACACCCCGCATGTAGTCACACACTAAGGTCATAGCAAATTCAATTCTGATCTACTCATTGGTCTCCAATCACACCCCTCAACATTTGGTGAACCCGACATGAAACGTGACAATTGTGTGCCTAGGATTATTAGGAGTATTTCAGTATTTATTAAAAATTTAATTTTTACATTCTTCTTGTTTGCAGGTGAGTGGAGAAAGGAGCCTAGTCAACCACGACAAGACGAGGCCTTGTTGGCATATAACCTTTTCCCTGGTTGTTGGGGGTTGTTCCCTAGGGAACTGAGCACCTCCATGGGAAGAGGGGCATTCAAAACGGAGAAGCCTCGACACTTCTCCTGCCCCCATCGACATAAAAGAAGATCATCATTGCACGAACACTTCTAGTTTTGTACTTAGGATTTATTTATAAAAATGTTTTGTAAACAAAAACAAATATCATTGTTTACATTAAAGCTTCTGCATCCAACAACTTAAGGTACAGATTTTTCAAGTTCTTTCACTTTAGTACAAACACATATTAAGTTCATACCACTTGCAGTTTTTTTTTATCATAAAAACATGTAAAAAGATTATTATCACTTGCATACATTAAAAGAGCATAAAAGCATTAAAAGATTTTTTTTTTGCATATTTGCATCAAGACTACGTGGTGTTAGTTTAACTAGATTCAAATGTAAGTAATGGAAATGGAGCAATATACAAACATGAAAAATAAAAATCAAAGTGAAAGTAACGAATCTTACACAAATGAATTGCAAGAGCAAATTCCAAAGAATGTTATTTATGATGAAGCATATGTGAATGCATTGATTGATGAAAAATTCAAGAAAATGGGAAGAAAAATTTATTAAAATGGAAAGTAAGGCAAATGAACCCATACAACAAAAATGTAGAGTTATTTTGACTTTACATGATACCATAAATACTATGTGAGAAACTCAATTTAGAGTTATGTCAACTTTAGATGATACCATAAATACTATGACGAAAACTCTACAAGTATTAAGAGTTGGCCTTAGAACCCGGAAAGAAGAAATGAATGCTGAAGGTATAGAAATGAACCAAAAATATGAATTTTTTTCCAAACAAATACAAGAATTAGAACTAGCTAAATGATTTCTTGGTCCAATATGAGTCATTTGGTTTGACACTCACTGACACTCCTTTAGCTTGGTTCCAACCTCTTGACCCCAACAGTTTCCTAAATATGGAGCAAGTGTTCCAAGAAATGATTGATGAATTCATGAAGAATGGCATCAAGAATAATTCTCCATCTCTGATTCATAGTTTTAAACAATCCCCTACTAAGTCAATTCATCTGGTAGCTAGGAGGTTTAAGCAATATGTGGATAGATTTCATTATTTTTGGAAGGATTAGTCAATTGATCTCTAAGAGCACTAGTCTACATAAAGAGATTCCAAACATTGAGTGAGTGTTTGAAGGATTGTATAGACTTGGAAGAAAATCTGTCAGAAGACTTGAAGATTCCTCAAGCTGAGAATAAGAGCGAGGATGCTTCTAGTGGCATCTCTAGTTTGAACAACAATGTGGAAGAAATTCCAGACTTAGTAGCCAAGAAATTAGGAGTGCAAGTACAAAAGAATTACCCAACCCCCCGATGAGGATACCCATGATTAGAAGATGTGTGAATTGTGGAGGGGATAACCCTTCTCATGTGTGCAATAGGGAAGTTGTCCCGTCACCCTCGTATGCATATAACAGACCATTGGCCTAGGCTCAAACTCAGTACTATAGTATTGAGTAGAAATACACTAATCACAGTACTGAAAACTGCCCTTACAATAGAAAACCTAGACATGTTCAACCTCCACCATTTAGACCATATGGATACCCACCCAGAGACCAAGGAAGAGAAGTTCTTACATACCCTCAATATTAGAACCAACCTCAAATCCAACGGCCATATGAATACCTAGGATATAATCCACCATAACCAATGTTAGGACAACATCCACCCCACCCTCAAAATGTTGTCCCTGTGAAATTTTCCTAGGCAAAAGAGAACCTAGAGAGAGCCTTTGTGAGATTGTCCTAAAAATCCAAATAAGACAACTCAAGCTACTCAAATCAATGTAGTAGAGGTGGTAGAGTCTTCTGGAAGTGACAATGAGTATACAATGCCATTAAAGGCAATTACTAAAGCAAGAGCTAAGGAAAGCCCGAGAAAGCTAAATTCGACTGTGCAACAAACTAAGGAACATGAAACACCAATGCCTCAAATAGTGGCAGACTCAGAGGAGTATGAAGAAAATTCAAAAGCCAAAAGAACTCAAAGATGGAAAGCTCAAGGAGAGAAACTAAGAAACAAGTGGATACAGAAGGAGGAAGAGAAGCACAGAGAAGAGCCAAATCCAGCTAAGAATCTTACAACTACTAAGGATGCGACTAAAGAGAAGAAAGAAAAGTAGAAACAACAAGCAGGACCTGTTTTAGCTGATCCAATGCCTGAGGATCTAGCCATGTGAATAAAAGCATATCAATCTAGGATCAAAGTAGGGCCAAGTCTGGAACAACATGAATTAAGTTATCCTAGAGTAGATTTGGAGAAAGAAAGGCTAGAAATATGTAAGAAAGTGATTGAAATTGCTCAAAATACATTAGAAAACCCTATACAAAATCTACCCAAAACAAGAGATCCAGAAAGAGAATTTCAAGAATGTATAGTAGCTCAAGACCCTTTTGAAGAAAGAAGGATTGACAGGAACACTGAAAGTACATCCAGAGAGGACATTGAATATGGATGAAATTGGTTAAGCAATTGGACAAAAGCAAGCAAAGATAGTCCATATGGAAGTCAAGGAAGACATATCCACAGTCCAAATCTCAGCAGACAAAGTAGGAGATTTCAATGAGGGAGATGAAGGTAATTGAAAGCAAAGGCTTTCTACAAAAGTTACCAACTTTTAGTTTCATGCATGCTTTTTGAAGCCTCTCTCATGTAACCACTATTTCGACATAATAAAAAATTCTTATAAATACATGCACTCTATGGACTGTCAAAACAGAGTGCATGGGGGGAGATTGCATCCAATATACTATGTTCTGTCTTATCTTCTTGCATATCTATTTTCTCTATGTGTTATCGACATTCATAACCTCTGTGTGTGCGTGAGTTAAGATCTTGATAACAGGCCAAGTGTATGAGAAGCCACTATGATGGGTCTGTTGAGCCTTACAACCACATAGCCAAATTCAACCAAGTGATTTGTGCTGAAAAAGTGGAGTAAGCATGAAAAGAGAGAGAGCCAAAGGTTGTCTATACATCCTTCATCTATAACTCATTCTAATGATTTTAGAAAATCTAACCCTAGATATTCATTAAGAACATCAAATAGGATTCAAACACGACCTTTGCAGTGTTTTTGGCATGATCAATATGGTCGTACATTTTGGACTTGTAGGGCATATGAAGATGCAAGAAGACAAAAACTAGGGATTGAAAATGAGAGAAAAAAATTGTAATTATCAAGATTTATTACCTTTACAATTAAATCTAGGAAGGTTTGGAATGAAGCAATTCATAAAGCAGATCCAGAGCAAACCAGATCCACTACATCCATATAAAGAAAGTCAAAAATTGTCGAAATCTAACATACATGTGAACATCAAAACAAAAGAAAGGCCATTTAAATGAGAACATAAACTAATAGAAGAAATCAAAAGCAGGCAAACAGAGGAGGAAAATCAAAATTTTGAACCAATTATGGAAGAACATTTGGATATAAAGGAAAATGAATTTGATCATGAAATACAAGTAGAAGCAAGGAAACTTGAAAATTTCCAAGTTTCATTTGATCCAATGCTTCTTATCAATGAGAAATTTTTTTATCAGGAAAAATTTAGAGAATTACAAACTCAAATTAACAAACATGACAACAATCAAATTAAACAAGAAGGAATTAAACAAGAAGAGACCAAACAAAGTACTATGAATAGAAATTGTGAACAACAAACAAATGAAACAAAGAAACAACTTCTTGATGATATTATAAAACAAATTGAAAACAATATGAACATAAATTCAAAAAAAAATCAAAACCTTTAAAGTTGAACAAGAAAACAAAGAATTTACCATTCCATAAAATAGAAGAAATGATTAAAATAGCAACTTGAAGATGAAGCAAATTATGACAAATACATAGAATTTAACTATTAGATTATGAAACAAATCAAGAGTTATTTTTTCTTTTTGTCCTTTGAATATGAAACATTTTGATTAAAAAAAAAGAAGTTTTCTTTTTACAAAATACTTACTATGATATTTTATGAAGCTATTTTACAAATGAGAAAGATGAAAAATGATGAGAATACAAAACAAAAAGTTTAAAGCTAGGTAAAAGGATTAAGTTATTCAAAAGAAGGTTGAGCAATGACTATGAGTTAGATGAAGTCTTCTTGGAGGACGATGATGAAGATGAAGCATGATGATAATCAAGTGAAATAATTTTAATTTTTCTTTATTTTTAATATAAAATTTATTTTTCATGCATTTCATAATTAGGAATTTACATATTTCGAATATGAAAAATAAACTGTAAAAATTATGTAAATAAAAAATTAGAAATCAAAGTAGGGATGTGTCTATGAGTCAAAGGTAAGAGTTAGGGAACTTATGATTGTTATGAGGATAGGAGAAGGGAAAACTTAACTTACGGCTCTTAGTAGAACTAGATTTATTTTATACAATTTCCTTCCTTAATTTTTGAAACATTTAGCTAATGAGATCCTAGTTCTGACTATCGCATGCCTCTAGAACCTCAGCTCTGAATAGGGGTTAAGCCTTTTCCCTTTAACAAAAAAGTTGCGAAGAAAAAGAGAAAAGATAAATACATAAAGCAATACATTAATGATTTTTGTGACATGATAAAAAGAGAAATGAGGAAAAGAAAGAAAAAGAAAAAGAAAAACAAAGAAAAAGAATAAGGAAAAGTTATCATGATTAAGTTGTGGTCTCAAAACCACTCCTAAAATGTATTTACGGGCTATATGAGGTGGAGGTCTGCTATAGAAGAATTAGCTAGATGTATCTTGTGGTAGATGGCTAAGAGATTCCGGATGGAGTACTTATATAAAATAAATATTACTTTTGAACATAGTTAATAGAGCAGTAAGTACCATGACTATCTGAATGACTGTTATAGGATTTTCTAAACCTTGTCTTTCAACTTCATGCATTTAACAAAATGGTTTCCAATTCAAAATTGCATAACTTTAAAGATTTTCTTTGCTATCAGAATCTTTACTTGCATTTAGAAGCATTTTTGCGATATTATTTAGAGTCAGTTAATCAGTTTTTCCAAAAGAATTTGATGTTGCTTCCCATTTTTGGCCCATCAGGACAATGTGCAAGTTTGGTGGGGGTAGATGTCAGAATGATTTCATCCTTTGATTTGACAAATAGTAAAATTAAACATTTTTACTTCTAGGGTGGTTATCTCTATACTCTCATAAATATTTTTTATAAGCTTCTTTTATTTGACTAATCTCTCTCTAGTACTTGCAGTCAGCAAAATTATGAAGAAGTAAACTGATCAGACCTCATCATATGAATTCTTGTGTTTATAAATATGGATAAGAGTGTCTATATACTTATGTGTGTGAAAGTGCATGACTACTTAATTACATGAGACCATCTATATACCCTACCTGTGCATACATGTATTAGGCTTCACCCGTAGTGTCTATGTATTTGTGTGATTGTGTGTATGGTACCCATTTGTGTTTCTACCATATACATATGTGTGTATACATAGGAGAGCATTTATAAGAGTATGTATAACTGGTTGTGGTCATCCTATGAGGAACCTTATGAGTATATTGATAGATGTTCTTCTAAGTGTATATGTGAGGGTACAGATATAAACCTATGTGCCTATCTATATATATATGAGTATTTAAGTAAGCGTGTTTGTGCTATGAGAATGTGTTTGAGGGTTTGAGTGTGTAAATGTATGTAAATGTGTGTATATGTGTAAGCATAAATGCTCATATGTGTACTCATAGATATTTTATACAAGTATACTTATTAATAATTAATATGTGTTTCATGTGAGTATATATATATATATATATATATATATATATATATATATATATATATATATATATATATATATATATATATATATATATATATATATATATATATATATATATATATATATATATATATATATATATATGTGTGTGTGTGTGTGTGTGTGTGTGTGTGTGTGTGTATGTGTGTGTGTGTGTGTGTGAACCTTTGAGTTAAAAATTATTAAAACAAATATATATTTGGTTAATATATCTTATATTATGATTTAATTATCTATCCTAATATATGTGAATATTAAAATATTTAGTTACAATATACTTTAGTAAGCTTAAATTAAAGACTATTAAGGAATTATAAAAAATAAGAACAAATGAAATAGAATAAAAAGAAAAAATGTGTGATTAAAGTGTGGTCTGTGAGTGTGTGTTAAAGTGTGGTGTGTGTGAGTTGTGTGATTAAAGTGTGGTGTGTGTGAGTGTGTGATAAAGTGTGGTATGTGTGACTTGAGTGATTAAAGTGTGTGATTAAAATCTGGTGTGTGTGTGTGTGTGTGAGTGTGCATTAAAGTGTGGTGTGTGTGAGTGTGCGTTAAAGTGTGGTGTGTGTGAAAAAGCATATTGTGTGGTAAATTTAGAAAGTGTGCACATAATATATATATATATATATATATATATATATATATATATATATATATATATATATATATATATATATATATATATATATATATATATATATATATATATATATATATATATATATATATATATATATATATATGCATTATTGTCTATTTTCTAATGACCTTTTTGTAGGTAAAATTTTTCCTTCTCTTTCTTCCCGTGCATAGAGAGAAAGTGTAGCTTCTTCCCCTCCGACGGCTTCTACTCGACGCACATAGGAAAGAGATAGATAGATAGATAGATAGATAGATAGATAGATAGATAGATAGATAGATAGATAGATAGATAGATAGATAGATAGATAGATAGATAGATAGATAGATAGATAGATAGATAGATAGATAGAGAGAGAGAGAGAGATGAAGATCCTCCGTGCTACTGTAGACGTGATGGAGAGAGAGAGAGAGAGACAGTTATTAGCTTCTTCCCCTCTGATGACTGCTGCTCGATGCACACAGGAAATATATATATATATATATATATATATATATATATATATATATATATATATATATATATATATATATATATATATATATATATATATATATATATATATATATATATATATATATATATATATATATATATATATATATATATATATATATATATATATATATATATATATAGAGAGAGAGAGAGAGAGAGAGAGAGAGATTATATTCTTCTTCCCCCTCCTTGTTGCAATAGAGGCAACATAGAGATCAGGATGTGTAGAGAGAGAAATAGAAAGAAAGAGAGAGAGAGAGAGAGAGAGAGAGTGAGAGAGCCACATCAGGCTTCTGGCTACTATAGACACAATGGAGAGAGAGAGAGAGAGAGCAAGAGAGAGAGAGGATTCTGAGGAAGAGGTGTGGGTAACATCTTATACGATTTCAATTGCTACCTCCCATCATGGCTTCAAACCTCTGAGTCCCGACCCTCTGCTATTTGGAGATTCTCTGCTTTTGTCACACCTGATGACACAAGTCTAACACATGCCATACATCAATGACTTGTTTGCTCACTACTCTGATGATTTACCCTTAGAAATTGATTGTTGACATTGCCTATATTTCTAATGCCTATGAATACTTAGTTATCGTCGCTAATCGTGTCCATTCATTCCGACAAGAATGTTGCTAAAATTATTTTTGAGTGACATTAGTTGGAAAGTCTATTGCAATGCAACAGAGATCATTTAATCAGAGGCACATATGTAAAGAGATGTCATCGGCAAATCGCTTTTGATTGATGGAAGACTAGAGAATATGAAATGATTATCACAAATAGTTTGTAAGCTTATTTTGTTAATGGTTCATCATGGAAAGAGAACCCTTCTCATTGCCTTTTGTCTAAACTTCAAAAGTTTCATTGCTTATAATCAATTCCTTTTTGTACGAAAGGAGCACTGTGATTGAACTACGATGGAGAGTTTTTTAGATTCCCGATTGATCAAATTATCTTGATCCATGAAGTTTATGAGGCGGTGTGCTGGGTATGTGGCCATACCCGATATTGTTGGGGTAGTGTTGATTTTGTGAATGAGGGGGGGTTATGAGGATATTGTTTTTGCCATACCTGCCAAAAATTGAAGCCACCTAGTGCTCACCACTATCGAGGTTGCATGCATGTGTGATAGAGTTTCATGTGCATGAATGCATGTGTATCTGAGTATGTGCTTACATGTGCATAGATGAGTGTGCATGAGAGCATGTGCATAAGAGTTAGATACATGAGTGTGAATGAGAACATGTGCATATGAGTAAAGACATATGTATATGGATGATGTTGGATGCATGTGCATATATGTTGGTGTGTTAGCATGCATATGAGAATGTGTTAGCATGCATGTGAATGTGTAGTAGCATGCATATGAGAGTGTGTTAGCATGTACATGTGAATGTGTGTTAGCATGCATATGAGAGTGTGTTAAAATGTATGTGTGAATATGTGTTAGCATGCGTGTGAATGTGTGTTAGTATGCATGTGAGAGTAGGTATGTATGTATGAAAGCATGCATATATATAAGTGTATGCATATGTATACAAGAGTGAATGAATGCAGGAGAAGATGTGAGAATGTTTATGCACGTTAGATGCATATAAAGAGAATGTACGTGCATGGTTAATGCATGTATGAGAATGCATGAGCATGTTACATGTATGCATGAAGAATTGAATGATTGTGCATATACATATATGATGAGAATTAAAAGTAATGTACTTTATTTTTCATACAAAGAACTTATGTTTTTCTAATGGCTTTTTGCAGAGCATTGATGAACATTGACAAGCATTTAAGAGCAATTGAGATCGTGAGATTGGAGTTGCATACATGCTACTTCTTCCACTTTTCCTATATCAATTTCTTTTAGTTTAATCTTGTATTAGGATTTTGGAGAGTTATTCTAGCATTCTTACTTATAGTTGTATAAGGTTATTGAAGTAGTTTATATTCATTAGAATCAACAAGAAAACAATTTTACTTCATCCACATCAAAGGTTATGCAATTAGTGAAACACTTGATAAATCATCAATTTATATTGTTCTATATTTGTTCCTAATGTTTATGAGTAATGAGTCTACGAATGAGTCTGTGAGTAATGAGTCTAGGAATGAGAATACTATTTCTTCATCTTTTATTTTTGATTTTTTGTTCGCTCCACCTATAAATAATTCCACTCAACCTAAGCAGAACGTCGCTAATATAGAACTAGAAGAAGAAGAATTCATTAAAGATCACATTACTAGTGAAACCTTAGTCTCTCAATCATATGAGTATGGTCTGTCTAGGTATCAAGTTGCACAACCATATGTTCATAGTAATACCTCTTTAAACTTAAACTCATCTTAGAAGTAGTAACTCTGAGTAAATTCTCCTCAATATAGGTCAATAATTAAATAGTTTAATCTTAGATCTTTTATAGCTTAGGCCATTAGACCATAGATAAACACTTCTCACAATGCTCAATCATGTCTTACATCCTAACGCACACTAAAAAACACCCCGCATGTAGTCACACAGTGAGGCCATAGCAAATTCGATTCTAATCTTCTCGTTGGTCTCCAATCACACCCCTCGACAACATATACCATACCTAATCCTTCTTGTTCAGTGGTGGTATAATTATGTTCAGCTTGATTAAATTGCCTACTAGCATAAGATATAGGATGATCGAGCTTTCCTTCGTCCGCAGGTTGTGCCAAGATGCATCCTAAGGGAAATTTGGAGGCATCCACATGAATGTGGAATGGTTTGTTCCAATTTGGCACTTTTAGAATGGGAGCTGGACTGATTCTGCTTTTCAATTTGTTAAAGGATTTCTCCCAGTCTTGTGTCCAATTGAATTGAGTCAATAAGCCATATAGGTCTAACAATTATGGCATACATGTGGATAAATCTATGATAATGTCCACAATGACCCATAAATGCCTACATTTCTTTTGCGTTCTTTGGTCTCGGTAGTTCTAGAATTACCTTGATTTTGTCTTTATCTGTGGATATTCCATTTTTAGATACTATATGTCCCAAATTTTTTCCTTGTTGTACCATGAAGTCACATTTTTTTGGATTTAGGCAGACTCTGTATTGTCTACACTTCTCGAAGATTTTCCTCAACTCAGGTATATGATCCTTTCTTTGGAAAGAATAGGTGAATAAATCATCCACGTATACTTCCATGATTTTCCTACAAAATTCCTTAAAGACATGACACATTAATCTCTGAAAGGTGGCCGGAGCATTAGTTAGTCCAAATGGCATAACCCTAAAAGTATATACACCCCACTCTATAGCAAATGTAGTTTTGTGTTGATCATCAAGAGCGACTACAACTTGGTTGTAACTAGAGAATCCATCGAGGAAGTTGTAGACTTCCTTGCCTACCACCCTCTCCAAGAGATGATCCCTGATGTGCAATGGGTAATTGTCATGAATAGTGGTTGTGTTAACCTTTTTGAGATTAATGCAAACCCTTAATTTACCATTTTTCTTAGGGACTACTACTAAGGGTGATACCCATTCAGTGTGTTCGATTTTGTATATGAATCCAGCTGCCAATAATTTATCTATTTCTTCCTTGATCTTGGCAGAGTATACATCATTGTATGTTTATGGTCTTTGTTTCAAAGGTTTCATTTCAGGAGTCATGGGAATCTGATGTGAATAGATAGAGGGATCCATGCCTTTTAAGTCCGTGTATATCCAAGCAAATATGTGTGTGTGTGTGTGTGTGTGTGTGTGTGTATATATATATATATATATATATATATATATATATATATATATATATATATATATATATATATATATATATATATATATATATATATATATATATATATGTATATATATATATATATATATATATATATATATATATATATATATATATATATATATATATATATATATATATGTGTGTGTGTGTATGTGTGTGTGTATGTATGTGTGTGTCTAGTGAGAAGTGGAGAATGACATACCTGGGACTCACTTCCTAGCCTATTTATAGCCCTCACCTACTCACCATCTAGAGTTCTCTCTAAGGTCCCTCTACTCATCTAGCCATCACAAGTAGGTATCTCGTATGAACTCTCTGGCTTTTGGTCTTGGCTATCCCCTGAGCAAGGAACTTCTCATTCCTCCAAGCTTGTACATCGATGGAATATAACGCTCTCTCCCCCCTTCTAAAGATCATTGTGCTCAGTGATATAGAAGGAGCTATAAACTTGGGAATCATAATATGTGATTCCAACTAATAAAAGTAGAGTGTGTTGGGTGTTTGAAATACTAGATGTTGAAAAAGTAGACAACTAGTCTCTTTGCTTCCTATCCAGCATTTCCACTAATAAATAGTAGTCCTTACATTGGGCATACTCCAAGAATCCCTTGGAGGCCCAATGAGCCCATATGTGCACAGCATAAGTACTCAAAATATCTTCAGACTCCATATGCCTAGATTTTGACCACTAACTTGTGACGGATTGTCACCTCCCTAAAATACCCACTAACAACTTGTCATATCGTATAATTGTGCAAAATCACTTACTCCACTAGAGTAATGAAAATACTATGCTTATCCAAAACTATGAGTCATTTTTGGATCTTCCACAAATTGGTTCAATGACTAAGAAAAATACTATTCTCATCCAAGACAATCTAACTATGCCCCAATATCTATGGGAAAATACTAAAAATAATTGGAATTTTTTTCCAAATAGTGTTTAATCTCTAAGCTCAACTAAATCTACTTGAGTTACTCATTGTAAAATGAAACTCAAGAAAATCTTATCACGATCCAAATTGTGAATCGAAGATGTCAATTTGTCAATGATCCAAATAATGGACTAGGATCTCAATCTATCATACCCAATATCTAATGATCCAAACTATGGATCAAAATATCTCCCGTACAAAGTAAATCCCAATACACTTTGTGGAACTAAGTCTATAATGCCAAGTGAAGATGTGCTAAGAAAATACAATTAGTGGAACTACCACCACCTTATCAATAATGACATGCAATTTGTTCCAAGTGGATAAAATTACTTAACATATGACCATCACTATGATCAAATCATTCCCAACTAGGAACGAGATGTCTCTAGTAAACTATTATAATACTCACACTCCTAGATATGATGAGGACCATAATGGGAGTCCACTAAATACATTGAAAAAATGATAATTAGATGTGTACACACTCATAATCCACTAGGTTATGCATCTAGCTCACCTCATACACACTATGTATGAAACATGACCTAACTTGAGGCGTATCAAATAAAGTAGCATGTTGGCAGAAGGAAGTTGATTTGGGAACGAGCGGTAGGGTTAGATCAGGCCCTGGGGGGTGGTGTCGCCTCATCCCTATCTTGCAGGCGATGTTTGCATGCTCGGCACCTTTCTTAGCGATAGTTTTCTGAGACCCACCTGCACCTCAAGGGTAGCAGAGAAGCATGTAAGAGAGGGATCAAGTACTCATGGATGAAATCAATCGGTGGGTAGGAGCAGAAGTGGGTCGGGGCAAGAGGAATTTTGAAATGAAAGAAGTCCTACTATTGACCATCACACTAGAAACCAATGATAAATCAAAAACCTCGATAACCATGTACTCATTAGTGTTTCCGTCCATGAGCAGATACAATGTAAGAGGGTAGCAATAACCAAATACAAAATGAATAAAAAATATACAATGTGTGTGGGTAGATCCTAATACAATCTAAGTAAATGATCCTCAAAAAATAGGTGAGGATCATCCAAAATTCCGCTTCACTGTAGATTGGAAGTAGTATGTATTTTGCTATAGTGCAGATCAGAATATAAAAACATCGCTTTGGTCTTCTCAGC
>CM035410.1:73720888-73730888 GCA_020310875.1 Ceratopteris richardii
AAGCAAAGTGCACATCTCTGCCCCTCATCATCATCTTGACCTATGACCTAGCCTATATCAATAAGACTAGTATCAATAGTCAAAAGAATAGGCTTCTGACCCAAATAATCAACATGCTTTAAAATTGGTGCTTCAATCAACAATTGCTTTAGTTTATGCATGGCTCTTGACTATTTTTCTATCCAAATAAACTTCTTTCTCTTTCTTAGCATATCATATTAAGGGTTCAAAATATGAGAGAAGTGAGCAATCCAGATCACATAGAAGACACAGGCTCCCAAGAACCTCCTTACCTCATTGATCTTATGACACACCTCAAAAATTCTGCTAATGGCCTTAATTTTCTATGGATATAGCTTGCGGCCATAATGTCCACACAGATGTCCTACAATGAGAATCTCTTCGACTCCAAAAATAGATTATTCTAGAGAAAATGTTAGCCCTACCTCTTCAAATCTCTCAAAATTTTTCTCACAATCAGAGATACAGTTGCTAACAAATTTCCTACAATCAGAAGCATCTAAAGACTCATCTTTCACTCTTTCCTTACATCCTTTTATCAGAATATCATCAATAAAAGGCATAGTCAATGAAGGTATGAAGTCATGTAGGACCAAATTCATGGCATTCATCGTGTGAGCTATAGAATTCGTTGCTCCCTGTAGCAAAGTACACATGTGTGCAAGGCCCAGTGGATTCTTCGTTGTTATATCTCTACTCTCAATAGCCAACTAGAACTGATCATACCCTAAATATAGATCACACATGGAGTATATGAAATGCCCAAAAAATGCTTTTGCAAACTCATCTACTATAGGTCCTATCCCTACATTTCTGATCATGACTTTATTTATAGGTTGCAAATCCTAAATGAAACAAAGTTTCCAATTCTTCTTTGGCAATGTGAACCACCTATTCGAATATGGCATTGAAGATGGTTCCAATATTCGCATGGATATCTTTTTCTTTAACAACCTCATCAACTCAAGTAAGTGAGCCTTTGGGAGTGGAATAGGTTGAATATTCCATGGTATATGATGATCATGGGCAGAACTTGTTTTGGATCCGTGTATACTATCTCATGTGGAAAAAGAGTGAATGCTTTCTCGTGTCTCTTGATTACTCCTATGTACTCTTTCTCTTTTTCTATAAGAAATGATCTATCTCCAAACTTTATTTGCTTAACATTCTCTGTAGTAAAGTGATGCCCTATAATCTCTTGTCTTCTTAGCATAGGTTCATCAGGCATTCTCAGATACTTTTCATAACTATCACTTGGCAATGGTTGAGCTATGGTTTTTATTTTCTTTTCAATAGTCTTGTACTTTGTATTTACATTCACTTCATGTTCTTGCAAAAACTCAAGAATTAGATCATATTCTTGAATAGAACTAAGCATGATGATTTAAGATTTTTTATTTCTTTGAAGTGCATACTCAAGTTCTTTCAAAATAGTCGAACTACTTTTGAAATCAATTATATTTTTAATTTTTTCATTAGGCAAAATAAATCCTAAGTTTTTGTAATGTTTTTCATATATTTTTCTACATTTTTTTGAAATATTTTCCTTTTCTAAATAAAGTTAATTGAATGTAGAAGAAGATACACGAAAACTTTGAAAATTATTTGCAGAGCCCTAGGAGACATCAAACCACTTCCCATGATTGTCTCACTCAATAGTGGATCCTAACAAAAATTTTGGTCAAAATAAGTATCATATTCTCTCACAGTCATTTTCTTTCATGATTCGAGTAAACATTCATGACTTGTAAGGAGTTCAACCCAAATCTTGATTGGATTCATGCATAAGCTGAGCCATCATCCATTGCCTTTGTCTCCATCCACATTTCAACTATAAATGGTTGCCCAAGAATAGCCTCGTACTCATGATCATGAGATTTAATGGTTCCATTCTTTGCACAATCATCACACTCACGATCAGGAGAATTAATGGGGTGTTTTCTTAGATTCTCCCTATTTCTTTCATGATTTGGGAAAACATTCATGACTTGTAAGGAGTTCAACCCCGATCTCGATTGGATTCTTGCATAAGCTGATCCATCATCCATTTCCTTTGTCTCCATCCACATTTCAACTATGAATGGTTGCCCAAGAATAGCCTCGTACGTTATCATTATTTTTTTCAATACTTCCTTCATCTCTTTCCTCTTGTTTGTCCTAGTGTGAAGGACAATGTCCTGAGTAAGTGGCTTGACTATTTCTCTTAACTCATAGTAGAGCTAAAAGAAGAGACTAGATGAGTCTCGATCCAAGAGGTGAAGGTAGATCTAAAATCCCTCTTTTTAGATCTCAAATCAACTATCTAAGCATATTCTTCTTCTAGGATCTCAGTGTGTGAAAATCTCAAGTTAGTTTCTTTTCAAGCCTCAATCAACTCTAGATATTTAGCTTTGATCTCTTGAACTTGATTTCACTTGAACTTGATTTGAGCCCTTCTTTTGATCTTGGTTACTTGAATTTATCTCTTTATTGAACTTGATCCCTCTTGATTTCTTTTTCTGAAATTTAAGTTTGGTTTCTTTTTACTTTTTAATGTTCTTTTTAATTTTTCTTCTTTTTATGATTTTTTTAATGATATTTTTAATGCTTTTTTTCTTTTTCTCTAAGCTATGACAGTATTTATTATCTGATCTAAATAACAATTGCAAAGAATGCTCTAAATGAATCGTTTAAACTAAATGCAAAATATGAGTTATCAAACTTAGGTAGAAAAAATAGTTTTCCTTTTTATGTGCATGTAGCAAGGCAAGTATACACAAAACTTTAAAAAATGAATACCTCGAACTCTGATCTGAAGTCGAGATTATGGGTTTGTGCAATGAAAAAAAAATATTTTTTTCTTTTAAAAAATCCTAAATACAAGTAATTTTAAATGTGCATGAAAAATGCTTTCTCTATCAACTTAAGGTGTGGGTGGCGAGTTGAGGATCTCTATCTCTAATGCAACCACCTCACTTCACATTAGGTCAAGCTGTCAGAAGGAAGTCGGTTTAGGAACGAGTGGCAGGGTTGGATCAAGCCCTGTGGGTGATGTTGTGCCATCCCTATCTAGCGAGTAACGTTCCCACGCTGGGTGCCTTCCCTAGGGATAGTCTACCGAGCCCCACCTACACTTCATAGATAGTAGACAAGCACGCAAGAGAGGGAGCAGGTACTCATAAATGAAATCAGTCAGGGGGTAGGAGTGGAAGTGGGTATGGGCAAGAGGAATTCCAAAATGAAAGAATCCATACTACTCATCATCACACTAGAAAAAAAGATAGAAATCAAAAACCTTGATAACCATGTACTCATCAGTGTTTCCATCTATGGGTAGATATAATGTAAGGGGGTAGCTATGGCTAAATACAAACTGAATGAAAAATATACAATGTGTGCAGATAGAGCCTAATACACGCTAAGTAAATGATCCTCGAAAATAGGTGAGGATCATCTAAAATTCCACTACAGTGTGGATCGAACGCAGTATGTATTCAGCTATATTGTGGATCAAAATATAAAAACTTTGCTTTGGTCTTCTCATCTACAGCGTGAAAAAAGATCTTCTCTTCTCACTTTGCTCTTTACTTCAAATCTTCAGGTAACTGAAAATATTCATGGAAAAAATTGATTGATATCTTTAAAGTTTTACGAAAAACACCCTTGGAAAAACTATTCCTTTAGTTCTAATTATATCTTATTTTTCTTTTTGTCTATTCTTCTTTTCCATTTTTTTATTTTATTTATTTACATAATTCTTTTTAATTATTTCTAGCTTGTTTTGTTTACTTATTTTTCTTTTTACTTTTACTTACATAATTTCTTTCTTAGATTTCTATTTTTCTTTTTAATAAATTTTTAATTTCATTACTTAAATTTGAATCTAACTATTTATTTTATTTACATTAATTCCTAGAGTTATTTTTTATTTAATCAACAAATTTTATAATTAAATTAAAATCTTTCAATTTACCTCTTTTTCTAGACACAATAAAAAATAAACAAAAACAGATCGAATTTGAACTCTCTCTCTCTCTCTCTCTCTCTCTCTCTCTCTCTCTCTCTCTCTCTCTCTCTCTCTCTCTCTCTCTCTCTCTCTCTCTCTCTCTCTCTCTCTCTCTCTCTCTCTCTCTCTCTCTCTCTCTCTCTCTCTCTCTCTCTCTCTCTCTCTCTCTCTCTCTCTCTCTCTCTCTCTCTCTCTCTCTCTCTCTCTCTCTCTCTCTCTCTTCCTCCCTCCCTCCCTCCCTCCCTCCTCCTCCCTCTCTCTCTCTCTCTCTCTCTCTCTCTCTCTCTCTCTCTCTCTCTCTCTCTCTCTCTCTCTCTCTCTCTCTCTCTCTCTCTCTCTCTCTCTCTCTCTCTCTCTCTCTCTCTATGTGTCTCTGCACATCACCGACTCATTTCTCTCTACCTGCTTGAGTAGCAAGGATCAAGAGGAAAATCAAGTTTTGCTCCTAGATATGAAAAATCTCTCCTTGAGATCAAACTAAACCTAATCATTAAGAAATCCAAGGTGAGATTCTACATTCAATTCTGTATGGCCTCCAACTACCTACAATCTTGCAAAGAAAGGTTTTTCCAATAGTGATTGTTGTATTCCTTGATACTACCTCCTCGTAGAAATCAAACTCCAGTTTAGCCATGAAGCACATTGTACTATATACTTTTGTAGTTTTAAAGGCCCCTCTAGGATATTTAAAGTTGAATTAATTCTTTGTTATTATCTCTATTAAAAGAAAACTTTATAATTTATTTGATGAAATTAAAAAATAAGAGTCTTCATCGAGGTTTTCAACAATTATATTGGAATCTTCATTTTTTGTAATACACCATGCCTAGCTAGTAAGGAAGAATCAGCATGTTTCATAAGTGCTTCTACAATATTTGAGCAGCTTGATTTCTTTTCCGCAGTGCGATCATGGTCCATTGCCCTAGTTAAATTTTCATATGCCTCTCTCTCTCTCTCTCTCTCTCTCTCTCTCTCTCTCTCTCTCTCTCTCTCTCTCTCTCTCTCTCTCTCTCTCTCTCTCTCTCTCTCTCTCAAATAGATAGATAGATCGACAGATAGATAGATAGATAGATAGATATAGATAGATAGATAGATAGATAGATAGATAGATAGATAGATAGATAGATAGATAGATAGATAGATAGATAGTGTTGGAGATAGACGTCTGTGGAAGCACGCGAACAGCACAAGGAAGGAGAAGAAGCTTGGAGCACAACACACAATACTGAATGTATTACTAGAGAATGTACAAAGATCAGTAGCCCATTAGGGCAATCGGCGTATATACAAGCCGGGGGAAAAAAACCTCCTAAAGAGGAAAAAAAGTGCCCCGACAGTCCTAGAGTGTTCACACACATCACTACCTTCTTTGCCTCTTTTGCAGCCAATTTTGGACAGTTCTTTATGATATGATCATTCCCTTTACAGTACTTACAAAACAATTTCTGCTTTTCCAATTTTTTTTCATCTTTGTCTTGGTTCTTCAAATGTGCAGCATTTGCATATTTATGCTTACTAGTAGAAGAACTCCATTTTCCTTTGCCCTTCTAACTAGCCAGGAAAGCTTGATCTGCAACACGCATAATGGATCTGTTCTGCCTGGACTGATCTTCCTGCAACAGAACAGAGACTAACTCCTCAAATGACAAGGCATTTGGATTGCCTTTCATCATTAACCAAAGAGTAGAAGCAAAACTCTGATATGAATCAGGAAGACCATTCAGAACGGTCTGCACAAGTGAGCTTTCTGGTATAACCTCATCAGTAGAAATCAATTGTTCCTTCAAGTCTTTGATCTTTGTTAGGAAACTGTCCATAGAATCACCATCATTCATGTGCTCACTCTCCAACTATTTTCGGAGGTAAGCAACACGAGCCTCATTCCTAGCTTGGTACAATGTGGTAAGTGTATCCCAAGCATTCTTAGCTATTCTGCAAGAGCGAATATGAGGAATAATGGCACGTTTGACAGACAAAGCTATCAATGCATGTGTCTGGGCATCTCTACCATCCCAACAAATCTGCTCTGCAGTAGGTGCAACAGAAACTGAAGCACGAATAGGAATATGTAGAATACCATCATCTTCAACACCTTCTGCATCAGCTTCAGTACCTGTAGTTGTAACAGTTGCAGGTGTGATAGGATGTTTTTCGACACCCTGTACAATGTTCCACATTCCTTTTGCAACCAACACATGTCGCATCATATAAGCCCATAACGGGTAGTTGGTACCATCCAACTATCCTCAACAGCCAACATACAAAATACACCACTGCTTTCTGCCATGGCCGGTGACTAAAATACCTTGATGCAGAAAATTGACTGTATCTCAAAAAGTTGAACAGAAATGCCCAGACGAATTCCGCTAGACCCATAGGAGACTTTGAGACTCTTATACTGATGAATAGAAATTGGTATATACCTTTGGCACAAAAAGACAAAATAGCCTGCACAAGCACTGCGATAATGCATTCGAAGGCCGAAACGAGCTCAGATCGCGATTTCAGCACCATAGAGCGAAGCCACTTTGATCTCAGAAACAGTTGAGAATGATCACCAAAATTCATTCGATTCTGAGACTACAAATGAAAGAGTGTCGACAGCACCCTAGATGAAGCGACGACCTGCTCTGATACCAATTGTTGGAGATAGACGTCTGCGGAAGCACGTGAACAGCACAAGGAAGGAGAAGAAGCTTGGAGCACAACACACAATAGTGAATGTATTACTAGAGAATGTACAAAGATCAGT
This sequence comes from Ceratopteris richardii, assembly GCA_020310875.1. Lineage (NCBI taxonomy): Eukaryota > Viridiplantae > Streptophyta > Polypodiopsida > Polypodiales > Pteridaceae > Ceratopteris > Ceratopteris richardii. The sequence continues at coordinate 73,727,647 of CM035410.1, forward strand.
AGCCCATTAGGGCAATAGGTGTATTTACAAGCTGGGGGAAAAACACCTCCTAAAGAGGGAAAAAAGTGTCCCGGCGGTCCTAGAGTGTTCACACACATCACTACCTAAATATATCAACAGATAGATAGATAGACAAATACATAGATAGATAGATAGATAGATTGATAGATAGATAGATTGATTGATAGATAGATAGATAGATAGATAGATAGATAGATAGATAGATAGATAGATAGATAGATAGATAGATAGATAGATAGATAGATAGATAGATAGACAAATAGATAGATAGATAGATAGATATATAGATAGATAGATAGATAGATAGATAGATAGATAGATAGATAGATAGATAGATAGATAGATAGATAGACAAATAGATAGATAGATAGATAGATAGATAGATAGATAGATAGATAGATAGATAGATAGATAGATAGATAGATAGATAGATAGATAGATAGATAGTAGATAGACAGATAGACACATAGATAGATAGATAGATAGATAGATAGATAGATAGATAGATAGATAGATAGATAGATAGGTAGGTAGATCGATAGGTAGATCGGTAGGTAGGTAGGTAGGTAGGTAGGTATGTAGATAGATATATAGATAGATAGATAGATAGATAGATAGATAGATAGATAGATAGATAGATAGATAGATAGATAGACAGACAGATAGACAGACAAACAAACAAACAGATAGAAAGACAGATAGATACATAGGTAGGCAGACAGACAAACAGACAGATAGATAGAGAGATAGACAGACAGACAGACGGAGTTGTACACAATCAATCAATTCCATATTTACATATAGCCACTGACTATACACACTCCTACTTACTCTTCTAATTTCTTGTACCTAGAACCCTTTACTTGCAGCCTTGTATTCATATTTGTATCATTTTTCTTCATGTACACTTTCCATTACATATTTTTTAATTTGAGTAGTCAAATATTTAGCTGCTCTTTACATTTCTTGTATTTTTTTTATTTTTATCATTCATCTTTCGTAGATTGGTCAAGGTGTGTATGTGATAAGGTCTGAAGTATTGGAAAGATCTTGGATGTTGTGATTATTATTGGGCTACCTCACTTCCAACATCATTAGTTCTTAAAATATGATTTTATGTTGTGATTCATCTTCAACCATGGCTATAGATTTCTTGAATGTAGAAGCTATGTTTGACTTTGTGCTCAAATTATAAACCCAAGAATAAGTTGTAAAATCATCAATGAATGTGACAAAATACCTTTGACCATGAATTGAGTTTGTCCACATGGGTCCAATCACATTTGAGTGAATTATCTAGCTTGTCGCCTTGATAAATCCATGCCTTTTGAAAGGTAATCTATGTAATTTTGCTTCCAACAATCCTTCACATGAATCTACATAATTTGATAAATAAAAAGTAGGAAAATTTTCAATCATGCCTTTTTCTTTCATGGAATGAAAGCTATGTAATTGATGTGATCATATCTTGCATACCAAAACTCCATAATTATATTTGATAATATAGATGAGCTTGTAACATTAGTATGGTGGATTTTTTATAAAACAAATATCTCGCTTCTATGTTCCTCTTGTAAATTATAATTCTCTTTATTTGGAGAGAGAATCTGACATGAATCCTTCTTGAAGACCACTTTGTAACCATATATTATAAATTTTAAGATAAAGAACAAATTTTGGTTAATCTATGGTACATAAAAAACATTAGAAATCTTGAAATTTCCACATGTGCTTGACTTTAGTTTGACCACCCACACCAGCAACATCCAAATCATGACCCTCTGCAATAGTCACTCTTCGACCTAAAGAATTAGTAAGAGAATGTTAGGTGTGTGTAGAAGTGTGAGAGACACAGCATAAACACAGCAAGACGCTCTATTGATTATGAATAGAACTAATGTAAGAGTTGAATAATATCCCTAAGTACAAAGTACCACCATATATGATTGTAACATGTATATGGTAACATGGGGAAAAAACCTCTAGTCATCACTAGAGTAAAAAGTGCCCATGTATAGGGAAAAGATTCACATCAAAGTTACTCAAGGAACACATAAGTGTAACATCAAAGAAAATACTTTTTTGCAACTTGTCATATGCTTTGTAGATTGGGAATTAGATATCCATGGATTTTATGATATAGCATGCAATGCTTCTTGATTAGAAGATGCCTAATCTATAGTACCACATGCAAAAGCATCATCATTTGGATATTCATCTTTTGAAATATCCTAAGCATTGTTATATGAAGCCATTTCCTTTTTATGATAAGTTCTTTTCTTGCACTCTTCTATGTGATGACATGGGTCTTTACAATAATGATAAATTCCCTTCTTTGTGGTAGTAGAGCTAGATGTAGATGAAGTAAAATTTGGTGTCAATGAAGTAGTAGTGGATTTAGAAGTAGAAGACTTGCATTTGTTCTTAGAATATGACTGATTTTCCTTTTTATTCTTATCCTCCTCCTTTTTCATTTTTTTCCTTTGATGGAAAAAGCATATCCTAATCATTTTCCACCATACTTTTCTATTGATCTTCATCTTGAAGTAGCAAAAAAAATAAATTTCTTCATATGTTATTTCTCTATCTCTCATGCAAAGAGAAAGAGATGTAACAAAGGAACCATATGATGAAGGAAGAAAATTGAGTAGAGTAGTTACCATCTTTTCATCAAAAATATTCACACCAATATTAGGAAGTTGATCACAAATATCTTTCAATTTAAGAATGTAAATGAGCCTTTCTTATAGGATTGTTGCTTTGATACAAGTTCTCTAACTACAATCAGGGTTGATAAGTGTCTTTGCATGACCTAATTTGAGGTATAATATGACACCACACCCATCGCAATAAGAGAGAGAGTGCTTGAACATCTCTTGAATCCCTTCTTGAGTCCTCCTTGGTAGGTTGATAATCTTGTCTTGGAAGAAGAACAAATCTCCTCTCTTTGTCTTGGCCTTGGATACTTACCATTGAAAATATTCCACAAATCCTTGGACACTAAAAAATTCATCATAAAACTCCACATAGGATAGTTAGACATCCCATCTATCCTCTTGTTTTAGTCTATCCCTATAATCTCGCATCTTTGGAACAAGTATATATGTGTAAAATAAGCTTTGATACCAAGTGTTGGAAATAGTTAGACCCACACAAATTCACAAGATCTTCCGCATACCAAAATACCTTGCATAGATTCACTAGTTGAACCAAAGAATGTA
>CM035410.1:73763388-73795888 GCA_020310875.1 Ceratopteris richardii
TAAAGCATGAAAAATTGATCAACTTGAACAGAACTACAGAAGCCATCTTGAGTTTCGTTTCTGTCAAGGAAGAAAGTTTAGATGCATTAAGTTTCAGGCTGGCGATGACTCACGTTGGTATAACATATTTGGACAGATCAACTTCTCCAGCTGGTGTTGTAATCAGGTCTAGCATCTGTCCACATGTAGTCTGGTACTCGACCTAAAAGAGAAAAACACTTCGTTAGTACATGCTTTGTTCCAAAATATCTATGAAAAGAAGGAAAATTTGTGAAATATCTACCTCATTGAAAAGGTCATTAAGCTCCAAATAATATGCTTTACTGCGAAAGTGCAATCTTAATAATCTGAAAATGTGGTTTCGGAGTACAATACCATCATTGATAGCAATGGATCCAACCTAACAAAAAAGCAACATAAGATCCATACTTTGTTAATAGAGGCACTGTATAAAAGATTTAACACTCAGTTATCACAAACAGATGAGAAACTATCTAAATTCAAAAGTATAATAATGCATGGAACTATTTCGGTGATGTTCTTTCACCTTGACAGGGGAACAATATGTCAGCAGACTGCATGCGTGAGCATATACCGAAGCCCAATTGCAGCACTCAAGATGCATGACTAGTGCATCATATTGCAGATCATACTTGGTGATGCTGATTCAACATATTTGAAAAATAAGAACAGTACTTCTATAATAAGAAGAAGCATAGCCAAAATGAGACTGGTCGAAAACCAAGAAGTCCTAATTCATTCTTTCCATTTCCCTTCCAAACCCCTCTAATGGGGATCTAATTCTTTTGCACGCCTAAAGTATTCAGTCAACTTCAAAAATGGCAGAATTGAAAATAAAACGCCAAGAGTATAGATTAAGTAGTAGTCGCATCAATTATGCTTACCCATTAAGAAAACATCTCACCTTTGGCACTCTGTACCAGCATGGTTGGCCCCGCCGAGTGATCGAGTTATCCATGATATCATCCAAGACAAGAAAGTAAGCTTGGAGCTGCAATGTACAATTGAGGACGCCAGTCATGATTTAGAACACCTCGCCGTCGGAATAAAGAAACATGCATAGGTACTACGGACAAGTTACGATAAGAGGATAAACCGTACCCATTCAATACACCATCCAAGTACGCATGCCAAAAATTTATCTTCTTTCGTTAATTCCACCCCACTTTTGAGATGTTTTAGACTATCTACTACTGATATTCCGCGGTTGAGCTTTCCTAAACATAGACCTCACATTGTCATAATTCAATAAATTATGCAAAGAGAAGATTATTGGTTGACCTGCGAAACTGCACACAAGTCAAACGTATGCTATAATGAATTAAAAGCTACTCACCCCCGGGTACATTATGGTCCAGCATCTGCAAGAGAGGAAATAGAAAGAATGAGAAATGCATGCGCAAAATTTACGCATTCGTATGCTACAAATTAATTCTCACGATCCTCCATCAAACGTCGAGGGAAAGACATGCAAAACAATGCAGAAGGCAAACAATGCAAATTATCGTAACTAAATAGAAATCAGCGACGTGCAACGAAAGATCCTAGTGATCTTACTTTCTCCACCCATTTTCGGGAATCCTCTGTGTAGGCGAAAACGTCGGAATCCTCGAGTAACTGAGATTTGAGCTTGTCGTAAACCTCCAAAAATTCCTCGCGACTGACCATGTTGCGAGTCGAGGTTTAAGGGAGATAAGAGAGAAGGGGTGCGCACGCGACGCAAGGATGCTAATCAGTGCGATAACAGAAGCGGATGAGTGTGAAGCCCGGACCAGGCACCGGAGAAGGCGCAGACTCACCTCTCACGAGCCAAAATGAGCGCAGCACAACATCTGTGCCGAAGGTCTCCTATTTTTAAGGATCCATGAAACGTGCTATCTATCTCACGAGCCCCCCATGGACGAAAACAATGGCAAAAACAGACGCTGTGTGTGCGATGAGCACAATGGATCACATGTTTTCAAACATTGGCTCCTCTTGTTTCAAAGGAAGTTCATATTTGAAGTCTGTTTTCATCTATACTTGGAGATTCTTCAACTACATAACACACTTTCCCTTAAGCTTCTTCATGATTTTTTTATTCAAAAGTGCAATCTCTCAAAGCTGGTTCCTCATTTTCCAAGGACATATCATATTTGCATATGGTTTTGGGAACAATGCAATTTCAGCAAAGACTAGAGTGCTCTTAATTTTCATTGTCATCTCTTCGCGTGCCCCATGAGTCAACAAAGAATATGGAATAGAGCGTATATGTTACAATTTTTTCAAGGTGTATTTTTTAAGCTCATTAAAATCCAAAAAAGACTATATTTTATATATACGTGAGGGGGCTAGCAAAGTGTTACCCATACTCACATTTAGAAAATATTGTATGAAATTAGTAGTAAGTTTCCATTGTGTCAAGAAGAGTATTGTTAGAAAGCAACAAACAACAAGAAAAATCCTTTATTGGACAGAGTAGTCTTTAATGGCACTCAAGTACTCAAACTTTTCATGGGAAAGTGAGTACTATGAGACGGAAGCTTTGCAAGCCTACCACGACATGTTCTAAAATTTGACTACTTTAGAATGATAAACATACCTATCTTATGAAGATATATATACAAAGAACACTCTTGAACTCTGAAGTAAAGATCTGGGGCTCAAGAACTCTTGATTGGTGTGCTCTGAACCCTTGCAACGGGGGATAAAAGAGGTACCTTGCCTAGATTAATTCATTCTTTCAAATTTCAAGCATGTCGGAAGAAGATAATTGCTTCTCCTAGCAAGGTGGATCCATCGTTTTTTTTTTTTGAAATATCGGTATTGCAATCTATTCTTCTTAATAGCTTGAATTAAATGAAAGTTCTATGTGAAGGCCAAAATGCCCCCCTTGAATCACACACATGCAGGGGTAGAATGCCTACCATCTACTAGGAATGAATAGAGCTTGAAGGCCCACAAAGGGTACAAACTTAATAGGGATGACACTAAGGTCAGACGAGGAGATTACTTTGAGCAGAAGTGGACCTTGCCACAGTGAGCATGGTCCTTGCCATTCTCAACATGCTCCAATGAGAGTGGTCGAAGGCCAATGCTCCTAGTAGCAAGTGATGAGGAGTCTTATTTCACATAACCAACAATATTGAACCCATGCCCCCTCTAAAGGAGGCTAATGATTCACTAATTGAGCTCGTGCTATTGAAAAAGATCCACCTTACTATAGATGGGTACTATGAACTCTTTAATCAGTAGAAAACTTTAGTTGTTCCCAAGAAGTTAGGGGTTACAACACTAGGTCCAAATGTTCAAGGTATACCTGCAGTTCCTAGAAGTAAGAAGGTCCACGAGTAGATGTGCTATGGCATCATGTGCATAGACTTACCCTAGAGTCTACCTTAGTTCAATGGCATAGATAGTTTGTGGATTGACTGGTACATATTTTCTCATGGGTATTTCTCACGATCGGTATCAAAGCTTGTGGGAGCCATGTAGCTTATGGGGCATGATGAGAAAAGGGATAGATTCGTGAAATTTTAGTACAAAAGGAATACAAAAAACAGGGGTCTTGTATGATTCTACATGCTAGATGGAATTCTACTTGTGAGAGAGAAAGAGAAACACAGATGATCACTCCAAGCATTAGGATTTCGGGTAAGCACTTAATACACAAAGGTGAACTTGTTGGAAGAGATGGTGGATACTCACAAGAGGTGAAGTGGTGTAGCTAGATCCTGCTTCACACCTGCTAAGAATGATGATTGGAGAGTGTAGTGGGCCTCTTTAGCTTGCTAATGAACACAAATAATCATATATGTTTCTTGGAAGATGATCCACTAATTGATGGATCAAAACAGATGGGTAGGAAGTTGATCCAAGAACCAAAAACTTGCTATTTATGTTCTTACACATGTTCAATCTTTTGAACAATTCTCTGAGCATAGCAGCAACTGGCTTAATTCCTTTTGGCGAACTCTAATTAACTTAGTAAGCTATCAATCATGAGTGATCTCATAAAAAATGATGGACTAAATGCAGAGAAAGATGTTTAGCAAATCATAGATCCATCCTGACATTCACGGGCTGCAACAGTCATCAGACCAGTGAGCAATGATATAAATATCACATGATCCCGAGAAACAATGCTAATGAAACTTTGTAGGTGTATAATAGACAGTATGTTGAATATAACATGCTTTAAGTCATGGCAAATGATCAACTACACATTGAGAAAAAGCTTTGAGAAGATAATTGTTTTGATGGAGTTATACAGAGAAGTAAAATGAGAATTCAAATCCAAACTTCTACCTAAAAGGTGAATCCTAAAGTGTAGGATAGATTCCCTCATCAATCAACTACTAACTGATTCGTGATTTTAGAGCTTCCTAATTCTACATGGGTGTAATCCACTTTCACAAGGATAAATGTTTAGAATTTTTACAAGATACTGATCATATGAAGCCTTGCATAAGTTATGCCAATAAATCAAGCATAAGCTAATTAACCAAGTATGTGGGCTTGGGTTTAACTGCACCAACAGCTCCCCCTCAAGCCTAACATTCTTGGTCTTCATTGCTCCTAGATTTCATGCAAACCAATCATCAATTTGAACCTGTTCATCTTTGTCCCATCCAATGACTTTGTGAGTATATCTTGATGGAGAGTGTTAATCTCCAAAATAACAACCTACTCTTGAAGTTAGAGCACCTCTATATCAAGAGTAAGTCAAAACTTTCACCAATTTAGAGGATCAATGATCAATTATCAAGATTTTGATCAAACTTTGAAAAAGATGATTCTTCAGAAAGTCTGTTGCACATATCTCTCTCATTGACTTATCAAATGTGTAAAGTTTTTTATACAATTTTGCACAAGGTGTCTTCTATAGTTTGTGCACCTCCTCCATGTTAAATCATTCCAAAAGACTTAGTAGAGCTTGAGAAATGATCTCATCAAGTCACCTATGTCTAAAACTGTTCTTCTGAGAAGTTGATTGCCCTGCACCAACAGCTCCCCCTCAATCATCAATTGAGGTTTTCTCTATCTTCTTTATGCCTGCCATGTCCTTGAATCTCTGTAGCTTTGGTCCATCCAAGCTTTTTGTTAGCATATCAGCTATCTGATCTTTTGTTGAAGTATATATGACTTCAATCTCTTTATCCATCACCTTCTCTCTCAGAAAGTGATACTAAATCTCAATGTGTTTAGTCATGGCATGAAAAATAGGATTAGCAGCTAAATACAATGAACTCATGTTATCTCCATGAATAGTAGGTGTACTCTAAGTGATGTCAAAACTCTTCATAAGAGTCTTAAGCCATATCACTTCCTTTGCAGCTTCAACCATCCCTTTGTACTCAGCTTCTGTGGAGGATAAAGCAACTGTGTGTGCTTCTTTGAACACCAAGAAATTAACTTATCTCCCACATAACACAAATATCCATAAGTTGATATCCTATCATCAGGATTACTTGCCCAATCTGTATCACTATAGATCTTGATGCTTGTATCTGATGTAAAACCATAATACAAACCTTCTTTGAGTGTACCCTTAATGTACCTCAACACTTTTTGTCCTGCAATCCAACGTTCTTTCCTAGGACAATGCATGAATTGAGACAATACTCCAACTGCATATGACAAGTCAGGCCTAGTTAAAGTAGCATAAATCAGACTACCAACCAAACTTTGATATAGCTTCATGTCATTGAACTCTTCTCCTCCATATTGTTGAGATATCAACCTCAACATGTGATGATCGAGGATGACACGTACCAGTTTTTCGTTTCTTTGACATGTATAGTGGTCACGCCGGTACATGTCAGGGATACTTTATTGAGCTTTATTAGATTTATCTACCGAGAGTGATGGCACATTTGTTTCTTGCCAGCTCACTCATTCGCGGACATTAGGCTTTTCCTTATGTACTGGTCTTTATATATTGCACTTGTTGTATTCTTGTTTTTAGGTCATTCTTGTACATTCCTTTTATGTAATAGAAGAAGAAGAAGAAGATTATTCTTCCTTGCCTCAATATGTGTGTGTGCTTCTCCTTGAGAGTGAGAGTGTGTGTGTGAGCTCTCTTCCTTATCTCCTTTCTCGTGACATGGTATCAGAGCCAGCGTGGCTGTAGAGAGCTCGTGGAGAAGGCGACGGTGAAGACTACACGGCAAGGCATGGAGAAAACGCGATTTCACAAATGGCCTCCGTTTGCTACGAAAATCACCGTGAAGGTAGATGACCTCAAAACCAGGAGCCATCTCAACCTCTATTTCGAGCCCGCAAGGTGGGGCCCATAGAAAAACCAGGTCAGTTTCAGAAACTGTAACTTGCGTTGTGTTCGGCGACACTCATATATTCCAGATTCAGATTTTCAAGCGATTCCATGTACTGTTGATACACGAAAACTGTGTTTTTCTGAGATCGAACTGTCACGTCATAGTGCGACAGTGTTCAAGCAGAAGTGTTGCTTGTAGTGTGTTGCGGTGTTGTGAATTGTTGCAAAAACGGCAAACGCAGATGGAATGAGTCAGCTTATGAGCGATAAGCTGGACAAGAACAACTTCCATGCTTGGAGATTCAGAATGACGAATTTCCTGATGGGAAAAGGCTACTGGAAGTACATCGAAGGAGAGAATGAAAATGCTCCGCAGTTACCAGAAAGGAATCGGACTGTAGAACAGTTAAGAGCATATGAGGAATGGAATCAAGGAGCACGAAAGGTAATGTATTGGCTATCTGTTAGCATACATGATAGCATGATTGGACACAGACAGGATGCCAAGACTCCAAAAGAGGCTTGGAACACTTTGGTCACTTTGTACGAGACCAATACAAAGGCACGAAAATTGCAACTCAAGAACGAGCTGCATACATTGGAGAAAAAGAGCATGTCGGTAAGTGACTACACTCTAAAAATCAAAAGCATATGTGAGTCACTTGCATCTATTGGTGTGAATGTAGATGATGATGATAAGGTGGAAGTGTGCCTTCGTGGTTTAGGAGCTTCATATAAGCAGTTCAGAACTTCCATACAGACCAGGGAAAATATTCCGAATTTTGCTGATCTGGTATCTATGCTGATTATTGAAGAAAAGAATCTTGGTGAGGACTCAAACTCCCAAGGAAAGCCCAGTTCTGAGCAGGTATTCTACTCTGGCAGAGGAAGAGGCAGAGGTAGAGGTTTTGGAAGTGGAAGAGGAAATTGTAACCAAGACCAAGGTCAACAACAGAATCATGCAGGAGGAAGAGGACAGTTTCGAGGCAGGGGGAGCCAAAGAGGTCGCAGAAATTTCCAAAGAAATGATTCAGGTAATGATAGTAAAGGATGCTGGAATTGTGGTAAACCTGGACACTTTGAACATGATTGCAGGTTAAAGAATCAAAATAACACAAGGCAGCAAAACAACTATGCATCCACAAGTGCAAATGATTCTAAGAAGCTGTTTATGGTTCAACATCACATGATGAATACGATGTCTGCTGGTGTTTCAAAATCGAATGATAATGTCTGGTATGTTGATTGAGGTGCTTCAAATCACATGACCAGTCATGCAGAATGGTTTAGTAGTTTGCAAAAAATGCCAGTTCCTGGATATGTTGAAACAGGTGATGATACATCACATCCTATTGAGCATACAGGAAACATAGCATTGTCTATGGAGGACGAAAAGGTAAAACATCTCGCTGATGTGCTGCATGTTCCAAATATAACGAAGAATCTGGTTTCTGTTGGACAAATGGTTGATCAGGGATTACAAGTCAGGTTCAATGCTGATGGATTATATGTAGAAGAGTACAAGCAGGATGGACGATTGGTTGCCAAAGGAAACAAAGTGGGTAGGATGTTCACCTTAAATGTGAAGATTCCTGAAATGAATGCAGCCATGTTTGCAAAAGGTGCAGGAGATATTGCAGATATAGAGATATGGCACAAACGGATTGGACATGCAAACTTGCAAAGGCTGAAACTGATGCAGTCAAAGGAGATTGTCCATGGACTACCAAATTTCAAAGTTGCAGAAATGCAAAAGGTATGTGCTGTTGAAGATAAATGTACAAGCTCATTTTCATATGAGCCATGCTTGGATAAATTTACCAAATATAAAGATAAAGAAAAAGTAGAGGAAAAAAGGAAAAAAATAATAAAAGAAAAATTTTAGTCAAAATTCATGATGAGTAAGAGATACAATATCTTGCCTTGTAGTTAGTGGCATGTAGTGGAGAAAGTGGTGAGTTAAGAAGAAGGCACAAACTTCTTCACATGCTCATTGGTTATAAAAGTGAAGTGAGATCACATTCAAAATAAGGAGAGAAAGAGGCAAGAGCTCCCAGTAGTCAGATCTAGCCATTTTGTCATTTTGGCTTCCCTTAGACTCCTTCTAGCCGCACGTCAGTTTGTACACAGCTCTGTTGCAGAGCTCATATCTCAGTGCATATGTAACCATTTTGTGTGTTTAAACATTCATTGGAAAGCTTATCTTGTGTACTTTCTTCATATCAAATATCTCTTTGAAAGCTTATGTACTAATCAGTCAATCTACTTATCTACCTATCTATCTATCTATCTATCTATCTATCTATCTATCTATCTATCTATCTATCTATCTATCTATCTATCTATCTATCTATCTGTCTGTCTATCTATCTTTCTATCGTCTGTCTGTCTATCTATCTATCTGTCTATCTATCTATCTATCTATCTATCTATCTATCTATCTATCTATCTATCTATCTATCTATCTATCTATCTATCTATCTATCTATCTATCTATCTATCTATCTATCTATCCATCGATCTATCTATCTATCTATCTATCTATCTATCTATCTATCTATCTATCTATCTATCTATCTATCTATCTATCTATCTATCTATCTATCTATCTATCTATCTATCTATCTATCTATCTATCTATCTATCTATCTATCTATCTATCTATCTATCTATCTATCTATCTATCTATCTATCTATCTATCTATCTATCTATCTATCTATCTATCTATCGATCTATCTATCTATCTATCTATCTATCTATCTATCTATCTATCTATCTATCTATCTATCTATCTATCTATCTATCTATCTATCTATCTATCTATCTATCTATCTATCTATCTATCTATCTATCTATCTATCTATCTATCTATCTATCTATCTATCTATCTATCTATCTATCTATCTATCTATCTATCTATCTATCTATCTATCTATCTATCTATCTATCTATCTATCTATCTATCTATCTATCTATCTATCTATCTATCTATCTATCTATCTATCTATCTACCTACCTACCTATCTATCTATTTATCTATCTATCTATCTATCTATGGTTTAGGGAAATAGAAAGGGGAGGTTTGCACATAGAATTTTGAGATATACAACATTAGGTCAAGAAATGTTTTAGAGAATTGGTACTTCTTTAGATATGCTTAAGATTACACAATGTTTCAAAATTTATTGTTATGAGATGAAACAGATGTTTATCCTAGTTGGATATAATAGTGCAGTTGTCAAGTCATGTTAGTTTGGGTCTGCAAAACATACCTATATTTAGAATCTCTATTAACTTGAGAGTTTGAAATTCTTACAAAGAGATTATATGGGTGGTTTTTTGTTAGAGACATTTCATTGGTGATTTGGATTGAATTCATCATAGTAAGGGTAGGATAAATTTTTCTCACTTGGTATAAGTTGAGTATTCTCATATAGTAGGTGGTGGTTGTTCCCCGAGTTGTTGCATTCTCTTAATATATTTATTTGTTCCATATGAGAGTCTTAGATCTTTTATCCATTGTGGGTTCAAAATAGGAAACTCCAACATTTCCATTCCATGAGATAAGTGTAATAAATTCACTTGAATCCAATGCTTGCCATGCCATTTGGAAAAAAAATTATTACTTGTGGGTTTTTTGTTTGTAGGCCTCATTAGGTGATGAGTGTTTTCAATTCTTAGTATTTATCCTCTAAGATTTGGGTGTATTGAGCTTGGCTAGGAAGCACAAAAATATTTTTTATAGTTGAACTTTCTTATAATAATTGGCTGCATAAATTTACATACCTCTCATCTTTTGATGTTTTTAGTAGAGATATTCCATCAAGTCCAGTTATCATAGGTCTACCCTATAAGTTTCCTGGTACTATATTTTTATTCTCTTCCTAATTTGTTGTTTAGTTAGTTATTGAAGAAGTCTATGGAAGTTCCATACATAAATCTTTGTTTTAATGGGTGTATGGACTAATCTTACTCCAATTGAGTAAGTGACTTCCTTTTCTTCATAGTCATAGTTTTCTATCATTCAACTAATAATTTGTTAGTTGGTATTTTTTGATGACAAGGGCAAGCTTCCAAGGACTCTATAGGTGATAAGTGGTCATAGTTCATGTTCAAGGTCTAGGCATAAGGATTCCAAGGATATTCAAAGCACTTGGGATGCACACATATGAGATCATTGGGCCTCCAATGGATTATTAGAGCCCAATGCAAGGACTAGTATGAATTGGTGCAAATGTTAACTAGGAGAGAGAGATACTAGTGGATCTACTTGATTCCTAAATACATGGTGTTCTAGACACCCAATCCACTCTATGTAATTTCTTATAGTCATATGTTTCAATCCAAATGTTTTTGGTCTCTCCTTCTATGTCATTGATGTTGACACGATGAGAGCTTGAAACTAAGCTATGAACTGTGGATTTCATCACACCACAAGAACTAAGCTAGAGTGATATTAGAACACCTCTATAATCACCAGTAGCTTAGCAACCTTTCTGATACTGAAAACTTTATAACTGTATTTAGTGAAAATCTGAAAATTCACTTTACAGAAAATTTTGCCTTTTCTTTAGGCTTCAATTCTGATCTGATTTACTTCAATCTTTACATTTCTTTGTTTGCTTACTATTAGATATTCTTTCCGTCACTTAGATGTGCCAAAACTATGTTTTGAACTCACAAAAATACCACCGGAACTTCACCGGACTGCCGGACTATCACCGTAATCCCACCGTAATGTTATCGGAATCAACTGCAATTCTGTTTGTAGTTACTTCAAATGACTGTAGATGAAGTAAGGAAGTAATACCTGAGCTTCCTTCAGTGAATGAATTCTATCTGAAGTTTGAGAAAAACTTCATCAGTTTTGGATGCCTTTACTGTCAAACACAATATTGTGCATACATGTTCCATTTCACAAAATTCTTTTGATAAGTTTGTAGTTGAGACTACTAGCTTCAAGATAAGCTATCATTCATGAAAAACTTTACATTCTAGTGTGAGATCTAACTTGTAGAAGTACCATAAAATATGCATTGAGAAAACTGTAACTGTTAACTAACTTTCACAATAACATGAAATCACTTGGATTTCTTCACACAAGAAGAATGCGCTCAAATCTTTCCACATAAACATGTGTTTTCTATTAGAGAAGATGAGTACAAAATGGCTTGGCCTCACTTCGCTCATAGCCATGGAAAACTCTCCTATGCTAAGTAGTTCTTCCTTACCATCTCTCTCATATGAATACTTGACATTTCAAGTTCTACTATTCATCTCTACATATGCGCACTTCCTACTATTCTATGCACTCTTTCTTCGGTCTCTCAGACTCTCTGTCTCGCTCTCATTCTATTTATTATGATCTTCTAACTCATATATATACATATTTGTTCCAAGATTCAAAACTCGTAATTATGGAAGTTTCTATGAACTATATTACAATTGTGAATTTGTCCCTTCACTAAGGCTTGATTTTCTGAATGCTTTGTTTCTGCTTCTCTTCGTATTTCTTCATCCTTCATATGTCTTCATGTCTTTATGTCTAATTAGTGAGTGATTCTTCAACAGCTCCCCCTCAATCACTAATTAGCATCCTCTGATCTTTCATATATTCTTCTTTTCTTTTATTCCTGCCATTTCTTTGAATCTGCTTGTCTTTACTCCATCCAAGCTCTTTGTCAGAATATCTGCAATCTAATCTTTTGTAGGAGTGTATACTATTTCAATATCCTTCTCCATTACCTTTTCCCTCAAGAAATGATATTGAATCTCTATATGTTTTGTTCTTGCATGAAATATTGGATTTGCTCCAAGATACAACGAACTCATATTATCTCCATGTATGATAGGTATACCTTGATCAATACCCAATCTTTTGAACAAGCTCTGCATCCATATCACTTCTTTAACTGCTTCCACAAGTCCTTTGTATTCAGCTTCAGTTGACGATAAAGCCACTGTATGTTGCTTCTTTGAACACCAACTGACAAGCTTATCTCCTAGGTATATCATATACCCATGTGTCGACCTTCTGTCATCTTGACTTCCTACCCAGTCTGAGTCATTGTATGCTCTCAGTGTTATATCTGATGTAAAAGGATAATATAATCCTTCTTTTATAGTTCTTTTGATATATCTGAGAACTCTTTGTCCATCAATCCAATGTTGATCCTTCAGACAATGCATAAACTGTGAGAGAACTCCCACTACATCGGTCCATCTTCATTTCTCATAGTTGATCCAATCCTGGATGTACTTGCCTGCATATAATCTTCATCTCCATTCACCTTCATATGTGATTTACCTTTTTCATTTCTTCTTACCTCTTCTTCAAATGTTT
The DNA here is from genome assembly GCA_020310875.1 of Ceratopteris richardii. Lineage (NCBI taxonomy): Eukaryota > Viridiplantae > Streptophyta > Polypodiopsida > Polypodiales > Pteridaceae > Ceratopteris > Ceratopteris richardii. Next base: position 73,776,010 of record CM035410.1, read on the forward strand.
CATCATTATGCTCTTTATCTGCATACCAACTCTTTCCTTCATCAAATGTCACATCTCTGGAAACAATAAATTGTTTGGTTAAAGGACTTTATAACCTATAACCCATCTGCTTTTCATCATATCCAATGAACACATATTTTTCAAGCTTATGTCTAAGTTGTGATGGTACATAAGCATAAGCAACTGATCCAAACACTTTGCAATGATCAAGTGTTGGTTTCTTACCCCACCAAGCTTCATAAGGGGTCATTCCATTTAAAGTTGCACAGGGTAATCTGTTTACAAGATATGTAGCTGTATTTACAGCCTCAGCCCAAAGATAATTTGGACAATTCTTCTCCTTTAACATTGCTCTAGCAAACTCAACTAGAGTTCGGTTTCTTCTTTTTGCTACTCCATTTTGTTGTCGTGTATACCTACAAGTTATTTCTCATTTGATACCTGCATTCCATAGATAATCATTCAATTCTTGAGAAAAATATTCTCCTCCTCCATCAGACCTTAGCCTTTTGAGTTTTTGTCCTGTAAGTCTTTCAGCATATACATGAAAATGCTTGAAAGCTCCAAACACTTCTAATTTCTCTTTCAAAACATAAAGTGTTATCCATCTTGTTGCATCATCAATAAAAAGAACATAATACCTTGAGCCACTAATAGATCCTTCTTTTGTCGGTCCCCACACATCTGTATGTATGAGTTTTAGCAAACCATCATGTTTGTAACCCTTCTTCTGAAATGGTAGCCTGTGTGCTTTTCCCATTTGACAGGCTTCACATTTGTGAATCATATGTTGATTCTTCATATTTGGTAATCCTCTTACGGATTGCTTTTCCACCATAGTTTTGATTCCTTTTTCATTAAAGTGTCCTAACCTCTTATGCCAGAGGTTTAATTCTGTAAATACTTCATCACGATGCGTGATCAAGGCTTGACTAACATTCTCTTGCACTTTAAGAGTAAAAAGTCTACCTTCCTTTTTACCATAGAAAATTTGATTGTATCCATTCTCTGGATCTTCAACAAATACTCCTTCATTTGTAAACCTAACTTGAAAACCTTTTTCTTTTATTTTTCCCACACTGATAAGATTCTTTGGGATTGTTGGAACATACAAAACATTTTTTAGCAGGTCAGCTCCATTCTTACACTTTACTTTTCCAATTGACCACACATTATGTTTTGTGTTATCACCTGTTTGTATTGTATGATTTGAAATACCTCCTTCCAATTCTGATAACAATTCGATATTTCCTGACAAATGATTTGAACAACCAGATTCAATATAGAATACCTTGAGATCTTCATTCTCTGACACACTTATTGAATTCATCATTAATGTTGTATGATTGTCATTTTGTGTATCATTTGCATAGTTGTATTAGGTAGTGTTGTGAGACTGATTCTGTCCCCAACTTCTTGCTCCACCTCTACCATATCCTCCTCTTTGGCTTTGTTTACCTCTTTGATATCTTCTGCTTCTGCCTCTGCTATTGTTATTCTGATTCTGACTTGATCCTTGAGAATTATACCAGCAATCATGAGCCAAATGATTGCTTAATCCACAGATCCAACAAGACTTCTTGTTGTTATTCTGATTACCTCTTCCTTTTGTATTACTTCTACTTTTACTTCTGACATTACCTCTTCCTCTTGCATAATTTGCTTGAGTAGTCATCTCTTCTTCATCCTTTTCTTTACGTTTATCACCTTTCTTCTTATTCTTTGCGTACATAGCAGAACTATGTCCTTTATCTCCATCTGTCTTCAAATCTTGCTCAAACGTTAGCATTAGTCCAAGCAACTGATTTCAATCTAGTACAAAATGATTTAATGAAAGTTTAGTTGAGAGTATGAAAGGTTTCCACCTTTCATCTCCTCTCAATCCTGCAAGCACTTGTGCTATTAACCTGTGGTCTTCAATATCCTCATCAATAGATCCAAGACTATCTGCCAAGTCCTTCATCTTAGTGACATAATCACTAATACTTTGACTTTTCTTTTTCTTGAACGTTGTAAATTCTAACCATAAGCTAGCCTTCCTAGCTTTGGTAGTGTTTTGGAAATGATCTTCCAATGAACTCCATATATCTTCCGCTTTTTCTAGACCTCTAATATGTGGTAACAAATGATCCATAATGGTATTGTAGATATACGCTCTTGCCGTTGCATCTTTCTTCTGCCACAGCTTCAAGGCTTCTAACTCTCCTTTCTTTGGTTGACTGTCGTCTCCAAAAGTAGGCTTCTTTTCTTCTCTTGTCACATATATCATTAAGTCCTTACTCATAAGTAAGGCTTCCATTCTCATTACCCATGTGGGATAATTATCTTTGTCCAATTTGTCAATAGAAATGTGATATGCCATGGTCTTCTTGTTTCTGTTTTTGCCGATGAGTATAATGTTAAAAAGATTTTACCTTTCATAAACCTTTACCCTGAGAATGACTTCGGAATGCTTCTCTGATGCCGTTTGTTGTTGATCACCTCAGCTTTCACTTTTCTTATGAAGAATTCTTCATCTTTCCTTATATCTTTACTTCTGTTTACTCTTGAGGACCTTTCTGCTCTGATACCACTTGTTGACGTGAGAGCTTGAAACTAAGCTATGAACTGTGGAATTCGTCACGCCACAAGAACTAAGCTAGAGTGATATTAGAACACCTCTATAATCATCAGTAGCTTAGCAACCTTTATGAAACTGAAAACTTTATAACTGTATTTAGTGAAAATCTGAAAATTCACTTTACAAAAAAAATTGCCTTTTCTTTAGGCTTCAATTCTGATCTGATTTACTTCAATCTTTACAATTCTTTGTGTGCTTACTATTACATATTCTTTCTATCACTTAGATGTGCCAAAAGTATGTTTTGAACTCATCGAAATACCACCAAAACTTCACCGGACTGTTACCGAGCTATCACCGTAATCCCACTGTAATGTTATCGAAATCAACTACAATTCTATTTGTAGTTACTTCAAATGACTGTAGATGAAGTAAGGAAGTAATACCTGAGCTTCCTTCAGTGAATGAATTCTATCTGAAGTTTGAGAAAAACTTCATCAGTTTTGGATGCCTTTATTGTCAGACACAATATTGTGCATACATGTTCCGTTTCACAAAATTCTTTTGATCAGTTTGTAGTTGAGACTACTAGCTTCAAGATAAGCTATCACTCATGAAAAACTTTACATTCTACTGTGAGATCTAACTTGTAGAAGTACCGTAAAATATGCACTGAGAAAACTGTAATTGTTAAGTAACTTTCACAGTAACATGAAATCACTTGGATTTCTCCACACAAGAAGAATGCGCTCAAATCTTTCCACATAAACATGTGTTTTCTATTAGAGAAGATGTGTACAAAATGGCTTGGCCTCACTTCACTCATAGCCATAAAAAACTCTCCTATGTTGAGTAGTTCTTCCTTACCATCTCTCTCAGATGAATGCCCGACATTTTAGGTTCTATTATTCATCTCTACATACGCGCACTTCCTACTATTCTTTCTTCAGTCTCTTAGACTCTCCGTCTGGCTCTCATTCTATTTATTATGATCTTCTAACTCATATATATATATACATATTTGTTCCGAGATTCAAAACTTGTAATTCTGGAAGTTTCTATGAACTATATTACAGTCGTGAATTTGTCCCTTCACTAAGGCTTGATTGTCTCAGTGCTTTGTTTGTGCTTCTCTTCGTCTTTCTTCATCCTTCATATGTCTTCATGTCTTTATGTCTAATTAGTGAGTGATTCTTCAACAATTGAGGGTGATGATCTTTCAAAGGGGGAGAGAGTGTTATATTCTACATAACCATTGATAGCCTACCATTGGTGTGTGTGCATTGGTTGAAAACCCTAGTGCTCAAGGACAATATCTTAGGTGAGCCAAGGCCTTCATACAAGGTCATGAAGGTTATTGCATCCTCTTAGAGTAGCCACATAAGAGGTGTTTGCACCTTAGAGATTGTTCTAGAGGTGCACATAGGCAAGGTGTATTTAAGATTGCCTGAAGACTGGTAGATAGTCAATTGGGATCTTGCAAACACATTCAAAATGTATGTAGGTGAATGAATATGTCCTCTTTATATGGAATTCGAATATGTCTTCTTAACAAAAAGGCCTCAACAAGCATAAGCCTTTCTTCAAAAGTAAATAAAACTAATGAAAGCATCAAAAGCAATCTAAGGCTTCAACTCCTCATTGTCGATCCTAATTTATCCTCATGAGCTCTTGTCTAAAAACAAGTCCAAGCCCACATAGCTTAGTGGTTGATGCTTTGAATCTCAAGGAGGAAATCCTGAGTTCAAATCCTAGCTAGACATATCCATGAGTTCCCAAAGATGGGTGTCCATGAAGTTCCCCAAGATGGGTGCCTCTACCTTACAAGGTTGGGTGTGTGTGTCTTTCCAATTCATTGTACTCTCAAAAAAAAAAAGTAACCGTAAACAAGTATGTAGTTTGTATTAAGCATACTATACTCAACAACTACTTGAATACTGATTTAGATTATTAATCATGGGTCATTTGTACAAGAGAGAGGCTAAACTACATGAGAGAATATCCTCTATTATAACAGACGTGTTGGATGTCGGATATGCACATGAGGCTTCAATGGTTAATATATATATATATATATATATATATATATATATATATATATATATATATATATATATATATATATATATATATATATATATATATATATATAGATAAAGGAAGAGAGGTAGAATATATACTAGCTGAAGAAAGATTCCATTCATGTGGGCAGTAGGCAGCTAGAGAAAACAAAAAAGATTAGTATTTTTTTTTGTCATAAGTAAGATCCATAACATACAGAAGATAGAAAGAGTATTTGATGCAGATCTGCGTAATATGAGTCGTATAGGACTATTAAGAACACGCTCAAAGATATCATGGTCTCCATGCACAATACCCATTGCCAATTATGCACGGATACAGCTCTTGTCTTCTTATATTTCTCATTTTAACTTCTCAAGTCTTATATTTCTAGCATCCATCAAGACATGCTAAGACCATCAAGACATGCTATTGATGGAAGTGATAGTAAAAAAGAAGCAACGGAAGCTTTAACATATGTATTGCACAAGGAAGATCAGCAAGATGAAGATATTTAACGCATCGAGGAGCAGATGAAATTTTGACATGATATATGAGGATTTCAGAAGCAGATCCCATTTGATAGCATCCAGCTCTACTTAAGCCTTAATCTTAATTAATAAGATAACCTTAATCCTAATTAATAAGATAACCATAATCCTAATTAGGAACTTCTTCACTCCACGATTGACATATTTGAGAAGAAATTGTGACATATATATTGCATAGAATAGAACGTATATTGGAATGGAGATTTTAACATAAAGGAGTACTTCAACAATTCTATCTTTTAAAGGAATAAGTACGGCAGAATATATTCTGATGCTTCTTTGGTAGCTCATGTGAAAACTCTTGAAAAGGAAAACAAACTCTTCACGTCACAATTGAATATTTTGTAAAAAGAGTTGGTCCATGCATCGTATTGAAAACAACTGACCTTGAGATCCTTAATGTGCAAAAAATTCACTGATATGGAAGAGAGTTGTGGGTCTTAGGTCACTGTATTGCCTTTAGGCATTAAATCAATAGCCTTCAGGCAGTCTTTTTCAAGTTCGCCTTGGGCAATCTAACCCCTACTTTGTGAATGAGTGGTCCCATGGGTACTATGCCCCTTCACATGTACAATTGTTCTTTCGATCTAATTTAAGCTATAAAAGAGATCAGGCTTCTATCAAACTTCATCTTAAATAATAATAATAATAATTAAAAAAAACCTAGACCTCAAGGTTTATGCTTTACTCTCTCAAACTCGTTTATTTTACTTGGATCGATGAAAATTAGCAAGGAATTTCAAGTGATTTCATGTCGAAATTAGTATGTTCAACATAATATTTTGCATAATCTCATATTATAAAGGAGAAGAAGAAGAGTGGGCTTCACCGCTTTATAAATTAAAAGTAAATATTTGTTGCTTTCTCTTGATTCATTTCATGTCATAACATATCAACGTGAAATTTTTGATACCTGCTTTATGTGTTTAAATTTTCAAGAACAAATGGTGGAGCTTAATACCCTGAGAATCTAATGAATTTCAATTACTCAAAGTTCACAAGAAGACAATTGACAAGAAGACAATGAATGAATGCACCATCCAGAAGACCCTTCTAAATGCACACTTTAAAGGCGTTCCAAATAAAGTACCTCGTGTGAGAAGATGTCACAAACTTCCACCACGAAAAGCTGACATAGTATATAATAGCATCCAACAATACTTGAGACTTCATTTGAATGGATATGTCAAGAATTATTTCTATGATTTTGTAATGTATATAATAGCATCCAACAATACTTGAGACTTCATTTGAATTATTTCTATGATTTTTCAATATATATAATAGCATCCAACAATACTTGAGACTTCATTTGAATAGATATGTCAAGAATTATTTCTATGATTTTGCAATATATATTGATCTGAAGACTATGTCAAACATGAATATCTTCATATTAAAATTTCAATAATAGCAAAAAAAAAGGAGCTACATGTTGTCCTGAACACAAAATGTATTGACTTGGAAATCTTTAATATCCAGCATTGATCGATATAAAATGAGAAGAAGAGATATTTGGTCTGATTTATATATAACTTTTTGTTATAAGTTCTTTATTTCTATTCATGTGATGTCCTTTTCCAAAGAGCTTCACTTCTTATTGCATTCTAGAGGGCTATAGAGCACACCACTGGTTTTATAGAGGATAGCTTGCTACCAAGAGATTTTACATTGCATCTTGAGAGCTCTTTGCAATGGGACCCATGTTCTATTACTCTTAGGATACACAAAGAAAAGATGTCGAAAGCCTTCCTCTTTTGTGAAGACATCTTTTGCACCAAGGGAGGGTGGGGGGGCAAGCACCATTTGGGCCCTCATAGTAGTCCAAAAATACCTCTATGAAGGACCAGCTAGAGAAGCATCACCCTCTTGTTCTTGATCAGAGGGTGCCATAGTGCAACAAGTTTAAGCTCCCACAAGAGCCAAGGCCAGTCATAACCACATCGATGATTAAGGGTGAGGGAGAGGTCAAGATTTCCTTTAAGCCTAGGGATCTCATCTAGTATGCTTTTGTTATCCCATAAAAGGCATTTGATGTGTGGATGAGTTCTATACTTAATATGTCCCATATCCCCCCCCCCCTAAATCTTTGATGCTTCTTTTGTCTAATTTTATGTCTAAATTGCTAATTATTGTGATAATTCAATAGTTGATTCCAATATTGAATGCCTTTATTATTCATTTTCTTAGCTCGAGGAACATATTCTTTTATCATAGGAGAGATCCTCTACATAGAGAACCAAAGAGAATATTTTTTTCTAATATGCGCAATCCATTTCTAGTCTTAGTTTATATTGCAATGTCATGTTAAATTATTCCATTCCATGCTTTCAAGTAGGAGGAGGCCAAATCTAGACCCTTGGGAATGAATTTGTTGTTCGAGAAGAGGATAGTGTTGATATCATGGTTATTCCATAGAGGGGAGCCCATAAGAGAGAGAGCCTACACGTTTATAGAAAAAAATTTGGCCCACAACTCTTGTTGGTCTTTCCAAACCTTAACCATGCAATTGGGTACCATTTTTTCAGCCATAGCAAAAGCATCAATAATCCTTTAGCCTCCCTTATCCTTAGGATGGTAAAAATGTCCCATTTTATTTTGGGGGTACCTTTGCAATTCAAATACCCAATTGAAAGAAAGTTCCTACATGATTTGGGGCTTGGTTGAACTTCCTCTTAAAAATAAAAATAATAATAGAAAAAGCCTACACCTCAAGGTTGATGCTTTACTCTCTCAAGCTCGTTTATTTTGTTTGGATCGATGAGAATTAGAAAGGAATTTCATGTTTAAAAAAATATACATTTTTGCATATGCATGTGGAGTGATTTCATGTCGAATGTAGTATGTTCAACATGACACTATAAATGAGAAGAAAAAGAGTGTACTTCATTGGTTTATAAACTAAAAGTAGATATTTGTTGCTTGCAATATAAAAAGAAATTTTTTGTTCTCAATGAGAGGATGCCACAAATCCATGAACTCAATTTGCCATCTCATACATGGCCAGTTTAGACACCATCTCTTGTTAAGGGACATATGCAAATTCAATTACTCAATGTCTTATCCAATTTTTTTTCATTGATCTATCCCAACCCTTCAATGTGTGGAGGATCATGCCCAAGAAGAAGGTTAGTGTTTGAGTACTCCCAAGGATTGATTCTTTGTCTTAAAAGGCACCAAACTTCATAATCCAATCTCCTGACCAGATCTATGTCTTGAAATCTAATCCAATGTCAATGTCCTCTCTCTTGACTTCAAAGATGTTTCCACGTCTGAAACCCTTTATTCCATAGTTTCTTTGCCCTTTGGAGGTCCTTTGAGTCAATTTCTTTGATTCCCATAATAGGGAACCGAATTCAATTGTTTTGCCTAATCTCAACTACCCACTTCCAATCTTCATTGACCTTGACATACAGTTTTTCATCTTGATCGAACTCTTCCACAAGATGAAGAATAATTTCGAACCCCTGGGACTCACTAGAAAATGAGAAAACAAAAAGGTGAGCAGATCATGCCCCTTCCACCTAGGAAGTCCCACAAGTGTAAGGAAAAGTTTTTTTATGAGAATCAATTTTGCCTAATAAGCTTCTATGTTGCACCATGCTTTAATCATCCACTTGGCCACCATCTTATCTACCATTCCCCCAACATCCACAATGCCTAACCCACCATAATCTTTTTGGTTTTCATAGATGGCCCCTTTGATTTTGGGCACACCCCTCCTATTGGGATCTCTTGTCTAGAGGAGATTTTTGTAGGTTCTTCCCAATTCTACTTTTTTTTTGTCTCCAACGCAAATAGGAAGGAGCTTGAAGAGGATCAGATCGGATGGAGGTGATGAGTATTTTTCACATGAATTTGATTCATTTCTATATGACAGAGGCATAAAGAGGGAAGTAACAAAAAGGTACACTCTTGAATTGAATGGAGTGGCAGAGAGAAGGAATAGGTTAATTGTTGAAGCTGCTAGGTCTATGTTAAATGAGAAGAAGTTACCTAATTACCTATTGGCAGAGGCTGTTTCCACAACCACCTACTTGGTCAACAGGCTTCCATCCAAATCATTGGATGGTATGACACCCTATGAGGCATGGAATGGCAGGAGACCCTCATTGGACCATTGCAAATATTTGAGTGCATTGCTTATGCACACATCCCCTCACAAATCAGAGGAAAGCTTGACCCTAAAGTTGAGAAATGTATATTCATTGGGTATGACCAGAACCAAAAGGGCTATAGGCTATACAATCCCACTAACAAAGCATTCATAGTTAGTAGGGATGTAGTGTTTGATGAAAATAATTCATGGTTTGAAGATGATTGCAAGAAAGTCAAGTTACCATATGATTTGGAAAATGATTTTCCAACCCTCACTCAAGAAGATCAACACTTAGCAGAAGATATCTACTCAGAGGATGAAGAATAGATTGACTTCAAGGCTTGGAAGTTAAGAGGCAAGATCAAACTCAAGCAATTACAAGACATACCAGAGTCTTCAAATCAAGCACTAAGAAGATCACAAAGAGAAAGCAAGAAGCCCATAACATATGGACATGATACATCTTTAATCACCAAGCACTCTGTGTATATCACTAAAGACTCTATGACAGAAGAGGCTTCTTCATTTGAAGAGGCTAAGAAGAAGAAAGAATGGAGAGAAGCTATGCAGGAAGAAGTGGAAGCACTACAGGAAAATCATACTTGGGATCTAGTTCCCAAGAAGCCAGGCATGAAGGTAATTGGATCTAGGTGGATACACAAAATCAAAAAGAACTCAGATGGCTCTATAAAGAGGTACAAGGCAAGGTTAGTGGCAAAAGGATTTGCCCAAACTCATGGAGTGGACTATGAAGAAACATTTTCACATGTGGCAAAGATGTCAACAATCAGGGTCTTGGTAAGCGTTGCTGCTTCTAAAAATTGGAATCCATATCAGTTAGATGTCAAGAATGCATTCTTAAATGGATGGATATCAGAAGAAGTGTATATGGCACAACCACCAGGTTTTGAAGATGAAGATAAAACAAGCTATGTATGCAAGCTAAGGAAGGCGTGCTATGGTCTCAAGCAAGCTCATAGAGCTTGGCACCATAGACTTGTTACTTATTTGCAGGACCAAGGATTTGTGGCAAGCAAGGCAGATTCTTCTTTATTTGTTAAGAAGAACAAATCAGAAGTTATCTACTTATGTGTCTATGTAGATGACATCATTATTACAAGGAATGATGCTAATGGCATCAAGCAAGTCAAGGCTCAATTAATGAAGCAATTTAAAATTAGTAATCTCAGTTTATTAACCTACTTTCTTGGCTTAGAGCTTCTGTATACAGATTCTAGTAAATTTATCACTCAAAGGAAGTACACACATGATATGTTGATAAAGTTTAAGATGGAGAACACTAAAATTGCAGGTACTCCTATGGAACTCAACCATAAACTGAGTTCACATGAAGGTGAACTACTTGATGATGTTACAGGTTATCAACAACTTGTGGGAAGTCTCAATTATGCCTATGAAGTGAGTACATTGAGTCAATTTATGCATGCACCAAGGAAGCCTCATATGGAAGTTGCAAAGGTGCTTAAGTATCTAAAGGGTACAATGAATGAAGGGTTGTTCTATCCCTTCACCTCTGACATAGATATAAAGATGTATTCTGATGGAGATTGGGTTGGCTCCAAGGATGATAGGAGGAGCACTTCAGGGTACCTATCCTTTGCAGGTTCAAAGCTTATATCTTGGTCATCTAAGAAGCAACCACTATGGCCTTATCTTCCATAGAAGCAGAATATAGAGGTTTGGCAAGTGCAACTCAAGAAGCTATGTGGCTTAAGCAACTATATGCAGATTTGGAGATACATTCCTACACTCCAATAATCTTTGGAGATAACACTAGCTCACTTCATTTGGCGGCTAGTCCTCTATATCATGCAAGGACTAAGCACATTGAAGTGCACTATCATTATGTAAGGGAGAAATTGCTTAGCAAGGATATTCAACTATCTTATGTCTCAACTCATTTACAATGTGCAGATATGTTGGTGCAGGGCAATCAACAATTGAAGTTTTAATGAAGGTTTGGAAGTCAAGGACTAAAGAAAAGTTCAAGTTATGAAGCATGGAGGAAGTGCATATTCAGAAGTTGAAAGATGTGTACACATATGTACATTAATTCATAGATAGTTCACTTATACTTTTGTATAGTCATGAGCTTGTAAATATTTGCCTATATATAATATGAAAAATGTTTTGACAAATATGAGAGATTGTGTTAAGACAAGTTTTGAGGAGAATTAGATGTCATTTAGACACTTTGGAAGTGAGTAAGATATTTCTCATCACTCAGATGTAAATTTTCCAAAAATGAAGAAATGTTGCGCCCGATCTTTCTGAGTATTCTCCTTCTGTGTCTAATCTTTTGTGAAATGCTTTTGTACAAGTCTAAGTCTATAGCTGATTGACCTCTGTACAAATTTTTAACTTCTAATTGTGATCAGGCTGAGAGAATTGAGTGTAGGAACATTTACATGTGTAAATGGGAAGAAGAGAAGTTGCAGGAGGCGCAAAATTTGATGTTAATGTTTTGGTTAGTTCTCCTCCCACAATGTAAAGTTTTGAGCAACCAAGCACTCATTCTCTAACTTGGAAGGTAAGCTACCGATGACTAAAAGCATTTGCATAAATGAATTCTAGATTGAGAGAACCAAGTGTTAGAAGTTACAGGTGTCTAAATCGATTTCTCAAAAGAATAGTTTTAGACATAGGTGACTTGATGAGATCATTTCTCAAGATCTACTGAGTCTTTTGGAATGATTTAACTTGGAGGAGGTGTGGAAAGTATACGCAACACCTTGTGAAAAGTTTTATAAAAAACTTTACACATTTGATAAGTCAATGAGAGAGATATGTGTAGCAGACTTTTTGAAGAATCATCTTTTTTAAAGTTTGATCAAAATCTTGATAATTGATCATTGATCCTCTAAATTGGTGAAAGTTTTGACTTAATCTTGATATAGAGGTGCTCTAACTTCAAGATTAGGTTGTTATTTTGGAGATTAACACTCTCCATCAGTGGTATCAGAGCAGGAAGTATCAAAATTGAAGAAAGGAAGGATCATAAAGAATTCAACATTTGAAGATTCAAAAGGTGAAAGATTGAGAGTAAAGCTAGAGAAGGAGGCCATACTACATCAAAGAAGACAAAAGGAGTATCATTCAAAGTAAAGTTACATCTATTACTCATAAAGTTTGAAGAATTCAATACACATGTGAAGAAAGGATGGGAGATTCTCTTCAGATAGAGAAGTTGGATAGAGAGAACTATCCAACATGGTCAATGAGAATGGAAGCTCATCTTATGAGAAAAGATTTGATAAGTTATATCACAGGTGAAGAAGAAAAGCCTCAGTTCAGAGATCCTAGTGTTCCAACTAGGGAGGAATTATCAGATTTGAAGAATTGGAGCTTGAAAGTGCAAGTGATATATGGAATGCTTTGGAGGAGCATTTCCAAAACACCACAAAGTCAAGGAAGGCATCCTTGTGGGCAGAATTTACCACATTCAAAAAGAAGGCCTCTCAATCTATCTCAGATTATGTAACAAGAATGAAGGACATTGCAGATGCATTAGGAGCTGTTGATGAAGACATTGAGGAGGATAAATTGGTAAGGCAAATCCTTACAAGGTTGAGAGGTGATGACAAATGGAAGCCATTCATTTTGTCTACTGAAATATCACTAGATCATTTTACTCCTGATTTAAATCAATTGCTAGGTCACTTGCTAACCTTTGAGTAGGATGTCAAAGGTGAAAGTGATAAAAGTGCAGGTCATGCAATGTATTCAAAGGATAAGAAGAAGAATATTAAAGGGAAGCAACAAGCAAATGAAGAGGAAGGTACAACTAGCCAAGCTAACTTCCTAAGAGGAAGAGGAGGTGGCAAAGGTAGAGGGAGAGGCAGGAGCAATAAAGATGGAGTCAAAGCTTGTTGGATTTGTGGTAAGACAAATCATTTAGCTAATGATTGTTGGCATAATACTCAGAGTAATGGTGGATATAATCAGAACTTTAATTCAAGAGGAAGAGGTGGCAGAAATCAAAGAGGTATTTTCAGAGGTAGAGGTAGTAGAGGTTACTTTGGAAGAAATGCAGGTAGAGGATTCCAAAGTCAACAATACAACAATACCTACTACAATTATGCTTCAAATCAGGAGGATTCAACATTGATAATGAATGCAACTTGTGAAAGGCAAAGTGAAGACCAAAGAGTCTTCTACATTGACTCAGGATGTAACAATCACCTGAGTGGCAACATAGCTTTGATGACTGATTTGGAGAATAAGATAACTAATCATGTTGTTCAAACAGGTGACAATACAAGGCACAATGTGAGTTCAATTGGATCAATGAAGGCCAAAGATGGTAGTACTCTCTTGAGTAAGGTTTTGTATGTTCCTACAATTCCTAAGAATTTGATAAGTGTAGGACAAATTGTAGAAAAAGGTTATGAAGTTAGGTTCACTAATGAAGGAGTGTTTGTGGAAGACCCAAGCAATGGGTATAAACAAATTGTTTCAAGGAAGAAAGAAGGAAGATTGTTCACATTGAAGATTCAAGGTAATGTTGGTCATGCCTTGTTCACTTATGGTGGACATAAGATCTCTGAGTTAGATCTTTGGCACAAGAGGCTTGGACATTTCAATGAAAGAGGTATCAAGGATATGGTTAACAATGGTTCAGTGCTTGGATTGCCTAATGTTGCAGGTCAACATATGACATACAGATGTGAGGCATGTCAATTAGGTAAGGCTCATAAGCAATCTTATTCCAAGCATGGTTTTGTGTATTCAGAGAAGCTTGAATTGGTACACACAGATGTGTGGGGACCATCAAAGGATTTCAGTATAAATGGCTCAAGGTATTATGTGATTTATGTTGATGATGCTACCAGATGGATCACTATCTATGTGATCAAAGATAAGTCAGAGGTATTCAATACATTCAAACATTATCATGTGTATGCAGAAAGAATTATATGTCAAAAGTTGAAGAGACTAAGGTCAGATGGAGGGGGAGAGTATTTCTTTAATAAGTTCAATGATTACTTGTGGAATGCAGGTATAAAAAGGGAAATTACTTGCAGATATTCTCCTCAACAAAATGGTGTAGCAGAAAGGAGAAATATAACTCTTGTTGAGTTTGCAAGATCCATGATGAAGGAGAAAAATTGCCCAAATTACTTGTGGGCTGAGGCTGTAAATACAGCTACTTATTTGGTTAATAGATTACCATGTAAAGCTTTGCAGGGTATGACACCATATGAGGCATGGTGGGGTAAGAGACCTACTCTAGATCATTGCAAAGTATTTGGATGTTTGGCATATGCATATGTGCCATCTCAATTAAGGCACAAATTGGAACCTAAAGCTGAAAAGTATGTGTTTATTGGATATGATGATAATCAGATGGGATATAGATTGTGGAGTCCATCCACAAAACAATTTCTTGTGTCAAAGGATGTTACATTTGATGAGCAAGGTACTTGGTATGCAGGTACAATCAATATTTATGCAGTTGATGAAGAAGTTGTGAATCAAAAGAAAGGTAAATCAAAGGTTCAGATATTTGATGAAGAGGAGAACAATGAAGTATAGGTTGAAGTTGAAGAAGTGCCAAGACTTGATCCAGAATGTGATGAACCAGAAACCTCAAGGAGTGGAGAACTTAGAAGGTCATAAAGACACAAATGGCAACCTACAAGGTATAGCTATGACACTTCTTTTTTGGCTACCAAAGATTATGCTTATATGGTGAAGACAGATGAAGATCATTCTACATATGTAGAGGCAAAAGGTAAGGAAAATTGGGAGAAAGCTATGCAGGAAGAGTATGATGCATTGATGGAGAATCAGACATGGGATTTGGTTCCTAAACCAAATAGTCAAAAGATCATTGGATGCAAATGGGTCTACAAGACAAAGAGATTTGCATATGGAAGTGTGTCTAGATATAAAGCTAGACTTGTTGTGAAAGGTTTTGCTCAAACATATGGTATAGATTATGATGAGACCTATAGTCCTATGGCAAAGATGACAACTATCAGGACACTCATAGCCATTGCTGCATGTAAAGGTTGGAAATTATCTCAATTAGATGTGAAGAATGCTTTTTTAAATGGTTATATTTCAGATGATGTTTTCATGGAGCAACCAAAAAGGTTCAGAAATGAAAGGTATCAGATCATGTATGCAAGCTCAAGAGAGCTTTGTATGGCTTGAAGCAGGCCCCAAGGGCATGGAATTATAGACTTGTGAAGTTCTTGAAAGAACTTGGTTTCCAAGTATCTAAAGCAGATAGTAGCTTGCTTGTCAAGGCAAGTGATGATGGGTTCATTTACATGTGCATAGTTCAAGATTAGTGACTTGGGAGACTTGTCATATTTCTTGGGCATGGAGATCTCATATACTCAAAACATGGAGTGTATGTAACTCAAGAAAGGTATTTGAGAAACTTGTTGATCAAGTTTAAGATGAATGATTGCAGGGTAGCACCTACTCCAATGGAGGTGAATCACAAATTGAGCAGATATGTGTCACGAGAAAGGAGATAAGGAAGAGAGCTCACACACACACTCTCACTCTCAAGGAGAAGCACACACACAGATTGAGGCAAGGAAGAATAATCTTCTTCTTCTTCTTCTATTATATAAAAGGAATGTACAAGAATGACCTAAAAACAAGAATACAACAAGTACAATATATAAAGACCAGTACATAAGGAAAAGCCTAATGTCCGCGAATGAGTGAGCTGGCAAGAAACAAATGTGCCATCACTCTCGGTAGATAAATCTAATAAAGCTCAATAAAGTATCCCTGACATGTACCGACTTGACCACTATACATGTCAAAGAAACGAAAAACTGGTACGTGTCATCCTGAATCATCACATGTTGAGCTTGATATCTCAACACTCCCCCTCAAGCTCAACGCCATATCATGTAATCCAAGCATCTTCCGAAACTTCTTCAACTTTTCAGCTCCAAGTGCTTTGGTGAAAATATCAGCAACCTGCTCATCTGTTCTCACATAAACAAGATCAATATCACCTGCTAATACCTTCTCTCTGATGAAGTGATAATGTACCTCGATATGCTTTGTTCTAGCATGGAAAACAGGGTTCCGTGCTAACTGTATGCTGCTAAGATTATCACAATAGATAGTGATAGGCTTTTGCACTTCCACACCTAAATCTGCAAGTAACATCTCCAGCCATGATGCCTCACATGCTGCCATTGCAGCACCTCTATACTCAGCCTCTGTACTCAACAAAGCAACAGTGGGTTGCTTCTTACTGCTCCATGTAATAGCTGCACCTCCAAGTGAGAAAAGAAAGCCACTGGTAGATCTTCTATCTGGAGTACTACCAGCCCAATCTGCATCGGTGTATCCATGAACCTGCAAATCGACACCAGCTTCATAAAACAATGCATAATCCAAAGTAGCACTCACATAACGTAGAGTGCGCCTCAGAGCATCCAAATGTGGCTTCCTGGGAACCTGCATAAACTGACTTTCAAGTCCAACAGTATAACTTAGATCAAGCCTTGTAATTGTGAGATATATAAGACTTCCCACAATTTTCCTGTACATAGTAGCATTTTCCAATGCTTCTCCTGATGTAGTATCCAATTTCAAATTCTGATCTAATGGCATAGAAATTGGCTTACAATCAGCCATACCATACTTTTGTAGCATATTCAAGGCATATTGCCTTTGCGACATCCATATACCTGTTTCTGTACGTATAAACTCAATGCCCAAGAAATAGCGCAGCACACCAAGATCTTTCATGTCGAATTCCTGCATAAGAAGTTTCTTTACCTCTTTGATGCTTTCTTCATTATCACCACCTACAATCAGGTCATCAACATAAATAGCCACAATAGTGATGCCATCATTAGCCTTCCTTGCATATAGTGAGTGATCTAACACATAGAGACCTTACCAAGCTTCCTTTTGATATCTTTAATACCTGTAACATCGTTTCCTGTTATGATGAGGTCATCGACATATATGCAAATATATGCCTCTCTATTTTCTTCCTTCTTCATGTACAACGAAGGATCTGCACTACTTGGGTTGTATCCACACTTAGTTAGATACTCTACCAATCTCTGATTCCATGCTTTTGGTGCTTGCTTCAAGCCATAAAGTGCCTTCTTCAACCTGGAAACAAAATCTGGATGGTTTTCATCTTCAAATCCAACCAGTTGACTCATGTATACCTCTTCTTGTAGTTCTCCATTGAGAAAGGCATTTTTGATGTCGAGTTGATATAATGGCCATCTCCTTGAAGCACCAATTGCTATTAAGGTTCGCATAGTTCCCATCTTTGCAACGGGGTTGAAAACTTCATCATAATCTATGACTTGTGTTTGTTTAAATCCTTTGGCAACTAATCTAGCTTTATATCTAGCTAGTGAACTATCAACATTCCTCTTTACTTTAAACACCCATTTGTTTGGAACAATCTTCATACCTTCTTTCTTTGGCACTAGCTCCCATGTGTGATTATCTTTGAGAGCTTTGATCTCCTCTTTCATAGCTTGCTTCCATTCCTTTTGTGTGCAAGCTTCTTCATATGTCTCAGGCTCTTTGTCTTTGATAACTTGCATCATGTATGCAAAATGTGTCGCCATAAAACTATCATAACTCAACCTTTGAGTTGGATACCTTGTTCTTGAAGATCTTCTTTCATTGCCTTTAGAGAGTTGCTTCTTTAACCTATTTAGCTTTACCATCGGAGTGATTACCTCTTCATATTCTTCTTCACTTGCATCTACCTCACTGTTTGGAGTAGCACTTGCATCTTTGGCTCTACTATGAGCTGAATTTGGAGACAAAGAATGGCTCCCCCTCCATGTTCAACATTCTTCATTTGGTGTAGATGCCTCTGGACCTGAAGCCTTTGTGCTTGATTGTTGAACTTCTCTTTGATTTGTTCCTGCATAATCATCGCAATCTTCTTCGAGAATCTTTTCCTTTCCTTTATCTTCATACCATGGTCTTAGTTCATCAAAGACCACATCTCGCGAGACTCTTAATTCCTTTGTTCTAGGGTTGTAACACTTGTATCCTTTTTGCTCCGTCCAGTAGCCGATGAAAATGCATTTTTCTGATCTTGGTTCCATCTTTGTTCTAACTTCTTGTGGAATGTGAACAAAGCAAACACATCCAAACACTTTGAGGTGTGTAAGATCAGGTTTCTTACCAGAATATACCTCTTTTGGAGTCAAGTGATGTATTCCCGATGTTGTGCACCTATTCATCAAGTAAATGGCGGTTGTGGCAGCTTCAACCCAATAGTACAATGGTACCTTCATCTCGTTGAGCATGCATCTTGCAATTTCAGCAATTTGCCTATTTTTCCTCTCAGCTACTCCATTTTGTTGTGGTGTGTACCTACAAGCGAACTGCCTTTTGATTCCATTCTCTTGTAGAAAATCTGAAAATTCTTTGGAGAAGTATTCTCCTCCACCATCGGACCTTAAGGTTTTGATAAACCTTCCAGTTTCCTTTTCAACTTCAACTTTGAATCTTTTGAATATAGAAAACACCTCTGATTTTTGCTTCATACAAAACAACAATACCTTTCTTGAGTGATCATCAATGAAGGTGACAAAAAATCTATTACCAGCCATTGATGCCTCTTGGGTTGGTCCCCATACATCCGTATGTATCAAGTCCAAGACATTTGGAGCCACATAATTGCTCCTCTTGAATGGCTGCCTCGTTTGCTTTCCTAGTTGACAAGCTTCACATAACTCATGTAGTCCAATGCTATTAAATTTTGGAAGACCTCTTACCACTTCATGTTTGCTCATGTCCTTCAGCTTTGGAATGTTGATGTGTCCTATTCTTTTGTGCCATAAGTCCAGCTCTGAAATCTTCTTGTTCCCACATTGAATGTACATGACCTTTCCATGTGGATGTTGGACATCCAAAGTGAACATCCTTCCTTCTCTTCTACCTCGAGCAATGACCTTGAAGCCTTCTTTTGGATTCTTTATGAAGCACCCATTCTCATTGAATATGACATGATAACCCTTCTCTACCATTTGTCCTACTGAAATTCAAGTTCTTTGAAATTGTAGGAACATGAAGAACATTAGATAGTACCTTTGCTCTACTTGTATCTCCAAGCCTTATATCTCCAATGTGTTCAATCATGTGTTGAGTATCATCACCTGTTTCAACACATCCTTTTACACTTGGTACCTGTAGATTAGTGAACAAACTTCCTTTTATGACATATGGTTACTACAACCTGAATCAATGTACCATTTTTTGTCATCTTCACAAGAGCTTCTATACTCATGTCTCATTGCAAGTAGTGTGTCCTTACTTCCTTCACTTGAGGTGCTTGCATAGTTGCTTTGGTTCCTTTGATTGCCTCCATTTGGTCTTCCATTCTTCAACCAACAATCACTAGCATAGTGTCCTACTTTACCACAATGATAGCATGTTATACCTTTATGAGAATTGTAGGAGCTTCGGCCTCTTCCTCTACTTCTACCTCGACCTCTTCCTTGTGTGTTGGCATTTGATGCATCCTTGTTGTCTTCCGAATTGTTTTGATTGTAGTTGGAGT
This sequence comes from Ceratopteris richardii, assembly GCA_020310875.1. NCBI lineage: Eukaryota > Viridiplantae > Streptophyta > Polypodiopsida > Polypodiales > Pteridaceae > Ceratopteris > Ceratopteris richardii. The sequence continues at coordinate 73,795,833 of CM035410.1, forward strand.
GGTTGTGACCTCTTCCTTTTCCTCTTGAGCCTCCTCTTGAGTTTCTTCCTTTGCCT
>CM035410.1:73805888-73808388 GCA_020310875.1 Ceratopteris richardii
GGCAAATGATTGTTGGTATAACAATCAAAATGGTGGAAGCAATAATCAGAATTATAATCAAAGAGGTAGAGGAGGCAGAAACCAAAGAGGCAACTTCAGAGGAAGAGGTGGTAGGGACATCATATGGTAGAGGAGGTGGAAGAAACTTCCAATCTCAGTCCTACAACAATAATTATTATAATTATGCATCAGATCAGAAGGATGACATGACTCTTATCTTGAATGCAACTGATGAATCAATGGGAGAAGATCAAAGAGTGTTTTATATTGACTCAGGGTGTAGCAACCATCTGAGTGGGAATCTATCCTTGATGACTGATATGGAAGCAAGGGTGAATGGACATACAGTTCAAACAGGTGACAATACCAAACATAAAGTGGAGAGCATTGGATCAGTGAAGACAAAGAGTGGAAGTACACTTCTGAGTAAGGTACTTTATGTTCCTACTATTCCTAAAAATTTGATAAGTGTAGGGCAAATTGTGGAGAAAGGATATGAGGTAAGATTCACAAATGATGGTGTTTATGTACAAGATCCAAATCAGGGATATAGAAACATAATTGCAGGAGAAAAGGAAGGAAGATTGTTCACTCTCAAAGTCCAAGGTAATGTGGGACATGCATTATTTACCTATGGAAGTCAAAAGGTATCTGAATTAGACCTATGGCATAAAAGGCTAGGTCATTTCAATGAGAGAGCTATAAAGGAAATGTCGAAGAATCAGGTGGTGCTTGGATTGCCAAATATTGAAGGGCAACATATGGTGTACAAGTGTGAAGCTTGTCAATTAGGTAAAGCACATAAGAGTTCTTATAACAAATCAGGGTATAAGCATTCAAATATGCTTGAATTGGTTCATACAGATGTATGGGGTCCCTCAAGGGACTATAGCATAAATGGATCCAGATATTATGTGTTGTTTGTTGATGATGCAACCAGGTGGATTACTTTGTATGTAATCAAGGATAAATCAGAAGTTTTCAAGACATTCAAACACTTTCATGCCTATGCAGAAAGGATCACAGGGCAAAAGCTTAAGAGGTTAAGATCAGATGGAGGGGGAGAGTATTTCTCTAAAGAGTTTGATGATTATTTGTGGAATGCAGGTATCAAAAGAGAAGTAACTTGCAGGTACTCCCCTCAACAGAATGGAGTAGCAGAAAGGAGGAATAGGACTCTTGTAGAGTTTGCAAGAGCCATGATGAAGGAAAAGAATTGTCCAAATTACTTATGGGCAGAAGCCATTAACACTGCAACATACCTTGTGAATAGGTTGCCTTGCAAAGCTTTGGATGGAGGAACCCCTTATGAAGCATGGTGGGGTAAGAAACCTACCCTTGATCATTGTAAGGTATTTGGATGTATTGCATATGCTTATGTTCCTTCACAATTAAGACATAAGTTAGAACCAAAAGCAGAGAAGTATGTGTTTATTGGATATGATGATAGACAGATGGGTTACAGGTTGTGGAATCCATCCACAAAGCAATTTCTTGTTACCAAAGATGTGACATTTGATGAGCAAAATACATGGTATGTAGGATCACCAAATGATTTTATAGGTGTTGAAGAAATACAAAGGAAAGGAAAGGCAAAAGTAAAAGTGTGTGAAGAAATTGTTGAGGAAGTTGACTCTAGAAGTAGAGTGCAGGATCATGTAGAAGAAGGGCCAAGATTTGATCCAGAATCAAATGAGGCTGAAACTTCGAGAAGTGCAGAAATAAGAAGATCTACAAGGGAAAGGAAAGAACCTATAAGGTATAGTTATGATACATCTTTCCTAACAACAAAAGATTATGCCTACATTGTGAAGACAGAAGAAGATCCAACTATTTATGAAGAAGACAAAGGTAAACAAAATTGGGAGAAGGCAATGCAGGAAGAGTATGATGCTCTACTTGAAAATGAAACTTGGGAATTAGTACCAAGACCAAAAGAATCAGAAGGTCATTGGATGCAAGTGGGTATATAAAACAAAGAGGTTTGCAGATGGTAAAGTGTCTAGATATAAGGCTAGACTTGTGGTCAAAGGTTATGCCCAAACTTATGGGGTAGATTATGATGAAACCTTTAGTCCTGTTGCTAAGATGTCTACAATTAGGACATTGATTGCTATTGCTGCTTGCAAGGGATGGAAATTATCACAATTGGATGTGAAAAATGCATTTTTAAATGGATACATTGCAGATGAAGTATATATGGAGCAAACCAGAAGGTTTCATGGAATCAATTGGATCAGATTATGTGTGTAAGCTCAAGAGAGCTTTATATGGGTTGAAGCAAGCCCCAAGAGCTTGGAATTACAGATTGGTCAAGTTCTTAAATGAATGTGGATTTTCAAGCATCAAAGGCAGATAGTAGCTTGCTAGTGAAGGCAAGTGAAAATGGATACATTTATATGTGCATTTATGTTGATGATATTATTGTTACAGGAACAGATGCTCAAGGAATCAATGAACTCAAAAAGCAAATAGAGAAGGAGTTTAAGATAAGTGATTT
>CM035410.1:73829555-74012055 GCA_020310875.1 Ceratopteris richardii
TATAGTCCTTCCAGACCTTGCGAGCGTAAGGAGCCTCTTAACTACGTGAAAGGCAGCCGCGCTGACAACGGCATGTTCACAAGTATGTCAAAGGGACTGACAAAGCACTTGAATGTTCAAACTTTATTAATTGCACCACACAGTTCATTCATCTGATCATGATGCAGCCCTCCAAATCGTAATCCAATTAGTGAGCGTTCAAGTACGACAGAAGCATGACCATGAATCATTATTACCTATCAAGGCCACTTGTGGGCTCGTCAAGGAAGAGCAATGGCCTCTTCTTGAGGGTCTCAATTGCGATGCTGAGCCGTCTCTTTTGGCCCCCGCTCAAGCCTTTGATGTACCAACCGCCCACAGGAGTATCAGCACACTCTTGTAGTCCCATCTCTCTGATGGAGTCTTGCACCCTCTTTTGCCTCTCATAGACACTCATACTGTCGGGAAGCTGCAGATTGGCAGAATACGAGAGAGTCTCGTATGTGGTCAACGTTGCAATCAGAGCATCATCTTGCGTCACATAGCCCTGCTCCATGATATTTTTATCATGATCACAAACCACATCGCATTAAAGAACACAAAAAACACTATATGAGCTGCATGTGCATCCTAGGTAATGTGCCGTTTGATGCCCTCGCACGCTCCATATGGAAACTAGACGTAATGCTATAAATTCTGAGATGCGATTTACCCCATTGTCAAGAAACGATGTTTGGTTCAACGCTTCGACTTACCACATTCCCATATGACAGTCTCTGTCGCCGCCCATTGACAAGAATATCTCCAGACTCTATGGTGGCAGAACCAAGTCTACCTGCAGTACGAGATACTTTTGAGTCATTACACATGTAAGGTTTGTGGGAGAAGCATGTTATATAGCTGTAGGATCAGCAAATTTTCCTGTTTCTCTACGTATGTCGAACACGGAAGGGTATGAGCACGACAACGAAATGCAAAATGCAGCAGGTATTGCAATGGCTCACTCGCGCAGGGGGTGAAAAGCAAAAAGTGTAGGATTGAGGGCTAACCGGCGAGCGCATTTAGTAGTGTAGACTTTCCACACCCAGAAGGACCCATAATAGCCAGCAAAGACCCAGACTGCGCGTAACCAGACACATTCTCGAGGAGATAACGAGGAGCTCCACCCTTCGCAGACGGCACCGAAACACTCAAGCTTTCCCAGCTCAGGAAGACACTATTCGAAACGGAAGACGCCATCATCCGTCTGCCACTGTGTCGCCAACCCTTCTTGCCCTTTCTCTTTCCTCTCTGCAGAGCGAAAGATGTGCCTCTCAGCGGTTGGCAGCGCTATTCGAGTCGTTGGCTTCAAACTGCCTACTGGTTGCGTGCGTCGGAGCTAATACCCGACGAGAAATGAGACTTTTAATCCCTTCTTCTGATCTGTGCAGGGAGACGACGAGGACACAAGTCATGTCGGTGCTCAGGTTCAGACATTGGGAACTTCGGAATGCTCAGCTGTTAGTAGTACATTGGCAATGGCATCTACCCAAACAGCCTCGTGAGTCGTACTTCAGTCTGTATAAGCACACCGATGTTTAAATGCGTGATTCCTTCTTTCCCCACGCCGACGGTCATCAGAGCATTTAAACGCATTCCCCTTGCGGTTGGTTGACTTGAACTATATCCATGGCTTACGCATCACCTTACGTCATAGACTCTCGTTGCATGCATTTGCTCCGTGCGAACCAATCCAACACGAACGTACTACATACATGTTCAGCTTATACGCGACAGTGAACTATGAAACAGACACGATTTGTTTTTTAAAGATTGGAATTTTAAGTGGAATACACACTTGAACCCTCTTATGTCCAAATCAATATCGATTGAAAGGTCCTTGACAGAATGATGCTCTTAGAGTGACAAATCAATTGGAAGCAAGCTTTGCTGGGTGAAGCCATGGGGTGTTCCTCAACATTGTGAAATACTATAAGAAGAGAGATTTTATGGAAAAATGGAAAGAGACAAAATAATTTCAATTGTAAGTAGCCCCCGCCCTTTAGACATCATAGTGTGTTTTTTTTTTTGAAGAGCAACAAGATCAAAACCAAATGGGCCCCACATGAGGGAGACTAGAGGGTTATAAACCGACTTTGTAAAATTCTCTAATAATCTATTTACGGCCTTTGCTTTGTAGGATATGGGGGGTCCCATGAATACTAGACCCATTCACTTGTACATGTGTTTTTTCTATTAATTAAAGTTTGAAAGAGTAGGCTCTGTCGAACTTCCTTTATTAAAAAAAAACCTCTTATGACACACGCATGAACGTCTTGTAGAACTACAAGCAATTCAAGTTCAAGTAAGAGTTCAAGTGTGTTATTGCAAGAGGTCAGAGTACTAAGAACAAACCCTTGAAGGCTCTAAGAACAAACCCTTGCCTTCAAGCGTTCTATGTTCTTTGTGATCTAAAGTGATACTTAAAAAAGAAGGGATTAATCGCGTTTATCAACTTATTTTGTATTTTTTCTTAACTCTCTTGTCTTTTTTATTCAATTCAATCTATTTTACATACTTCTTGAGAAAAAAAAGATTATCTTTCTCTCGTACAATAACCGATCTTCTCTCATAATCATAAACAAAAAAGTATTCATGCTACTAGATAATGATGAAGACATATTTACCCATTAAAGAATCGTTAAAAATTTGAAGAGCGCCTCTCTAGACTTGTGAGGCCTAACAAGCTTATGTAAGGTGATTAGTTCTAAAATTGGATCAATAGCTCTGTTCAACATTCCGAGCTCATGTATCTCCAAGAAATAAAATTGCTTTTTTATTATGGTAGCCATCCATGCATAGAGAAGACCTTTATGTTGATCTATGCCAGCTATGATTGGGATTCATACGGGAAAACCTCATTATAATCCACTATTTAATTTAACTTTATCACTTTCTATGAATAGATGGATATAAGTCCTCCCCACCCTCCTTACAAGCTTGAAAATCATGTTCATTTACAACCGTAACTAGATTAATGATAGAGTATAGTCGAAAATCATGTTCATTTACAACCGTAACTAGATTAATGATAGAGTATAGTCGTAGAGCACTTTCAACTTCACGAACAACTACATTTCATTTACCTCTTCGAATTCTTTAGTCCTACATATATTGTGTCTGCTTATTTGTACTTCACTGATCGGGTGATTATAGAAAACCCCTTTGATTAGAAACAGATTTAATGAAAAGCTTCTCAATCGTGTGTCTCTGTGTGTGTGTATATATATATATATATATATATATATATATATATATATATATATATATATATATATATATATATATATATAATATAATATAATATAATATAACATATATATATACAATATAATATAATATAATATAATATATAATATATATATAATATATATAATATTATATATATATATATATAATTAATATATAATATAATATATAATATGTATAATATATTATATACATAATATATATAATATATTATATACACATATAATATTATATATATATATATAATATTATATATATATATATATATATATATATTTATTTATTTATTATGCATCATATGGTTAAACAGGGTTGTTCATAATTACTACTCTAACAATAGTATAGACGGTGAATAGAAGCAAAAACAAGAGTGAATATAAAATAGTGGTATAGAGCGTGAATAGAAACTACCGTGACCAATTTGATTTATGATTTAAGATTTTTTTTTTTGGAAAGTTCAGTGGTCGTTCTACTCTTCCATTTAGTTGGAAATTAAAATGAAAAAACACATGCACGTTTATTCCACTTTTAGGGGCATAATGTCAAAGTGCACTCCTAATTTTGAACCCTAGTTTTCACAATCCAAGACCAAAGTTTCTACCACTAGAACAAGGATTCTAGGCACCTAAATAGTGTAAAAAGTGAATTTAAACTATCGTAATCAAATTTATTCATGTATGAGTCTTATTGTCAAAATATTATAGGTTTTGTATACATATGTTTTATTTTTGTTGGATTCACATTTAATATTATCCTACTTTAATGGATATACAAAAACGATAATACAGTGCCATTTCCTATGCAATCTTCACTTCACATAGTGAATTTTACCTAAGCTCAAGAAATAAGAAGGCTGGTGACAGTATACTCTTAATTGTTCAAAATCACGATAGTTACCATTTGCAATTATATTTTTAATTGATCAATGCATTATCGTTTTTATTTGGATATAACTTAATTGTTCAAAATCACGATAGTTACCATTTGCAATTATATTCTTAATTGATCAATGCATTATCGTTTTTATTTGGATATAACTTGATAAGATATCATGTCCAATAGTTTTTATTTTTTTATGAAATTCCCTCACTACAAGGAATACGAGCGCATTGTGATGGTTGATACAACATATTTTTATCGTTATGTGAGTGTGCATTTCTTCACATGTGTGGAGTGTGCCCCATCGTTTAGATATTAATGATCCTCCACCTCACCATTCAAAGTTTCTAGTAAGACCTCATTTATTAGAAGCATCCATGATGAGGCTATGCAAAAGTGATCCTCTAGAATATGCAAGATTGAAAGAACTATATTCAAAAGAAGATAAAGTACAAGATTTTTTGTTGTGATGATGATGATGGCATGGTAGATTTTATTGAGGGTTGGTATCAAAATGACATTGAAAACATTGATATTTCTATAAATGAGAAATATCTTCGAGAAGAATGTCTAAAGCATACCTATGAAGGAAGTCACTTGACAGGACTAAGTGCAAGCTTACTTGTTCTCAATCTTGAAAATCGTTTTGGATGGAGTAATGTATCTGTTTCGACACTATTAAGGTATATTTTTAATTTCTCTCTCTCTCTCTCTCTCTCTCTCTCTCTCTCTCTCTCTCTCTCTCTCTCTCTATATATATATATATATATATATATATATATATATATATATATATATATATATATATATATATATATATATATATATATATATATGCACATACACATACACATATAAATATACACATACACATACATACACACATATACATACACACACATACACATACATACACATGCTATGAAGGTAAAGCGAAAGTGATAAAAGCTAAGGTGAAAACAAGAACGTACATCAAATGAAGACTTTCTGTCCGCCCATCCTGTATATGAAAATATATGGAAAACCAGCACGAGTTTACATTATCCAAAATAAAAAACACCAACACATGAATAAAATGAAAATCCCATGTAAGAATAAAATCCTCTTTGGTTCTTTGGCAACGAATCTTTCCATCTTTGATTTGAAAACCTTTAGAATCTTCCAGATAAATTTTCTTCTTTCATTTCGTAGACAACCTAATACTTGCATTGCTAATTACTTTGTGAACTTTGCAGACAAACGTGTAATTCAGTTACCAAGTCAGATATTAAGTCATTCGAAGAACGAGAGAATCAAATTTACTGAAAATATTCTAAAGGTTTCCAAATCAAAGATGGGAAAAAATTTGATGCCAAAGAGCCAAAGAAGAGAATCCTCTTTGGCTTTTTGGCATCTAATCTTTTTCCATCTTTGATTTGGAAACCTTTAGAATCTTCCACATAAATTTGATTCTCCCACTACCCATACGATCTAGTACATGCCTTGCTAACTGAGACTTGCACTTTGTAGATAAATGTGTAAGTCATAGTTAGCAAGGTAGGTTTTAAGTCATCTATAAAATGGGAAAGGCAAACGATCTAGTAGCCCAGATAGACAAAGAGTATCCTGCATGCCTCAATAAAGGAAAAGAAAATTAGAAATAAAATGGAAAAATTTACATACACATACACACACATACATATATACATACATACACATACACATACACATAAACACACACACATACACATACACATACACACACATACATATACATATATACTTTTACATACACATACACACACATACACATATACACTTTTCACATATTTTTATTCATAACATTTTTTTTTCATGAACTTGTAGGTTACTATTTGAGTTCTTACCAAGCAACAATATTCTTCGTACATCACATGATGAAATGAAGAAGATAATCAAGAATCTTGGTGTAGATTATCATTCTATACATGCATGCCCTAAAAATTGTATTTTATGTCGAGGTGAATACGTAGACTATTTGACATGTCCAAAATGTCAATCTCCTCAATATAAGGACGAAGAGGGTAAAATCCCAAAGAAGGTATTGAGACATTTTCCATTAGCTCTACAAATTAAACATATGTTTCAAAGCCCTAAATTGTCAAAGCTTATGACATGGGGATTTGATCATAAAAGTCTTGATGGAGTAATGAGAATTCCAATTGATAGTGAAGCTTTTCAACATATTGATTCTAGATGACCTGACTGATTCTAATGAGTCTTCTTCAAAATTAGCGGATGAGGTATTATCAGGTAAGGGAGTTCCATTTCAATTTACATTGCAAGAAAAAAGTGATATTTCTACTTTTATTGCACCTAATAGCAAATGCATGCAATCATTCATTAGTGAGTATGAATAGGAACTTCAAAATCTCTGAAGCAAAAGACAGAGAAACAAAACATATAGACGTAATCTCGATAGTAATGAGAATACAAATATATATTCTTTCATGGATTGGCTATATATTTGTATGCAACGAGCCTATACAAATAATGAACGAATCTCAGATGAGCAGATGGAGTTAATGGAATATTGTGAAAGAAAGGCAATTCGATTTTATTAATATTCTATTTTTGCACATATATGTATGTTAGTTTCTCTTCTAGTAATTTATTTTTTAATGCAAGCCTGAATTTCACTAATATGTGGGCTTATGGATAGCATATTAGAATCAAAGTGATTGATTCTTTCCATAAAAAGAGGATTCTACCATTGTTGCTTCTTTGAAGCAACTATCATGTGCTAGTTCAAAATATACTTAACCTTATAGATAGAAAAATTGGCTATGTAGGAATCATTGTTGGTATCTACAAAATATTTCTTTGTATCTTCAAACAAGTAAAAAAAATTATATTTTTTATGATATAGTTTATTTTTTTTAAGCACATAATAATGAATTTTTGTTCTTTTATATTTTGGTAGGTAATTTTGAAGGTTGATTGGTTTCGAGCCAAATATAAAGGTAATAATTCCACATTGAGAAGGGAATTATCTAGATTTTGGCCCATTGATTCTTCAAAAATACTAAGATTAACTAGAGAACCATATATTCTTCATGTTCAATCTAGAAGTTGATCATTCTTTGAAGCTTTATTGTTAGAGAGATGGAAAAAATTCATGTTGATGATTCATCATCAGATATTGATATATCGGTGTCTCTGAGAGAAATTTGAATCGTTGTACATGAAAATGATAATAATATACTTGATGAGAATGATAATACTATACATGTTGATTCTACAAATGATGAAGAGGAATTACCAAAAATTATTGGAGAAGAACATGAAGAATATCGCCATCTTCAATGCCGTTTGCATCACCTTCAGCAATTGTGTTTGTAGGTGCAATAGGATGTTTTTCAACACCTTGCATAATATTCCACAATCCTTTTGCAACCAATACATGACACATCATATAAGCCCATAATGGGTAATTGGTATTATCCAAATTATCCTCAACACCCCAACATACGGAATACATCACTGCTTTTAGCCATGGCCACTGACTAAAATACCCTAATGCAAAAAATGATTGTATCTCAAAAAGTTGAACAGAACTACCCTATCGAGTTTTGCTAAACCTATAGCAGACTTTGAGATGCTTATATTGGTGAACCAAAACCTATATATATCTTTGACACAAAAAGACAAAATTGCTTATAGAAGTGCTATAATACTGCATTCGGAGGCCAAAATGAGCTCATATTGTGATTTTGATACCAGAAATCAAAGCTTTTTTTATCTCCTAATCACCATAAGTATGCTCACCAATTTTCATGTGATTCTAAGACTATGACCGAAGTGTTGAGATATCAAGCTCAACATGTGATGATCCAGGATGACATGTATCATTTTTCATTTTTGTGACATGTATAGTGGTCATGCTGGTATATGTTAGGGACACTTCATTGAGCTTTATTAGATTTATCTATCGAGAGTGATGGCACATTTGTTTCTTGCCAGATCACTCATTCACGGACATTAGGTTTTTCCTTATGTACTGGTCTTTATATATTGCACTTGTTGTATTCTTGTTTTTAGGTCATTCTTGTACATTCCTTTTATGTAACAGAAGAAGAAGAAGAAGAAAAATATCATTCTTCCTTGCCTCAATATGTGTGTGAGTGCTTCTCCTTGATTGTGAGATTGTGTTAGTGAGCTCTCTTCCTTATCTCCTTCCTCGTGACATGGTTTCAGAGCTAGTATGGATGTAGACAGCTCGTGGAGAAGGTCAACGGTGAAGAGTATGCGAGAAGCATGGAAAAAGCGCGATTCACAGATGACCTTAGATCGAAGTTTTGGAGCCACCTCGACCTCCATTTTGAGCCTACAAGGTGGGGACCACAGAAAAACCAAGTCAATTTGCAAAAATGTAACTTGCATCATGTTTGCCAACACTCATATATTCCAGATCTAGAATTTCAAGCGATTCCGTGTACTGTTGATACACGAAAACTGTGTTTTTCTGAGATCGAATTGTCACGTCATAGTGCAATAGTGTTCAAGTAGAAGTGTTGCTTGTAGTGTTTTGTAGTGTTGTGAATAGTTACAGAAATGGCAAACACAGATGGAATGAGTCAGCTTATGAGCGATAAGCTGGACAAGAACAACTTCCATACTTGGAGATTCAGGATGACAAATTTCCCGATGGGAAAGGCTACTTGAAGTACATTGAAGGAGAGAATGAAAATGCTCCATAGTTACCAGAGCGAAATCGGACTGCAGACCAGTTAAGAGCATATGAAGAATGGAATCAAGAAGCAAGAAAGGTAATGTATTGGCTATCTGTTAGCATATAGGATAGCATGATTGGGCACATACAGGATGCCAAGTCTCTGAAAGAGGCTTGGAACAGTTTGGTCACATTGTTTGAGACCAATACAAAGACACAAAAATTGCAACTCAAGAACGAGCTACATACACTAGAGAAAAAGGGCATGTCGGTAAGTGACTACACTCTGAAAATCAAAAGCATATGTGAGTAACCTGCATTTATTGGCATGAATTTTACATGATGATGATAAGGTGGAAGTGTGTATTTGTGGTTTAGGAGTTGCATATAAGCAATTCAGAATTTCTATACAGACCAGGGAAAATATTATAAATTTTGCTGATCTGGTATCTATGCTGATTATTGAAGAAAAGATTCTTGGTGAGGATTCAAAATCCCAAGGAAAACCCAGTTCTGAGAAGGTATTCTACTCTGGAAGAGGAAGAGGCAGAGGTAGAGGGTTCAGAAGCGAAAGAGGACACAATAACCATGACCAAGGTCAACAACAGAATCATGCAGGAGGAAGAGGACAGTTTCGAGGTAGGCGGAGCCAAAGAGGTTGTAGAAATTTCCAAAGAAATGATTCAAGTAATGACAGTAAAGGATGCTGGAATTGTGGTAAACCTGGATACTTTGAATGTGATTGCACGTTGAAGAATCAAAATAACAGAAGGCATCAAAACAACTATGCATCCACAAGTGCAGATGGTTCTGAGAAGCTGTTCATGGTTCAACATCACATGATGAATACAATGTCTGCTGGTGTTTCAAAATTGAATGATAATGTATAGTATGTTGATTCAAGTGCTAAATCACATGACTAGTCATGCGGAATGGTTTAGTACTTTGCAAAAATTGCTAGTTCCTGGATATGTTGAAACAGGTGATGACACATCACACCTTGTTGAGCATACAGGAAACATAGCACTATCTATGGAGGATGGAAAGGTAAAACATCTTGCTGATGTGCTCCATGTTCCAAATATAACAAAGAATTTTGTTTCTGTTGGACAAATGGTTGACCAGGGATTACAAATTAGGTTTAATGCTGATGGTCTATATGTAGAAGAGTACAAGCAAGATGGAAAATCGATTGCCAAAGGAAACAAAGTGGCTAGAATGTTCACCTTAGATGTGAAAATTCATCAAATGAATGTAGCCATGTTTGCAAAAGGTGCGGGAGTTATTGCAGATATATAGATGTGGCACAAACGGATTGGACATGCAAACTTGCAAAGGCTGAAATTGATGCAATCAAAGGAGATTGTCCATGGACTACCAAATTTCAAGGTTGCAGAGATGCAAAAGGTATGTGCAGCATGTCAATTTGGTAAACAGTCAAGATCATCGTTTTTGCATGACAAGCATGTTAGTGAGAATGTGCTAGAAATAGTACATACAGATGTTTGGGGTCCTGCAAAGACCACATCTATGAGCAGTTGCAGATTTTATGCTACTTTCATTGATGACCATACATGGAAAGTATGGGTATATTTCATGAAAGAGAAGAGTGAGGTGTTCACTCACTTCGAAAATTTTAAAGCTATGGTGGAAAAGTAGACATGGAAGTATATTCAGACATTAAGATCTAATGGAGGAGGTGAATACAAGTCAAATGAGTTCAGCAACTTTCTTAAACGTCATGGAATTCGACGTCAGTTTTTATGCAAGTACACACCACAACAGAATGGCATTGTTCAACGAAAAAATAGACATATTGCAGAAATAGCAAGAGCCTTGATGGCTGAGAAGAATATGCCTCATTGTTATTGGGTAGAAGCTATGCATACGACTGTATATATTATGAACAGAACTACATAGAGAATGAATAGTGAGCACTTTGAGTGCAGTTTTCTCCCAATTTTCTAAATCAAACTTCTTCAAATTTTGGTAGCTTCTAGTAGACTTTGATCTTGTTCCAATAAGCTATAGATCATGGAAAATTATCAAGGGATCACAGAGATATGAACATCACAAGTACACTGATTTGAGTAGACATAACAAAGAGATGAACACATATGATCAATGATATAATGTATTATAGGACAATGTTATACATGATCATTGGAATAGAAAATGATGTTCAAGGATAGTGAGAAGAGTAGGCTATGGTGTAAGCCACTCAACCTCTACAAATGATCAACAATAGGCTCTAGAATGGAGGCTCTATAGTCGGGAGTTTTCAAGTATCTTTTATAATGAGTTCATCATTCAAATTTGAATTTGAAGCCAAGTTTGGATTCACCTAAGAGTGTTCCTCTTAGTTAGGAATGATTCTACAAAATGAGATTTGTAGCTTTTGGTTCTCCAAAGTCCACAAATTGAATGGAATTACAATATTCTTTCAAGAACTTATCTTTTACAAGAGGTAAATAATCTAGCATTACAAGCAATGGTTCATATGCTTGTACATATTTCCTTTCAACCCTAGCCAAGTGTGATGGCTTGGATGTTTGCACCAATAGCTCCCCCTCAAGCCAAACATCTTGGCTTGGTCTTCTTCATCAATCCTCTTGAATGTCCTGCAATCCAATCATAGCTTTGAACCTGCAAAGTTTAGTACCATCAAGTGCTTTGGTCAATAAATCTGCACATTGCATGTTTGTAGATCCATATGCCAATTGAATCTCCTTGCTCAATAGCTTCTCCCTAACATAGTGATAGTGAACTTCTATATGATTGGTTCTTGCATGATAGATAAGATTGGCTGCAAGATGTAGAGAACTTGTATTGTCACCAAAGATCATAAGAGAGTGAGTGTGAAGTCCCAAATCTGAATATAGTAATCTAATCCATATGGCTTCTTGTGTAGCATTGGCTAATCCTCTGTATTCAACATCCGTTGAAGATAAAGCAATAGTAGGCTCCTTCTTGGAAGACCATGAAATGGGCTTATCACTTGCAAAAGAAAGATAACCAGAAGTACTCCTCCTATCATCCTTGCAGCTTGCCCAATCTGCATCTGAGTATAGCTTGATGTCTAAATCTGATGTGTATGGAAAGTATAAACCTTGATTTTGAGTACCTTTGAGGTACTTCAAAATCCTTTTGGCAGCTTCCAAGTGAGGTGCTCTTGGTTTGTGCATGAATTGACTTAAGACACTTACTGCATAAGCAATATCAATCCTTGTCAATGTTGCATAGTTTAGGCTTCCTACTAGGCTTTGATATCCTGCAATGTCTTCAAGCAAATCACCTTCATGAGCACTCAATTTTTGGTTCACCTCCATAGAGAGTGCTAGCTATCTTGGCACTCTCCAAGTGGAACTTCTTCAACATGTCTTGCACATACTTTCTTTGAGTAATATAAATTCCAAAATTTGTGTAGACCAATTCAAGTCCAAGAAATTACTTCAGAAACCCTAGGTTTCTGATTTTGAACTCCTACATCATTAGGTTCTTGATTTGTTTGATGCCATTGGCAGCACTACCTATAAGTATGATATCATCAACATACACACATAGGTATATCACCTTTGAGTTACTTCTCTTGACAAACAGAGAAGCATCTGCTTTGCTCATCATGAATCCTTGATCTTGAAGATAGGTAATTAACCTATGGTTCCATGCCCTAGGTGCCTGCTTCAAACCATAAAGAGCTTTGTTCAGTTTGCACACATAATTTACCTTGCTTGGGTCTTCATAGCAAGGAGGTTGAGCCATGTAAACCTCCTTTGAAATCCAGCCATTGAGAAAAGCATTTTTTACATCCAATTGATACATATTCCAATTCCTTGATGCAGCCATACTTACCAATACTCTGATGGTTGGCATTTTGGCCATAGGTGAGAAAGTCTCTTCATAATCAACTCCTTGGGTTTGTGCAAAACCCTTGGCCACAAGTCTAGCTTTATACCTGTTTATTGATCCATGTGAGTTTCTCTTGATTTTGTAAATCCATCTAGAACCAATTACCTTCATTGATGCCTTCTTGGGTACTAGCTCCCAAGTATCATTCTCTTGTAGTGCTTCTATTTCTTCATCCATGGCTTCCTTCGATTCTGCCTTGGTCTTTGCCTCTTCATATGAAGTAGGTTCTTCAAATGATAAATCCTTAGCAAGATAAATGGAGTGCTTAGTAACTAAAGAAGTGTCATACCCATATCTGATTGGTTTCTTGCTTTCCCTTTGTGATCTCCTTAGAGCTTGGTTGGATGATTCAGGTAAGTCTTCCAACCTCTTCATCTTGGCCTTGCCCTTTGATCTCCATGCCTTGAATTCTTCTAGATTGATGATGTCCTCATCATATGATTTGATGTCTTCAATTTGGCTTGGCTCCTCCTTGGTGAGACTTGGAAACTCCTCTTCCAAGTCATATGGCAACTTGACCTTCCTGCATTCACTTTCAAACCAAGAATCATTCTCATCAAACACAACATCTCTACTGACCATAAATCCTTTGTTGGATGGATTATAAAATCAGTATCCTTTCTGATTTAAATCATACCCTATGAAGATGCACTTCTCTTCCTTAGGATCTAGCTTACCTCTGATATGAGATGGGATATGCACATAAGCAACACATCCAAAGATTCTACAATGATCACGTGATGACCTTCTACCATGCCATGCTTCATATGGGGTCATCCCATCAAGTGATTTGGATGGCAACCTGTTAATAAGATAAGTGGCAGTAGAAACACTCTCTACCCACAAATAATTAGGTAACTTTTTTTTATTAAGCATTGATCTAGTTGTTTCCACAATCAACCTATTTCTCATCTCTGCCACCCCATTTTTCTCAGGGGTATACCTTGTAGTAATCTCCCTTATGATACCTCTGTCCTGCAAGAATGCATCAAATTCATTTGAGAAGTACTCACCTCCTCCATCTGACCTTAGCCTCTTTAGACTCTTTCCTGTTTGATTTTCCACAAGTGCAAGATACTTCTTAAACCAACTAAACACTTCATCTTTGTGCTTCATAAAATACAAGATAGTCCACCTACTGAAATCATCAATGAAAGACACATAGTACCTTGTGCCTAAAATTGAGGGGTCCTTTCTTGGTCCCCACACATCTGTGTGGACAAGTTCCAGGTAATCCTCATGTATGTAGCCTTTCCTTGAGAAGGGTAACTTGTGTGACTTACCAAACTGACATGCACCACATTTATAGATCATGTGTTGCTTGGATACATTAGGTATCCCAAGCACACATTGATCTCTACATATTTGCTTCAAGGTTCTCTCACCAATATGCCCTAATCTTTTATGCCAAATGTCAAGCTCTGGCAATGTTTGATCCTTGTAAGTGTAAAGTGCAATATTTATAGTGTCCTCAAGTTCAAATGTAAATAGTCTACCTCTTTTTTCTCCCTTGGAAATTCTTGTGAATCCATATTGGGGATTCTCCACAAATGCTCCGTATTTGTTGAACCTAATATGCAAACCCTTTTCCACAATCTGTCCAACAGTTATCAAATTCTTGGTGATTGTAGGTACATAAAGAACCCTGCTCAACAGATTTCTATTCCCATCAGAAGTTTTGACATTTCCTACCTTGACCACTGAATGCTTGGTGTCATCACCTGTTTTTACTTCGTGCTTTCCCCTGGGTTCCTCAAGAGAAGAGAGAAGAGCTACATTGCCTGCCACATGGTTTGAACAACCTGAGTCAATATAGACGAGGTGTTCATCATTCATACCTTGCTTTGAAGTCATGTTCATAATCAGAAGGAAATCCTCTTGATCCTCTGTGTAATTGTTGAAGTCTTTCCTTGATTTGTAACCTCCTTGGTAGTTGTTGTTGTAGCCTTGAGTATGATTGAACCTTCCTCTTGTTTGTGAGTAGCCACCTCTTTGATATCCTCTTCCTCTCTAATTCTTGTAGTTCCTATAGCACTCATCTATAGTGTGATTAGACAATCCACATATGTTGCATGGGAAGAGTTGAAAGGTCTCCCCCTACCTTGCTTACCTCCTCTACCTCTTCCTCTTGATTCCTACCTCTCCCTGCATAGTTAGCTTGAGAAATAGTACCTTCATCTTCAACCTTTTTGCTTTTCCCTTTATCTTTCGACTTTCCTTTATCTGTGTATAGGGCAGAAGAATTGTTACCTCTTGATGGTTCTCCATTTTTGTTGAGCTTGGCTTCATGGGTAAAGAGTTGTCCCATGAGTGTGGTAAGATCTAGAATCTGCATATCCATGTAAAGGTCCATAGCAGTTGTGAAAGCTTCCCACTTATCATCTCCCTTGATGCCATTGATTAATTGTCTCACTATTTGCTCCTCTTCAATCTCCTCTCCTATGCTTGCCAATTGGTCAGCCACATCTTTGACTTTGGTTACATACTCTGAAACACTTTGCTTGGGTTGCTTCCTTTGAGTGGTAAACTTAATCCACAATTGGTTTTTATAGCTCTTGTATTGGAAGAAAAGTATGAAGACAATGTTTCCCAAGTCTCTTCAGAAGTTCTACAATTCCTAATGTGTGGAAAAAGAAAGGTAGAGATAGAGTTAAGTAAGTATGACCTTGCTAATGCATTTTTGGAACACCATGAGTTGAGTCTCTCAAGCTCCTCTCTTGTAGGTTGTCCTTTGCTTCTAAAAATGGGCATCTCCTCATCTCTTGATATGTATCCATAGAGACTCCTTCCTTGTAAGTATGCCTTCATCCTCAAGGACCATGCTTGGTAGTTGTTCTTGTCCAATTTATCAATAAATGAAGGGAAACCATCTCCCATTTTACCTCAATTTTCTCTCATACCATTGTTGGATGACATGGATGAATACCACAAAAATGAGTTAGTACTGTCAAACCTTGCTTACTACCTGCCCTATTTTGCTTTAGAGTTGTGTTGTAGGCCCTCTTAGCTTGCAAATGACACAAATAAAGTACCTATGTACTTTGGAGATGATGCTTCAAACAATTGAATCAAAACAGATAACTTTCCAACTAGCTTGTGATAAAAAACTTGCTATTTTGGTCTTGACACCTACTGGATATTTTGCTCAGTGCTCACAATACAATAGCAATTAGGAAAATTCCTTTTGGGTGAATCAAATTAGCTTATGAAGCTAATGATTCCAAGTAAAATCACTTAAAATGATAAACTACACACTGAGCAATCAATTTAGCAACTGAAGCCTTACCCCTAACTTTTTAGGAGCTACAAAGAGAATGACTAGTGAGCACTTCGAGGCAGTTTTCTCCCAATCTACTGAATCAAACTTCTTCAAATTTTAACAGCTTGTAGTAGACTTATAGCTTGTTCCAACAAGCTATAGATCATGGAACATTATCGAGGGAACAGAGAGATATGAGCATCACAAGTACACTGTTCTGAGTAGACATAGCAGAGAGATGAACAGAGATGATCATTGATATAGTGTATTATAGAACAATGTTATACATGATCATTGGCATAGAAAATGATGTTCAATGATATTCAGAAGAGTAGGATATGGTGTAAGCCACTCAACTTCTACAAATGATCAGCAATAAGCTCTAGAATGAAGGCTCTATAGCCATGCGTTTTCAAGTAGCTTTTATAATGAGTTCATCATTCAAATTTGAGTTTGAATTCAAGTTTGGCTTCACCTAAAAGTGTTCCTCTTAGTTAGTAATTGTTGATATATTTAGGTAGTGATGTGTGTGAACACTCTAGGACCGCCGGGGCACTTTTTTCCCTCTTTAGGAGGTTTTTTTCCCCCGGCTTGTATATACGCCTATTGCCCTAATGGGATACTTGTCTTTGTACATTCTCTAGTAATACATTCAGTCTTGTGTGTTGTGCTCCAAGCTTCTTCTTCTTCCTTGTGCTGTTCGCGTGCTTCCGCAGACGTCTAACTTCAACAATTGGTATCAGAGCAGGTCGTTGCTTCTTCTAGGGCGCCGTCGACACTCCTTCGTTTGCAGTCTCAGATTCGCACAAAATTTGGTGAGCATACTCAGGGTGTTTCCGAGATCAAAACAGCTTCGCCTTGTGGTGCCGAAATTGCGATCTGAGCTCGTTTCGGCCTCCGAACGCACTATCGCAGTGCTTGTGCAGGCTATTTTGTCCTTTTGTGCCAAAGGTATATACCAGTTTCTGTTCGCCAGTTTAAGCGTCTCGAAGTCTGCTACAGGTCTAGCAGAACTCGTATGGGCAGTTCTGTTCAACTTTTTGAGATACAGTCAATTTTCTGCATCAAGGTATTTTAGTCACCGGCCATGGCTGAAAGCAGTGATGTATTCCGTATGTTGGCTGTTGAGGATAAGTTGGATGGTACCAACTACCCATTATGGGCTTATATGATGCGACATGTACTGGTTGCAAAAGGATTGTGGAACATTGTGCAGGGTGTTGAAAGACGTCCTGTTACACCTGTAACGACAGGTACTGCAAATACAGGTATTGGAGCTGATGAAGATGGTGTCGAAGATGATATTCCGCAGATTCTTGTTCGTGCTACTGTTTCTGTTGCACCTACTGCAGAGCAGATTCGTTGGGATGGCAGAGATGCCCAGGCACATGCATTGATAGCTTTGTCTGTGAAACGTGCCATTATTCCTCACATTCGCTCTTGCAGAACAGCAAAGGATGCTTGGGATACACTTACCACTTTGTACCAGGCTAGGAATGAGGCTCGTGTTGCTTACCTCCGAAAACAGTTGGAGAGTGAGCACATGAATGAAGGTGATTCGATGGACAGTTTTCTTACAAAGATCAAAGACCTGAAGGAACAATTGATTTCTGCTGATGAGGTTATACCAGATAGCTCACTTGTGCAGACCGTTCTGAATGGCCTTCCTGATTCATATCAGAGTTTTGCCTCTACTCTTCGATTGATGATGAAAGGCAATCCGAATGCCTTGTCATTTGAGGAATTAGTCTCTGTTCTGTTGCAGGAAGATCAGTCCAGGCAGAACAGGTCCATTATGCGTGTTGCAGATCAAGCTTTCCTGGCTAGTCAGAAGGGCAAAGGAAAATGGAGCTCTTCTACTAGTAAGCAGAAATCTGCAAATGCTGCACAATCGAAGAACCAAGATAAAGATGAGAAGAAATCAGAAAAGCAGAAATTGTTCTGCAAGTACTGTAAAGGAAATGATCATATTATAAAGAACTGTCCAAAACTGGCTGCTAAAGAGGCAAAGAAGAAAGAGGCTGGAATGGTTGTTGCAGAGGCCTCTACACCAAAAACAGAGTCTACAAATCTTGTGCAGGAAGAAGAATGGGCGTTTACTACTGTCTGCAGTTTTGACCCATCTTCTCATGATCAGTGCATGTCTGCAGTAGACTCAGATGTTTGGTACTTTGACAGTGGGGCGACCAAACATATTACCTCGCAGCGCAGTTTCTTCTCTTCACTCGAGCCTGCCCCTACAGGGAATACTGTCACATGCGCCAATAACTCCTCTTATCCTGTTATGGGAGTTGGTAAGATCATTCTGACTACTGCTGATGGTAGTTCTTTCACTTTGTCAAATGCTTTATTTGTGCCAGGGATCAAAAAGAACCTGTTATCAGTTTCTGCATTAGCCAAGATTGGCTTGGTTGTGAAATTCATTGATGACAGGTGTACAGTCCATGATCTCTCAAATGGTGATGTGATTATTGCTTCTGGCATTTTATGTCGTGAGCTGTATAAGCTCATAGACTATGAAAGATCTGTGAATGATTCGGCATGTGCAGTTCATGATTCTCAGGCTATGTCAGATGCAAAGCTTTGGCATGCACGCTTTGGTCATCTGAATTTTGCTAGTTTGTTACGCCCGCAGAAATCTGAAATGGTGTCCTCTTTGCCCAAACTTGAGGCACCTGGAAAACATGTTTGTGAAGGCTGTATTTTGGGCAAAATGCAGCGTTCTTCCTTTCCAAAAGATGGTTCAGTTCGGGCTATGCAGAAATTGCAGCTTGTACATAGTGATGTCTGTGGTCCTATGCAGACACCCTCTTTTGGAAATTACCTTTACTTCGTGACTTTCATTGATGATTTTTCCAGGCATGCATGGGTATATCCACTCAAAGAAAAGTCCAAAGTGTTCCTGTGCTTCAAACAGTTTTTGGTTTTGGCTGAAAATCTGTCAGCATGTAAAATGGGCACCCTCCGTTCTGATCGAGGGGGGGAATATATGTCTTCAGATTTTAATGCATTTCTGGCTGAACGTGGGATAAAACACCAGTGTACAGTGCCGTATACACCTCAACAGAATGGAGTTGCTGAACGAAAGAACAGGTCACTCATGGAGATGGCGAGGTGCATGGTCAAAAGTCAGGCTTTACCACATAGTTTCTGGCTTGAGGCTGTCATGTGTGCAGCATATGTACTGAACAGGTGTCCCACCAAAGCGTTGCAGTCTATCACTCCATATGAGGCTTGGCATGACCGCAAGCCATCTGTTGCTCATCTGCGTGTTTTTGGTTGTTTGGCATATGCATTAGTGCCTGAACAACATCACAGAAAATTGGATGATAAAGCAGTAAAATGTATTTTTGTTGGGTACAGTTCTAAAAGTAAAGGCTATCGTCTGTATCATCCACAGACTAAACGCATTCTGGTTAGCCGTGATGTTGTCTTTGTGGAAGATGCTATTCAGCCATTGCTTTCATGTACTAAGGAGACATCTGTTAGCTCCAAAGACATGTATGATACTTTGATTCCTCTTTTTACAGGTGGACAGGCTAGCGCTGGTCCTAATGAGGCAACTTCTCAGCCTTTGCAAGTTTCATATGATGATGCAGATCATTCCATTTCTAATGCAGATTTACATGATGCACTTGTTGATGAGAGAGCTCATATTGAACAGGCAAAAACTATGCCAAAATGGCTGGTGTAGACTTTGCGTGACAGCAAATTAGATGCACCTTTGTCATATCGTACTCGTTCAGGCTCTCATAGTACCTCCTTTGCATCATATTGCTATGCTATGGCTGCATCTAGTCTCTGTGATGAGAATGAGCCTGTTTCTTTTGATGAAGCACAAAATTCAGAAAATTGGATGGCTGCTATGCAATCTGAATATGATGCTATAATGAAGAATGGTACATGGTCTTTATGTGACTTGCCTCCTGGCAAGAAGGCCATTGGCACTAAGTGGGTATACAAGCTGAAGCGTAAACCTGATGGTACAGTTGATAGGTATAAGGCTAGGCTTGTTGCAAAGGGTTATGCGCAGGAAAGAGGCATTGATTTTGATGAGACCTTTGCACCTACATGCCGTATGACTACTGTTCGGAGCATTTGTGCACTTGCAGCCCATCATGGTTGGAATGTACATCAGTTGGACATTAAAACAGCA
This sequence comes from Ceratopteris richardii, assembly GCA_020310875.1. Lineage (NCBI taxonomy): Eukaryota > Viridiplantae > Streptophyta > Polypodiopsida > Polypodiales > Pteridaceae > Ceratopteris > Ceratopteris richardii. The sequence continues at coordinate 73,849,716 of CM035410.1, forward strand.
TTTCTGAATGGTGACTTGCATGAAGAAGTGTATGTTTTTCAGCCCCGTGGCTTTGTGCAGAAAGGGCATGAAAACCAGGTGTGCAGGTTAACGAAGGTGTTATATGGTTTAAAGAAAGCACCACGTGCTTGGTATGAGAAAATACATGCCTATTTGATTGCACATGGTTTTGAGAACAGTCCAACTGAAAGCACCTTATATGTTAAGCGTGCTAATGATGTGCTTTTGATCATTGTTGTCTATGTAGACGACATGCTGCTCACTGGTCCTCTTGAGAAGCATATTGCTGATTTCAAGGCTGATTTGCATGCCTCATTTGAGATGTCTGATTTGGGGCATTTGCATCACTATCTGGGCATTCAGTTTATGCAAGTTGATGGTGGAATGGCTTTGTGTCAAACGAAATATATTGACACATTATTGCAGCGTTTTGGCCTTGAAGACTGTAAGCCTATTGCCACTCCTATGGAGACAGGTTTAGGATTGAGTCTTCATGATGCTGGAGATGCATTTGATGTTGTTCTCTATCAGCAGGGTGTTGGATGCTTGATTTACTTATGCATTACTCGGCCAGATATTCAGTTTGTTGTCTCACAGATGAGCAGGTTTATGCATTGCCCAGGAGTCACGCATTGGAAAGCGGTTAAGCGCATCTTTCGCTACTTGAGTGGAACTCGGCTACTTGGGTTGTTTTATCCCAAGGGGGGATCACTACCGCCAGATTTGCATGCTTTGTCTGACTCAGATTGGGCTGGTTGCTATGACACTCGTGTGTCCACCAGTGGTTTTTGCTTCATGCTTGGTAGCTCATGTATATCTTGGTTGAGCAAGAAGCAGCCTACTGTGGCCACTTCCAGTTGTGAGGCTGAGTATAGGGCAGCTTTCACAGCGACTGTTGAGTGTGTGTGGCTCAGACGCCTTATGGCTGATTTGGGTGTTGGCCAGTCTTCTGCCACCACCATCTTCACTGACAGTCAGAGCGCATTGGCAGTTGCGAGGAACCCTGTGTTCCATGCTCGCACTAAGCACATTGAGGTGTATTATCACTATGTCAGGGAGAGGTTCTCTGCTGCGGAGATCAGCTTGGCATATGTGCCCACACAGGAGAACATTGCAGACCTTTTCACGAAGGCTCTGCCTAGGGAGAAGTTTGAAGCTTTCCGCAAAGCTTTGGGCTTACTTCCTTTTGTGTAGTGTGTTAAAGGTTATTTCGTCGTTTACGATTATCGTAACTGTTAATTGCCTACCGCGGTCGTTAATTACTATTCCAACGCAACAACCCTTCGGAGACTCCAGAATCTGGTTCCACACTTGCGTACCAGATATTTCCGAGTCTCTCTTTCTCTGTATTCAATCTTACCGCAATAATAGACTGACTCTAGCCACGTGGGTCCTTGGGAGTGGTAGGGGTCTGTTAGACAGAGGCCCTATACTATTTTCCCAACTTCTCACTCACTCGTTACTCGGTCAGCGCGTCTTAGCTCAGTAGTTGTTTCTGATCAACCAAGGCTATCAACGTCTTAGAATCCCGTACTCCAAGATCTACCTGCTATAACAGTTGAGCAGTAATCCGGACTGAGAATCAATACACAAAGCGCACTGCTGGTAACTTAACACGACCACACCACGAAATCCTTCTGCACAATTTACGACTTTACCGAGTACCACATTCAAATTGCAAGACCTACTGACTATAACTTGTCGCGCACTTTATCATCATTCTACTCGCATTCAGAACACTATTGGTACTAATCTGAACATAGATATACTACCTGCTCAGTCATTCACAGAGACTCATAATTCACAACCGAACCATGTTAGTTCTTTATGCGTCCGTGCTCCACAGAAGAACGATCCGACAAACGCATTCCTGTCGACTAACGCTTAGGAAATACTTTAATCATTACCGGGTGAAATCTCTGCAACACCGTATCAATTCGTAACACTGCGTATAACGCACATACGCACACAAGCACATACACAGGAGAGGGGAGAGAGCAGACGAACCAGAGCAGAGTTACTCTTGTTCTACACATACAACACTTATACGTGCAATTCCCAAAACACAGGGGACTCTTTAACTCGTTACCGAACAGAATCTCACGATCGCAGTACCGACTCGTAACACACAGTGTATCACACATACACAGTCGAATGATTACACAGAGAAAGTGCACAGGCAGGACAGAACCAAGACACTCTACTCATTTGCACACAGTAGAAGAAGTAAAGTAACCCCAAAAACGGGAACTCTCACAATATATTCGCAACTTCCCAGAAAAACGGGGGCGGGGGGCTCGGGGCTGCTCGGGGCTCTCTGCCCTTTCTGATGCCCTCTCTGATTGCTTTAAATAGAGTTTTGTTACAAGGTTTTTACGCGAATCTTTCTTTACCGCGTACTTTCAGAAGGGTTCTTTCTACATTAAAAACCTCTGTCTAAGTACAATTGTCCTTTGTTCGGCGGCCGTCTAACACTGGCACGCACGGTGGACTCGAACCCGCAAGTGCAATACTGTAGGTGATATCCTTTTGCCTGGGGCTATGCATCAGAAAGACTCTGGTTAATCGTTCATAATGTCCATATCCTGCGGGTGATTCTGCAACTATCTTTCAATCCCGAATATGTCGCTGTACGTGGGAGGTCGTCTCTTTCTCCATAATTTCTTCAAACTCGTATAGCTGGTCTAGTTGCCTCAAGGACTCAAAACTTTAGATACTCGCAGCTCTTCCTTTAAATAGTTTTCTGAACATCTAAGCTCTTCTGAAAACATGTCGATTTATACATATAATAAGAATCTACTCTTGATTTCGTTGTTACCTGGGCCCTCTTTCTTGATCTTGTGCTTTAAGCGCTTCGTGTATGGAATCAAAGTACCCTCTGTGCTGTTGAATCCATGTCTTCTGTAGAAGCCATGTAACCATACAGTATCCTATCACCACCTGGCTGAGATATCCATTTATATTGTCTGTCGGTCCATGCCAGGAATTAACTCCCCAATCCTTTCTGATCGCACTTGTTCTAGTGGCGGAACAGGTCCACTGTCCCCAGGGTGACTTAGCAAACTGTAGGAGTCTCATCCTCTGGTGATGTTGTCGAAGTTCTTTGATATTCTCCATCAAATCCTCGTCATTATCCTGTTCGTTTCGCCTGTCGTCTTCCGAATCGCTAGCCATGATCACTTCTCCCGAGTCGCTGGAAATGATCAATTCTTTCCCGCAGTTGTATGCGCACTTCATCACTCCCCGTCTTGCTTTTGTCTGCATCGGCACCATCCTTGATGCTACCTTGCTTCATCACCCTTTTCGGCCACCATGAAGAGCGTTGTCTTTCAGTCTTGTTCCACACTAAGTCACACAGCGTACGCCTAGTGTCTTGCCAGCTCGATCGAAGCCACTGTGATGTAGTAGCGGTTGTAGTCTTCACACCGTTTGGTGTAAGTGTGCGTTCCCGGGTATTCGTATTTATAAGTGCGAGACCTTAAGCTGCCAGTTGCTAGAATGATGGTATTCCATTCTGATATGACATTTTAGGCTGCTTACCGAGATTCTCGAATCAAGAATCATCATTCTGGAGACTGGTGCTGGACTTGGAACGTCTTTTACATGTGTGAAAGTATTATGCACAAAAAATCGTGACTTCTAATACTAACTTTCGGACTTAGTATTATCGGGTCCTCGGGACTCGTACCCGCAAGTTCCTACGGTTCGGATACTATACCTTCTAAATACATACTTCTGGCAAGTCTAAATGTTCGGGTAATTTTCTTTTTAAGGGTTTCTAACATCTGGACTAAGGTGGTGGGTTCTAATAATTGTGCGTCGGTTCTAACTGCACTGAGGGCTATGGCTTGATTTAACAAAATGTCGGCTTGGGTTTGAAGGAAAGCCTCCTGTAGATAGAAGTCGTTGGCGAGCGCTGCATCTCGGGCGGTCGTAATTTCGGTTAATTTGTTCTGCAGCTCGTGGATACACTCCTTCTGGTTGCGTATTTGGTTGTCTTGACGTTCGAATTGTTGGGTTTGGAAATCCAGCGTTTTCTTTAATGCGTCTCGTTCTCTGTGGGCATTGGCGATGTCTTTCTGGTATTGGCCCTCCCGTAATAATTGCCGTTTAAGGATACGATTGACCGCTTCGGCGCATTCTTCGGCTCGCCGTAGCTGCTCTTGGACTTGGTCGGCTTCTTTCTGTTGGTCCTGCAGCTTCTGGGTGGCTTCTTGTAATTGGGTCTTCGAGTCTGCGACCAAATCTTCGAGAGAGGCGTTGATGTCTTCTCGTTCCTGAAGGGCGGTCTTCAGGTTTTGAATTTCTTCATTGGCATCTTGGATGATCAGGTCTTTGGCAGCGAGCTGTTCCAGGGCTGCATCTCGTTGTTGTAGTAAGGTCTGCTCTGTTGAAAACCGTGCTTGGAGTTCGGCTAGCAGTGTCTGCAGGTGATGATTCTCTGCCTTTACGGCGACGATCTCTTCCTGGAGGGGGGTGATGTCGGCTTCTATGGTGTCTACTTTGTGCTGGTATTCAGCCTTCAGGCTGTTTGTAGCGGCTGTAAATTGTGCGGGCAGCTGGTGTGATAGCTGAATGAGGAACTGCCCCATGGCGGCAAGTTCCGAGAATGCGTTGGGTGGCGGTGGTAGTTGAGAGGATGTATCGGAGCGTAGTTGCTGGGAGTTGGGTGGAGAGTAGTTAGGTGAGGAAGAAGAGGATGGTGCTGGTTCGGTGAAGGGTGGAAGGGGTGGTTCCGGTGGGGGGAATGGCTTGTCAGGAGGTGGTGTGGTGTCGGAGGGGTTTACCTTGGCGATTGTTTGTTGTACGGTTTCAGTATGATGGATGGCGTCGATCAGTTGATCTAATGCTTTGGTGGCGGACTCCTGTTCATCTTGGTGGTGCTCAGATTCTTTTTCGGTGGATAGTATTTCTGTTTCGGCTTGCTCCTGCTGGTCTGGTTGCTCCGTCGAGGTTTCGTTATGTATGGAAGTGGCGGTGTCGTGATATGTTTCTTCGTGGTCGTCCGGCTTGGTGTCCTGATCTTTTTCGGCGGATCTCTGGACTTCACTTTCGGAGGAGCTGATTCGAATGCGCTTGGTGCGGAAGAGTTGATTAATTTCTTCGTCTTCGTCTTCGGTGTCTTCGATCGGCTGCGCTGATTCCTCGTGCCTAATTGCGGGGCCTGTGGGTGGGGGTTGTGCGGCGAGAATGGTGGGAAAGAGGAAGGAGATGATGTGGGGAAGGCGAGAGCGTGGGGTGGATCCCTTTTGAAGCTGTTTAACGATAGCTACGCACTCTCTATGGATTCTCAGGAAGAAGTAGGAGGCAAAGTTTACAGGTTCGCGGGCTGCTAATTCTAAGGCGGAGTAGAAAGGGCGAGAGATACCATATGTTCTCTTCTGCAGGTTGAGAATTGCTACAAGGAATTGGAGGGCGGATCGCTCGGGGTCTGGGCGGCATAGGATGGCGTATTCGTTGGATGAGGAGCGAGGAAAAAGTTCGGTCATACGAGCAACAGGGATGCTCGGGCCATTTTCGCGGCCTTGCAGGGTGAGGCGGTAGGCGTCAGCGAAAGCTTGGAGGGTGATGACGGATCGATGTGGGAGGGAAAGGAAGACCCATTGTCGGTCTGCGAGGGGGCTTTGGGCAATGGCTTGGATGATCTGTGCAGCGAAGGGATGGGCTTCCACTGAGTGCCAAGGCAACTCAGCGAAGTTGGCCAACCCTCTGCATCGCAGGTATTCGCCTACGTCGGCAGGGATACCTTCACTGAAAGCGGTGTAGTTAGCTAGCGCCTCCATGGTGGTTACAGGCACACATACAGAAAACACAGAGTACTCGGATAACACATACAATCACAAAAACACAATAGCGGTTCTGGCGCAACTGAGGGGGTTAAATCTGCAGAACACGGTGTGGGGTGAGTATCATGGTGCGATGCGGGAATGATATGGTTTGCATGCTAGCGTGCGTACTGAGTGACCGGTAGGGAGGGGCGGCTGGTGACATAAAGATTTGTACAAAAGACGGCTAAAAGCAAAAACGCAAAAATATATACAAAACGCGGTTCGTCGCCGAATGCTTTAATGCGTAGTGGGAGTGGGATAATACGACCGCAGCTTCGATCCGTTAATTGCCTTTGGAAGTGGGATTCCGGTCAGCGTAGTCAACCGAAAAACTGCCGGACCGATTTGTTCGGAGACCTTGAAAGGACCGAACCACCGTAGTTTGAATTTCCCTGCTGCTCTATCCGATTTTGCGTTATAGAAGAGTACAAGCTGTCCTGCCGAAAAGATTGGCGTCTTCAAATAGCGATCGTGTGTCTTAGCTTGCCTTAATTGGACCTCGCGCATAGTTAAAAAACTGAGCCATCGGTGCTCATCGAGTTCTCGGAGTGCGTCCATTCGTGTTGTCAGTGAAGATTCCGGTAGCATCTTCTGAGCGATTGCTACCCGCAAACTTGGGATGACTACTTCCATGGGAGCGATGGCTTCTAAGCCATAAGCTAGCTTGAAAGGTGTTAAGCCTGTTGTTACCTTATATGTAGTTCGGTATGCCCATAGAACCGCAGGTAGTAATTGATCCCATCTTTCCGGTGCTTCCATGATTAATTTCCGGAGGATATTTAACAGTGATTTGTTTGTACTTTCGGCCAATCCATTGGCACGTGGATAATAAGGAGAGCTAAATTTATGTGTGACTTGGAAGGACTGTGTGAGAGCCTTCATTAAATTGTTTACAAAATGAGTACCTTGATCTGAGACAATTTCCAGTGGTAATCCAAATCGTGGAAAGACATCCGTGAGCAGGCATTTTGCTACCGTAACTGCTGTAGCAGATCGCAAAGCCCAAGCTTCTGCCCATCGAGTTGCGTAATCTGTGCAAGTCAGTATGTATCGATTGTTACTGGATACTGCTGGAGGTGTAATTGGCCCGATAAAATCTAAACCCCATTTCTGAAAAGGTTCTAATGGTAAGATGGGTTGCAGGGGAAAAAGATGCCGTTGTAAGGGCTGACCAGTTCTTTGGCAAGCATCGCATTGTCTAACAAACTGTGAGATATCTCTGTACATAGTTGGCCACCAGAGTCCTCCTTGTAAAATTTTCCGGTGAGTTAAGTCTGCTGCAAAATGGCCACCGGAAGGAATTGAGTGAGCCAGAGTGATAACTGAGTTAACTTCATGTGGTGGAATACAGCGAAGTAGGATTCCTGTATGATCTGTATAATACAGTTCTCCAGCAACTAACCGAAATTGGCGACTAACAACTGCGATTTTTCTTCGAACTGCCTTGGCAGTCTCGGCTGGAAGGCGTCCTTCGGTGAGGAAAGTTAGAATCTGATCATAGTATGTAGGTGGTGTTTCTAAGTTGGGTGACTCATCCGGTAGTGGTTCAGCATTATAAATCGCAGGAGTCGTGTCATCTATTCCTATCGGAGCTTCACCGGAATCTAGGCGTGATAAGAAATCTGCTAAGGCGTGTGCATTTCCGGGTCGGTGAATGACATCATAATCGAATTCTTGTAAAAGTAGCACCCATCGTGCCAATCGTCCTCCTAAGTGCTGCTGTCTTACTAGATAAACAAGGGCAGCATGATCCACATGGAAGGTAAATTTACGACCTAGTAGATAATGTCTGAACTTTTTGATTGAGTAGATTAGTCCTAGACATTCTCTTTCCGTGGTGGAGTAGTTCTTTTCTGCAGGCGCAAGTCTTCTACTGGCGTAATAAACAGGGCGAAACCACTTGTCTGTTTGCTGCATCAGAATACTGCCTATTGCAATATCTGAAGCGTCAACAAAAACATGGAACGGATTGTCCCAGTCCGGTGGTTGTAAAATTGGAGCGTGCGTCAGGAGATACTTGAGTCGATCAAATGTAGTCTGACATTCTTCAGTCCATTCAAACTGTCGGGGAGTTTTTGTGATTAGCTTGTTCAGAGGTACTGCTAGGTGAGCAAGCCACCGTAAGTGTCTGCCATGCCATCGTATTTGACCCATAAAACGCATTACTTCCTTCGGAGTTGTGGGTATCGGGGCTTCTAAAATCGCTGAAATCTTATCGGGGTCCACTTGAATACCTTGAGCAGATACGATATGCCCAAGTAGTTTACCACACGAAACGGCAAACACGGATTTGCTAGGATTAAGGCAGAGTCTATATTCTCTACACTTCTGAAAGCAGCATCGTAAGTGGAACAAATGGGCTATCATCTTCCCAAAGATTGAGAAGTCGTCGAGGTAGACTTGCATGAATGAAGTGAGATAAGGAGAAAATATCTCCTGCATACATCTTTGAAATGTGCTTGGCGCATTTCTTAGTCCAAACCACATTACTGTACAGGCAAAAACACCCCAATTGGTAATGAAGGCAGTCTTTGGTATATCTTCTTCAGCCATTCTAACCTGGTTGTACCCGCTGTATCCATCTAAAAATGAATACATTTCATGACCTGCGACTTTATCGAGCATGGTATCCAAAAAGGGGATCGGGAAAGGATCTGGTACTGTTGCTGCATTTAGTTTCCGGTAATCCACACAGATTCGTAACTGCTTGTTTTTCTTTGGCACGATCACGATGGGTGAGATCCATTCAGCGTGTTCTACTGGTACAATGAATCCGACTTTTAATAGTCTATCAAGTTCAGCTTTTACTTGTGATGCATAATGGGGGTTCATTCTATAGCTGGGTTGTCTTTGCGGTTTCACTTCTGGTTTCAACATGACCCTGTGTTGATAGATGCGCGGATCTAATCCTTTCATGTCTTTGTAATCCCATGCAAAGACGTCTGCAAATTCTTGAAGAAGTTTAATCAAATTCGCCTTAAATGTTTCTGGTAAGTTCTGCCTTATCTTCACAGGTCGTGGGTGGTCTCTATCTCCTAGATTGTACGTGATCAGCTGGTCTTCTGGAATATAAAATTGTTGAGGTTTCTCTGTATCATCTGTTGGCTTGAACAGTGGTTGTAATTCGTCGTCATGGGTTGAGGAAGTATTTTCCTGGACCGAATTTTCGGTGATAGCTACTACTGTACATATTGACGTGTTCCAGTTATCTATGACGGATTGTAGGTCAACAGTTCCTAGAGTCATTAAATCGGCGTTACTCTTCAGAAATTGCTCTTCTTCATCATCTGACAGTCCATCTAACATGTGAACTGGTTCAGCAAAGTACGGTCGGGCGTGAGGTTCGCAAGATTGCATAGCATCTAGTTTCACCATATATTTACGATGGGCATCCTTGAACGTAAGCTCTTGTGCAGACCAGTCCTGTATTACCTTCGCATGCTTCAGCCAAGGTCGGCCGAAAAGAAGATTGTAATCCAAAGTGGATTCGGGTAGATCTAGTATGACAAAAGTCATCTTGAAGGTTGTACCTTGTAGAGTGATTGGTACATTCCGCACAAGTCCTACAGGATGGACTCTCGATTGATCCGCCATTCGAACAAAGAATTGCACTGGTTCAATTTCGGTCCAGCCTAGCTTTTTGCATAATGCTGCGGTTGCAATGTTTACGCCTGAGCCTCCATCAATCAATACTTGCGTGATCTTTTGGTTCTTATACCATACTGTGATCAAGGGTACTGCGTGGTCAATCGCAGCATCAGGTTCCGGTTGAACGGCGGCTGTCGTAGGAATGCAAGAAGGTACTGGACTGAATTGTTGCTGAAACTGTTGTCGGATCCCAGGCACTAAGGCTAGAAGTTGGCCTAGAGGTAGCGTGATGGATGCCTTGGACAAAATTTCCCAGGCCTGTTGAGCTTGATTGTCTTGTTCTTTTGGACTTGCAGTCTCTACTGACGCAGAAGTGTCTGCTGTTGTTTCTGCTGATGATGATGGTCCTACTGATGCATCCTTTTGTGTTGTGTCGTCCTTTGATGAAGAAGCCTGAGTCACCGGAATAGGTTCGGGGAACACTGGTGGTTCTGCTGTGGTCCAGTGACTGGCTTTGTTATACATCCTTCGTTGTTCTTGTATCCCTGGTTCAAAGATTTCTGCTGCCGACTGAAGTTGTTTACCAGAACGGGTCTGGATTGTAGCAGTCTGTGTCTCAAGCGGTGTAATTGTCACCATGTTGGCCATTGGATTCTGGCGTTCCTTCCTTCTTTGATCATACTCTATTGCGTCCTTACAAAACCTTCTAATGTGGCCGAATTCGCCACAAAAATGGCATCGTGGAGGTGGTAACTCAGGTTTTTCCGGTGGTGGTCCATTCTGCCATCGGTTGGCATTATAAGTGTTGTTTCTCTGTCCTCGATAGTTCCGATATCCTTGTTGTTGATTGTTTCTCTGTTGCGGAGGCACATAGCGATTTACTGGTTGGCCATGTTCTTGGATGACTGCATTGACGGTTGCTGTCCCTTGTATCCTAGCGTTGTAGATACAGTTTCCGGTGGTGTGTCCGGTAGTGTTGCAGATAGCGCAAAACACTTGGTTTAGTGCACAGTGGGCACTTGTATGCCCCGAATTTTTGCATGTGGTGCAATATACTTGCCTGGTGATATCTTCAGCCGTATTTTTGTTTGTTTTTAGCCATTCCAAGTCTTCCGAAAATCCACCAACCTTGGATTCTAGCTGTAGAGCCATTGCAATAACGGCATCCAAAGTCATAGCTCCGACACATCTTATGATCATGATCTGCTTCAGTTGTGGGGTTAATCCATTGATAAACCATTGAGAGATGACATCATCAGGTAGATTAGCGTGAGCCTGTGGTATCTGCCGTAAATGTGTTCGAAAGAGGGTAGCGTACTCTTGGACGGTCTGATTTACCTTCTGTCTGTTGTTCTGTAGATACTCAAAGATTTCAGCGGGATTCTTCTTCAGTCTGAATCGCTGTAAAAAGGCGTCTCGTACTGCATCGTACGTACCGAAATGATTGATATCATATTCCGTGAGCCATCTCGCCGCTTCATTGATCAGTGTCGATTGAAAAACAATGGCCTTATACGCCTGATCTGGTGGGTGGTTAAGAACTGCATAACTTATCTCGAACGTCCGTACGTGGGCGTCTGGGTCGTCTCCTGGGAATCCACCGAATTTCGCGTAGGTTACTCCTGTTGGAGGTGGCCTTGGCGGTCCTAGTTGTTGTTGTTGATGGTGTTGTTGTTGGTGTTGCCCGCTCATTGTGAAGGGTTCAGGGTTTCCTTCTATATCTCGGGATTGATCGGGTGAACTATCGGGACTTGTATCGCCGGATGGTGCGTTTTCCGGTGTACTATGTCGGCTTAAGATGCTTCGGATCTCTGTTTCGAACAGCTTTCCTTCCTTCTGGATGTCTAATATTCGAAATCTTTCTTCCAAACACGAAGGTCGAGTTGATGATTCCGCAAAAAAGGCTAAACCCTTGCCAGCGATCGGTGATTCTATTACCGGAATCTCACCGGAATGAACCGAAATTGGGCCAGAATGCCCTGTTTTACTACTTTTACCGAATTTTTCTAACGTATTTCTGACCGTGGATAACTCTAAATCTTTATCTAGGTTCCAACGGCGTTTTGATAGAGTCTGGTCTTGCTATATCTTCGATATGCTGGGTCGAAGTAGCGTCAGAATGTATCAAAGGCGTTGACCGTTCTACCGGAATATGACCGGAATTACTTGTAACGTTTCTACTTTCCTTGACCACTTGGTCAGATTTAATTATGCCTACTTCTTCCGAGGCTATCTTTTGGGATTTTTGTGCTCCAGTCTGACGATTCTTAGGATATGTTTCGCCCGATCGAGTGACCGGCATGTATCATTACCCAGTGATACTATTCGAGCAGTTCGCAACAATCTGGATCTGTTGCTACTGTTAGTGAAGAAAATGTTGCTGGATGTTTGCTTCTTACAAACCGTTAGCACTCTAGTGCCACTGTCTCACAAGTGACTCGTAATTAAATGCTACTTTACCGTAGAGACTGGTAATCAGTTGCCATTTTCTCGCAGGCACCTGGGCCAGAGAGTTGGCAGGCGGATGCCACTTTCCCACAGACGGCGCCAAATGTTAAAGGTTATTTCGTCGTTTATGATTATCGTAACTGTTAATTGCCTACCGCGGTCGTTAATTACTATTCCAACGCAACAACCCTTCGGAGACTCCAGAATCTGGTTCCACACTTGCGTACCAGATATTTCCGAGTCTCTCTTTCTCTGTATTCAATCTTACCGCAATAATAGACTGACTCTAGCCACGTGGGTCCTTGGGAGTGGTAGGGGTCTGTTAGACAGAGGCCCTATACTATTTTCCCAACTTCTCACTCACTCGTTACTCGGTCAGCGCGTCTTAGCTCAGTAGTTGTTTCTGATCAACCAAGGCTATCAACGTCTTAGAATCCCGTACTCCAAGATCTACCTGCTATAACAGTTGAGCAGTAATCCGGACTGAGAATCAATACACAAAGCGCACTGCTGGTAACTTAACACGACCACACCACGAAATCCTTCTGCACAATTTACGACTTTACCGAGTACCACATTCAAATTGCAAGACCTACTGACTATAACTTGTCGCGCACTTTATCATCATTCTACTCGCATTCAGAACACTATTGGTACTAATCTGAACATAGATATACTACCTGCTCAGTCATTCACAGAGACTCATAATTCACAACCGAACCATGTTAGTTCTTTATGCGTCCGTGCTCCACAGAAGAACGATCCGACAAACGCATTCCTGTCGACTAACGCTTAGGAAATACTTTAATCATTACCGGGTGAAATCTCTGCAACACCGTATCAATTCGTAACACTGCGTATAACGCACATACGCACACAAGCACATACACAGGAGAGGGGAGAGAGCAGACGAACCAGAGCAGAGTTACTCTTGTTCTACACATACAACACTTATACGTGCAATTCCCAAAACACAGGGGACTCTTTAACTCGTTACCGAACAGAATCTCACGATCGCAGTACCGACTCGTAACACACAGTGTATCACACATACACAGTCGAATGATTACACAGAGAAAGTGCACAGGCAGGACAGAACCAAGACACTCTACTCATTTGCACACAGTAGAAGAAGTAAAGTAACCCCAAAAACGGGAACTCTCACAATATATTCGCAACTTCCCAGAAAAACGGGGGCGGGGGGCTCGGGGCTGCTCGGGGCTCTCTGCCCTTTCTGATGCCCTCTCTGATTGCTTTAAATAGAGTTTTGTTACAAGGTTTTTACGCGAATCTTTCTTTACCGCGTACTTTCAGAAGGGTTCTTTCTACATTAAAAACCTCTGTCTAAGTACAATTGTCCTTTGTTCGGCGGCCGTCTAACAAGTGATTTCCACATAGCTTGGCACTTCCTTATACATGAGTGCCAGCTCCTTGTTCACCGCATCACTCCCAGGGGGGATTTGTTGATATATTTAGGTAGTGATGTGTGTGAACACTCTAGGACCGTCGGGGCACTTTTTTCCCTCTTTAGGAGGTTTTTTCCCCCCGGCTTGTATATACGCCTATTGCCCTAATGGGCTACTTATCTTTGTACATTCTCTAGTAATACATTCAATCTTGTGTGTTGTGCTCCAAGCTTCTTCTTCTTCCTTGTGCTATTCGCGTGCTTCCGCAGACGTCTAACTCCAACAGTAATGATTCTACCAAATGAGATTCGTAGCTTTTAGTTCTCCAAACTCCACGAATTTAATGGGATTACAATATTATTTCAAGAAAGTATCTTTTAAAAGAGGTAAATAATGTAGCATTACAAGCGATGGTTCATATGCTTGTACATATTTCCTTTCAAACCTAGCCACGTGTGATGGCCTGGATGTTTGCACCAACAATATGCACTAACAAATCCTCTTATCTTGTAATGGGAGTTGGTAAGAGTCATTCTGACTACTACTTATGGTAGTTCTTTCACATCGTCAGATGCTTTGTTTGTGCTAGGGATCAAGAAAAATCAGTTGTCAATTTCAGCATTAGCCAAGATTGGCTTGGTTGTCAAATTTGTTGATGAAAGATGTACAATTCATCATTTGTCAAACAACAGTGTTATTATAGCTTCTAGCATTTAATGTAGTGGGTTGTATAAGCTCATAGACTATGCAAACGCTGTCAATAATTTAACATGTGCAATTTGTTGATATATTTCAATAGTGATGTGTGTGAACATACCAGGACTGTTGGGGCACTTTTTCCCTCCTTAAGAGCTTCCCCGCCTATGGTTTGTATATATGCATATAACCCTAATGGGTTACTTATCTTTGTACATAGTCTTGGTAATAGATTCAATATTGTGTGTTGTGCTCCAAGCTTCTTCTTCTTCCTTGTGCTATTTGCATGCTTCCACAGACCTCAAAATCCAACAATTGTTATTAAAACAAGTCCGCTTAATATAGGGTGTCCTCGACACTCCTCCGGTCACAGTCTTAGAATCGCACAAAAATTGGTGAGCATACTCCGAAAACACTATCATAGTGCCTATGCAGGCAATTTCCTCTTTTTGTGCCAAACATATATACATGTTTTGGTTTGCTAGTATAAGTGACTCAAAGTTTTCTATAGGTTTAGCAGAACTCGACAACGTAGTTCTATTCAAGTTTTTGAGATACAATCATTTTTTTGCATCATGATATTTTAATCAGTGACCATGGCTGAAAGCAGTGATGTATCCCATATGTTGGCTATTGAGGATAAGTTGGATGGTACCAATTACCCATTATGGGCATATATGATGTGTCATGTATTTATTGCAAAAGGACTGTGGAATATTGTGCAAGGTGTTGAAAAACATCCTACTACAACTGCAAATACAATTACTGAAGGTGATGAAGATGTCATTGAAGATGATGATCTTCATATTCCTATTCGTGTTGCAATTCTTATTGAACCTATTGTAGAAAAACTTTGTTGGGATGGTAGAGATGCTCAAGCACATGCATTGATAGCCTTATGTGTAAAACGTTCCATTATTCCTCATATTTGCTATTACAAAACAACAAAGGATGCTTGGGATACACCTAGCACTTCATACGAGGCAAGGAATGAGGCTCGTGTGGCTTACCTTCAAAGTGAGCACATGAATGAAGGAGATTTGATGGACATTTTTTAGGAAAAGATCAAATATTTGAAGGAGCAATTGATTTCCATTGATGAAGTCTTGCTAGAGAGTTCATTTGTGCAGTCTATTTTGAATGGTCTTCCAGATTCATATTAGAGTTTTGCTTCTACTCTTCAATTGATGATGAAAGGCAATCCAAATTCCTTAACATTTAAGGAGTTAGTTTCTACTTTGTTGCAGGAAAATTAGTCTAGGCAAAATAGGTCCATTATGTGTGTTGCAGATCAAGCTTTCCATGCTAGTCAAAAGGGCAAAGGTAAATGGAGCTCATCTACTAGCAAGCAGAAATCTACTAATTCTACACAGTCAAAGAAGGATGACAAAGATGAGAAGAAAACAAAAAAGCAAAAATTGTTTTGCAAATACTGTAAAGAAAATGATCATGTCATAAAGAGTTGATCAAAACTAGCTACAAAGGAGGCTAGAATGGTTGTTACAAAGGCCTCTATACCCAAATTAGAGACTGCAAATCTTGTGCACAATGAAGAATGGGAATTTACTACTACTTGCAGTTATGACCCATCTTCTCATGAATAGTGTGACTTAGGTGTTTGGTACTTTGATAGTGGGTCAACCAAACATATTACCTTGTAGCACAATTTCTTCACTTTACTTGAGCCTGCCCCTATAGAGAACACTATCACATGCACCAACAACTCCTCTTATCCTATCATGGGAGTTGGTAAGATCATTATGACTATTGATGATGGTAGTTCTTTTACATTGTCAAATGCTTTATTTTGTGCCAGGGATCAAGAAAAATATGTTATCAATTTCAACATTAGCCAAGATTGGCTTGGTTGTGAAATGTGTTGATAACAGATGTATAGTTCATGATCTGTCAAATGGCGACGTTATTATTGCTTTTGGCATTTTATGTCGTGGGCTATATAAGCTCATAGATTATGCAAAATCTGTGAATGATTCTGCATGTGCAGTTCAAGATTCTCAAGCTATGCTAGATGCAAAGCTTTGGCATGCACACTTTGGTAATCTCAATTTTTCTAGTTTGCTACACCTAAACAAATCTAAAATAGTGTCCTCTCTACCCAAACTTGAGGCACATGGTAAGCATGTCTATAAAGGTTGTATTTTGGGCGAAATGCAGTGTTCCTCATTCCCAAAAGATGTTTCAGTACGAGCTACTCAGGAATTGCAACTTGTTCACAATGATGTTTGTGGTCCTATGGAAACACCTTCTTTAGGGAACTACCTTTACTTTATGACTTTCATTAATGATTTTTCTAGGCATGCATGGATATATCCATTGAAAGCAAAGTCTGAAGTGTTTATGTGCTTCAAAATATTTTTGGTTTTGGTTGAACATATGTCAACCTGTAAAATGGACATCCTCCATTATGATGGGGGAGATATATGTCTTCTAATTTTAATGCATTTCTAACTAAACATGGGATAAAACATCAGTGTACATTGTCACATACACCACAACAAAATGGATTTGCTTAAAGGAAAAATAGGTCACTCATGGACATGGCAAGGTGTATGGTCAAGAGTCAGGCTTTACCACATAGCTTCTAGCTTGAGGCTATTAGATGTGCAACATATGTACTTAACATGTGTCCCACTAAATCATTTAAGTCTATCACTCCATATGAGGCTTGGGATGGTCGCAAGCCATCTGTTGCTCATTTGAATGTCTTTGATTGTCTGACATATGCATTAGAGCCTGGACAACAATGCAAGAAATTTGATAATAAATTAGTGAAATGTATTTTTGTTGAATGTAGCTCTAAAAGCCAAGGCTATCATTTGTATCATCCATATAATAAATGCATTTTGGTTAGCCATGATGTTGTTTTTGTGGAAGATGCAATTCATCCATTACTTTCATGTATTAAGGAGACATCAGTTAGCTCAAAAGATGTGTATGACAGTTTGCTACCTCTTTTTATAGGTGGAACATCTAGTGTTGGTCCAAGTGAGGAAATTTCTCAACCTTTGCAAGTTCAAGATGATGATGTAGATCATTCCATTTCTGAGGTAGATTTACATGATGCACTTGTTCATGAGAGGTCTGATATAGGGGAGGTAAAAACTATGCCTAAATGGTTGGTGTACACTTTGTGAGATAGCAAATTAAATGCACCTCTATCATATCGTACTCGTTTAGGCCCTCACAATGCTTCTTTTGCATCAGATTGCTATGCTATGATTGCATCTAGTCTTTCTGATGAGAATGAGCCTTTTTGTTTGATGAAGCACAAAATTCAAAAAATTGGATGGTTGCTATGCAATTATGAAAAATGGCACCTGGCCTTCATGTGACTTGCCTCTTGGCAGGAAGGCCATTGGAACTTAATGGGTATACAAGTTGAAGCATAATCCTGATGGAAGAGTTGATAGGTATAAGTCTATGCTTGTTACAAAGGGTTATGCTCAAGAAAGAGGCATTGATTTTGATGAGACCTTTGCTCCTACATGCCGAATCACTACTGTTCGTAGCATTTGTGCACTTGCAACTCATCATGATTGGAACATGCATTAGTTGGACATTAAAACCACATTTTTGAATGGTGACTTGCATGGAGAAGTGTAAGTTTTTTTGGCCCCATAGTTTTGTGCAGAAAGGGCATGAAAACAAAGTGTGCAGGTTGAAAAAGGAATTATATGGTTTGAAGCAAGAACCACGTGCTTGGTATGAAAAGGTACATGCGTACTTGATTGCACATGGTCATAAGAACAGTCGAACTGAGAGCACCTCATATGTTATGTGTGAAAATGGTGTGCTTCTCATCATTGTTGTCTATGTTGATGACATGCTGTTCATTGGTCCTAATGAGAAGCATATTGCTCATTTTAAGGGTGATTTTCATGCCTCATTTGAGATGTCAGATTTGAGGCATCTTCATCATTATTTGCATTCAGTTTATGCAAGTTAATGGTAGAATACCTTTGTGTCAAACGAAATGTATTGACACATTATTGCAACATCTTGGATTTGAAGACTGCAAACCTATTGCGGCTCTTATGGAAACAAGTTTACAATTGAGTCTTCATGATGTTGGAGATGCATTTGATGTTGTTCTCTATCAGTAGGCTATTGCATGCTTCATTTACGTATGCATTACTCGGTTAGATATTACGTTTGTTGTATCATAGATGAGTAGGTTTATGCATTGCCCATGTGTGAAACATTGGTAGACAGTTAAGCACATCTTTCGCTAGTTGAGTGGTAGCGACTACTGGGATTGTTTTATCCCAAGGGGGGATCACTATTGCCAGATTTACATGCTTTTTCTGACTTTGATTGGGCTGATTGTGTTGACACTCATGTGTCCCCCAATGGTTTTTGCTTAGTGATTGGTAGTTCATGCATATCTTGGTTGAGTAAGAAGGATCCTAATGTGGCCACTTCGATTTGTGAGGCTGAGTATAGGGAAACTTTCATAGCGATTGTTGAGTGTCTCTGGCTCAAACACCTTATGGCTGATTTGGGTGTTGTTCAATCTTTTGCCACCACCATCTTTACTGATAGTGAAAGTGCATTGCCAGTTGCAAGGAACCATGTGTTCCATGCTCACACTAAGCACATTGAGGTGAACTATCATTCCATCAGGGAGAAGTTCTCGACTAAAGAGATCAGTTTGGCATATGTGTCCACACAAGAGAATGTTGTAGACCTTTTCACAAAGGCTCTACCTAGGGAGAAGTTTGAAACTTTCCGCAAAGCTTTGGGCTTACTTCCTTGTGTGGACTAATACTAGCTAGCTTGGCAGTTCCTTATACATGAGTGGTAGCTCCTTCTTCATCGCACTCACAGGGGGCATTTGTTGATATATTTTAGTAATGATGTGTGTGAACACACTAGGACCACCGGCGTGCTTCTTTCCCTCTTTGGGAGGTCCCCCCCCCTTGTATATATGCCTATAACCCTAACGAGTTACTTATCCTTGTACATTCTCTTGGTAATACATTTAGTATTGCGTGTTGTGATTCAAGATTCTTCTTCCTTATGTTATTCACCTGCTTTTGCAAGCCTCAAACTCCAACACAATTCAAGATTCTCAAGCTATCTCAAATGCAAAGCTTTGGCATGCATGATTTGGTCCTCTAAATTTTGTTAGTTTGCTACAACTATAAACATATGAAATGGTGTCCTCTCTGCCCAAACTTGAGGCACCTGTTCAACATGTCTATGAAGGCTATATGTTGGGAAAAATGGAGCATTCCTCCTTCCTAAAAGATGGTTCAGCTCGAGTTACTAAAAAATTGCAAATTGTTTACATTGATGTCTGTGGTCCTATGCAGACACCTTCTTTTGGGAACTAGCTTTACTTTGTGACTTTTGTTAATGATTTTTCCATGCATGCATGGGTGTATCCATTGAAAGAAAAGTCCGAAGTCTTTATGTGCTTCAAATAGTTTTCGGTTTTTTGCTTAAAATCTATTACCATGTGAAATGGGCACCCTTCAATTTGATCGAGGGGGGAATACATGTCTTCTTATTTTAATGCATTTTTGGCTGAATGTGGGATAAAACATCAATGTACACTATCTTATACACCTCAAAAGACTGGAGTTGTTGAAAGAAAGAATAGGCCTCTCATGGAGATGGTGAGGTGTATGGTCAAAAGGCAAGCTTTGCAATATAACTTCTAGCTTGAGGTTGTTATGCATACATCATATGTACTTAATAGGTGTTCCACCAAAGCACTGTAGTCTATCACTCCATAAGAGGCTTGGCATGGTTGCAAGCCATTTGTTGCTCATCTGCATGTCTTTGGTTGTTTGGCATATGCATTAGTTCTTGAACAACAACACAAAAAATTGGATGATAAAGTAGTGAAATGTATTTTTGTTGGGTACAATTTTGAAAATGTACTAAGAAGACATGAGTTAGCTCCAAAGATGTGTATGACACTTTGTTGCCTCTTTTTACAGGTGGACAATCAAGTGTTGGTCCAAATGAGGCAATTTCTTAGTCTTCACAATTCTACATGATGATGCAGATCATTCCATTTCTAATGCACATTTACATGATGCACTTGTTGATGAGAGGCATGATATAGAGAAGGCCAAAACTTTGCCTAAATGGTTGGTGTAGACTTTGCAAGATAGCAAATAAGATGCACCTATACCATATTGTACTCATTCAGGCTCTCATAGTGCTTCTTTTGCATCAGATTACTATGCAATGGTTGCCTCTAGTCTTTGTGATGAGAATGAGTGTGTTTTTTTATGAAGCACAAAATTAAAAAAATTT
Organism: Ceratopteris richardii; assembly: GCA_020310875.1. NCBI lineage: Eukaryota > Viridiplantae > Streptophyta > Polypodiopsida > Polypodiales > Pteridaceae > Ceratopteris > Ceratopteris richardii. The sequence continues at coordinate 73,869,973 of CM035410.1, forward strand.
GGATGGTTGCTATGTAATCAGTATATGATACCATTATGAAGAATGGTACTTGGTCTTTATGTGCTTTTCCTCCATCCAAAAATTCCATTGGCAGTAAATGGGTAAGCATAAACCTGATGGAACAATTGATAGGTATAAGGCTAGGCTTGTTGCAAAACGTTATGCTCAAGAGAGATGCATTGATTTTTTATGAGATCTTTGCTCCCGCATGTTGGATGACCACCGTTCATAGCATTTGTGCACTTCCAGCTCATCATGCTTGGAATGTACATCAATTGGACATTAAAACTACATTTTTGAATGGTGACTTACATGAAGAAATGTATGTATTTCAGCGCTATGGTTTTGTGTAAAATGGGCATGAAAATAAAATGTGTAGGTCGGAAAATGCATTATATGGTTTGAAGCAAGCACCACGTGCTTGGTATGAAAAGATACATGGCTACTTGATTGCACATGGTATGTTAAGCATGAAAATGATGTGCTTTTGATCATTCTTGTCTATGTTAATGACGTGCTATTCACTGGTCCTAATGTGCTACTTGAGTGGCACCTGACTACTTAGATTGTTTTATCCCAAGGGGGGTCACTACCGCCATATTTACATGCTTTTCTTGACTCCAACAGGGCTAGTTGCTATGACACTTGTGTGTCCACTAGTGGTTTTTCTCTTCATGCTTGCTAGCTCATGCATAGCTTGGTTGAGCAAGAACTAGACTACTGTGGTCACTTGTAGGTGTGAGGCTGAGTACAATGTAACTTTCATATCAATTGTTGAGTGTGTGTGGCTCATATGCCATTTGGGTGTTGTTCAGTCTTCTACCATCACCATCTTCACTAATAGTCAGAGCGCATTGGCAGTTTCAAGGAACCCTATGTTCCATGCTAAGAGATGAGAGAAGATGCAAGGGTAGATGAAGAGACATAAAATCCCATGCACATATCTCTATATATAGAAGCCATTTGAATGTGAAACTTTGTGGAGATGAAAAGGAGATGGTGTAGAAGCATATGCTAGTCATTCTCACACTAATGGATATCAAAAGAGCTCTCAAGAATGTGCTGCAATGCGGAAAGGTATTCCAACCGCATACCTTTCTATACATAGCCACCATGTGAAGGTGATATCTGTTTATATACTTACCCATTTGATGCGTATGATCTTGTTGGAAAGCTCATCTCTTATAGTCTCTGTAGTTCAAATATCTCTATCAGATGATTCTCTAATAGTAACTCAGACCATTTCTTGTGAAACTCAATTTTCTACTTAACTTGAGATGATAGGTAGTCTATCTTTATACAATGCATTGCCTCAGCATATGAACTCCAAATGGAGTTTTCTTTAGCTTGTTAGAAAGCTACAAGACTTTTACACCATGTGGACTAAAATCTAGAGCCATTCGAGCTCTGAGTTGTGACTAAGTCAAGTTTCAGTAAGCTTGTATCTTATAGCGTAGTTTCTAGAAGAGGTTCTCTTACTTCCACTACGTATATTGAAGTCAAATTTCTCCACAATAGGGATCTATCTTGTTGACCTAAATAAAAAAGTATTTAAGCTTAGAAACTCTAATTTCGTGAAAATTGGCCACCACCTAATTGTCAAAATTTATGATGATCACTATGAAGGCAAAGAGGGTACAATATATGTATTGTCTCCTAGACCTAGCCACACAAATGACAAAGGAGAGATTGACTTTGACCAGGACACAAAGTGAGAATGGACTGCTTGAAGTTCCTCTTGCACCTAGAGTAGGGATGAACTTTGTCAATGCATTTAAACTAACTTGGCTTCTATCAGAGACTTCCTAGAAAGAAATCTACAACCATCCCAAGTGGTGAAGTGAATAAAAACTTTTTTTATGATGGATCCATTGATCCTTATGATCTTGTAGTCAAATTCAAGCATGTCTTGAGAGTGGAACAAATTATTGATTTCTTTACTCACTATGAAGCTTTTTTCTTAACCCTCATTGAAATCGCATTGTCATCATTTCAACAATTAACTAAAGAAATGTTCAAAATTCTAGAAGCATTACTAGAACATTTTCCTAAATAGTTCTTGAAGAGATGATTCAAGTATGCTTCCACTTCCTTGATCCACAACTTCAAATAGGCTGTTCATGATTATGTATGGGTAGTGGCTAGATGTTCAAATAGTATGTGGATAGATGTCTAACTAGTGAATGACCACCTAAAAGGAAGATTAATTCTCTTATTTATAGGGATTAACTAATGGAAAATTATGTTATGTATTAAGACTCACCACTTTGAATGAATACATAAAAAAATGTGTAGATTTAGAGGATAACCTAGCTACATAGTTAAGAATCCCACTAACATACACCACGAATGAAATTTTTTCATTGCACTTCAAGATTCCTAATCGAGGAAATGAGTGATTTATTCATGAAAACATTACAAATAGAGAAATCCAAGGAAGAACACTATGCTTCATATGGGCAAAGGCCACAACCATTGAGACAATGTCAAAACTATAATGGTGACCGTTCAACTAACATATGCAATAGATGCCCAAGTATCAACCTACAAATTATAATACATAGCAGAGACCAAGAATAGTATCCTCCTAGGAATGCATATGGAAACCCTCCTAGAGACCAACAACAGTGCTATAGAGAACCTTATGTTCAACTATGTATAATCAAGGAAATTAAGAGCCAACAAGACCTTTTTTGGATCAATAAGTATCTCCACTCACAAAGCTCATTCCATTCAAGTATGTTGAAGATAAATATTGAAAGATTTATCATACTTGTGGGTCTAGCACTAGTAAACTCAATCTCTCGATATTCCAAAATTTACCCTGATGATAGAAATAAGTAGGCCAAAGTACATACAGTGAGCAGATGGTATCAAGAAGAAATGTACTACCCTTCAAACATTATTGAAAAATCTACTTGGATAGATAAGCCTAGTGCATGTGTACTCTATGTGAGAAAGGAGCATCAATGCACTACCAACATGCTAAAAATGTTCTAGCTCCTGAAGCTCCTTGCTAATGTTGTGATAGTGACCACTTCCTGAAGCATTGTCCAACACCATCTAGGACCTTGTGTATTTGGACTCACATGGTCCTAGGCATTTGTGATAAGTGAGATTATACCTCACACATCCAACAAATGCATATAGTGGTAGTTTGATGCATACATTAAATTATCAAACGGAGAGTATGACCCAATAAAGTGCATGGAAACATGTACTTATGTGATGGTTATTGTGAGAAAGGGACAAGTAACATATGCAAAAAGGGAATATCCAGCTCGCATGACACCTCATAGACAAGATACTTGGTGCAGTAGAAGACACAAATCAAGCGATATCTCCTAGATCCAAAACCTGAATATAATCAATATAGGTTCCATTCGAAGCTCTTGGTAAGAAGAACCAATAGGAGTATTTTAAGCTTGACTGGATCTCTGTGCTCCAAGTTATGACTAGAAAACAAAGTGACGGGAATCACATGCACTCACTCAAGGACTCCTTACACTTCATACACACACACACACAATAACAATGAAAAGAGATGAAGAAGGGGTAGAAAAAACCTCTAAACACACATTCCATGCCTCAAACACACACAAAAGCTCATGAAGAAGAAAATACACAAGCAAGAAGAAGAAAATTTGACATTTCAGAAGTTATCTCTTGATTATGGCAGAAAGTCTTTTACAAATGTGTCACCAAGTGACCTATATACGTGTGCCCTACATTTGGTCCTTTCACACAAGAGACCGGCACTAACTCTAAAGTTATCTAAGTTCCTCCTATTGTACAAAAGAGTGTTACAATCTTAAGGGGTTCTGCATCTAGAGGACTTCTTTATTGCATTTACAAGGCTTCTCAATGCTTTATGATGGATATTTAAGAAAAGAAAATGGGCTAATTCCTGAAAATTTTATGGACCTACTTTCTTCTGTTCTTTCCTTTGTTTTTTGCTCTCTCTTGTCTTCAATATTCTACAACAATTTGTCACGAGGAAGGAGATAAGGAAGAGAGCTCACACACATACACACTCTCAAGGAGAAGCACACACACAGATTGAGGCAAAGAAGAATGATCTTCTTCTTCTTCTTCTATTACATAAAAAGGAATGTACAAGAATGACCTAAGACAAGAATACAACAAGTGCAATATATAAAGATCAGTACATAAGGAAAAACCTAATGTCTGCGAATGAGTGAGTTGGCAAGGAACAAATATGCCATCACTCTCAGTAGATAAATCTAATAAAGCTCAATGAAGTATCCCTGACATATACCAGCGTGACCACTATATATGTCAGAGAAATGAAAAACTGGTACGTGTCATCCTGGATCATCACACGTTGAGCTTGATATCTCAACACTCCCCCTCAAGCTCAACGCCATATCCTGTAATCCAAGCATCTCCCGAAACTTCTTCAACTTCTCAACTTCAAGTGCTTTGCTGAAAATATCAGCAACTTGCTCATCTGATCTCACATAAACAAGATCAATATCACCTACTAATACCTTCTGTGTGATGAAGTGATAATGTACCTCAATATGCTTTGTTCTAGCATGGAAAACAGGGTTCCATGCTAACTGTATGCTGCTAACATTATCACAATAAATGGTGATAGCCTTTTGCACTTCCACACCTAAATCCGCAAGTAGCATCTCTAGCCATGATGCCTCACATGTTGCCATTGCAGCACCTCTATACTAAGCCTCTGTACTCGGCAAAGCAACAATGGGTTGCTTCTTGCTGCTCCATGTAACAGACGCACTCCCAAGTGAGAATAGAAAACCACTAGTAGATCTTCTATCTGGAATGCTACCAGCCCAATCAGCATCGATGTATCCATAAACCTGCAAATCTACACCAGCCTCATAAAACAATGCATAATCCAAAGTAGCACTCACATAATGTAGAGTGCGCCTCAGAGCATCCAAATGTGGCTTCCTGGGAACCTACATAAACTGACTTTCAAGTCCAACAATATAACTTAGATCAGGTCTTGTAATTGTGAGAGATATATAAGACTTCCCACAATTTTCTTGTACATAGTAGCACTTTCCAATGCACTTGATGTAGTGTCCAACTTCAAATTCTGATCTAATGGCATAGAAATTGGCTTACAATTAGCCATACCATACTTTTGCAGCATATTCAAGGCATATTGCCTTTGCAACATCCATATACATGTTTCTGTATGTATAAACTCGATGCCCAAGAAATAGCGTAGCACACCAAGATCTTTCATGTCAAATTCCTGCATAAGAAGTTTCTTTACCTCTTTGATGCTTCCTTGATTATCACCACCTACAATCAGGTCATCAACATAAATAGCCACCGATTGCTTCTCCCAGCAGGGCTTGCTGCCAACTGAGACGTTTTTGAAGTCTAACTGGAACGCCATCAGAGGGGAGGTCCTATGGAAAATCTGGCGGGAAAGATGTGCTTTCAACTTCGGTGACTCCCCCAAGGAGTGGTCAATTGAGAAATCGCTGTTCCTCCTTGGCAAAAGGAATGTCAACTGTAAAAAATCACCCCCCTTTAGGCATCATCAAGTACTCCTTTTGATTGATAACAAGCTTAAACCTAAGTGGGCCCCACATGAGGGTGATGAGAGGGTAATTAACCTTCTTTGTAATGTCATCTAAGCTCTATAAAAGCTTCCCCTGCTTTGTGGGATTTGGGGGGTCCTGTGGGCACTAGTCCCTTTCTCTTGTACTTTTCTTTATTTAATTCAAGTCCGGGAGAGTAGGCTTATGCCGAACTTCCTTTATATTAAAAAAAAAACATAAATAGCCACAATAGTGAGGCCATAATCAGCCTTCCTTGCATATAGTGAGTGATCTGCATCACATATAGAAAACCCAATGCTAGTTAAGTAATCAACAATCCTTGCATGCCATGCACGAGGGGCTTGCTTCAGCCCATACAAAGCCTTTTGCAACCTGCAAACATATTCTGGATGCTTTGAATCTTCATATCCTTGTGGCTGGTCCATATATACTTCTTCCTTTAAGTTACCATGTAGGAAAGCATTCTTCACATCCATCTGATGCAAAGTCCATCCTTTTGTTGTAGCTAATGCAACAAGTGTTCTGACAGTAGACATTTTAGCTACAGGGCTGAATGTTTCCTCATAATCAATGCCATATGTCTGTGCATATCCTTTAGCTACCAATCGTGCTTTATACTTGCTTATGCTACCATCAACATTATGCTTTACCTTGTAAACCCATTTGCAGCCTATGGGTTTCTTTCCTTGCGGCAATGGAACCAGCTTCCATGTATCATTTCCATAAAGTGCAGCCATCTCCTCATCCATAGCTTTTTCCCAATTTGCAATTCCAATTGCATCTTCAAAGCAAGAAGGTTCAACATCTTGTATTACCCTTGTCATGTAGGCACAATGACGAGGTATATAACTGTCATATGTCAATCGTTGCACTGAATTCCACATCCTCCCAGATCTTCTTGGTCCTGGGTCACTTCTCCTTGTATCATCTGCATGTGCCCTTCTTACTCCTGGAGTCTTCACGGAGGGCAATCCAAGTTCCTCATCAAGACTCTTTTCTGAACCGCTTGTATCTCCATCAATGTCTTCAAAACCTGCACATGTTTTACTACCAGCAGAAAGATTTTCTTTATCTTTCTTAGATGTATTTGATGAATTTGTTGGACTGAAATTTCCACGCAATCTTCCACCCCATGGATTTGAGTTGGAACTATTGCTTGGTGATGCATCCGGTCCACTCAAAACTTGAGATTCTACACTTGATTTTTCAACATTTTCTTTGTCATTTGGTTCAAGATTCAGTCCTTCTTTGGCATCTACATAGAAGCTTGACATTTCATCAAATACCACATCTCGGCTCACCTTTACTTGTCGTGTGAGTGGGTTATAACATTTATATCCCTTTTGCTCAAGGGAGTATCCAATGAAGACACACTTTTTTGCCTTTGGATCAAGCTTCGTCCTCAATTCATCTGGGACATGTACATATGCAATACAGCCAAAAACTTTCAGATGTGATAAGTTTGGCTTTTTACCTATAAACTTCTCTTCAGGTGTAACCTGATGTACAGCAACAGTCGGAGTTCTGTTCATGATGTATACAACATTATGCACAGCTTCTGCCCAATAACAATGAGGCATATTTTTCTCAGCCATCAAGGCTCTTGCTATTTCTGCAATATGTCTATTTTTGCGTTCAGCAACACCATTCTATTGTGGTGTGTACCTGCATGAAAACTGACGCCGAATTCCATGATTTTTTATAAAATTACTGAACTCATTTGACATGTATTCAGCTCCTCCATCAGATCTTAATGTCTGAATGTACTTCCCTGTCTTCTTTTCCACCATAACTTTAAAATTCTAGAAGTGAGTGAACACCTCACTCTTCTCTTTCATGAAATATACCCATACTTTGTGTGTATGGTCATCAATGAAAGTAACATAAAACCTGCAACCGCCCATAGATGTGGTCTTTGCTGGACCCCAAACATCTATATATACTACTTCTAGTACATTTTCACTAACATGCTTGTCATGTGGAAATGATGCTCTTGACTGTTTACCAAATTGACATGCTGCACATACCTTTTGCATTTTTGCAACTTTGAAATTTGGTAGTCCATGGACAATCTCCTTTGACTGCATCAATCTCAACCTTTGCAGTTTGCATGTCCAATCCGTTTGTGCCACATCTCTATATCTGCAATAACTCCTGCACCTTTTGCAAACATGGCTGCATTCATTTCAGGAATCTTCACATTTAAGGTGAACATCCTACCCACTTTGTTTCCTTTGGCAACCAATCGTCCATCCTGCTTGTACTCTACATATAATCCATCAGCATTGAACCTGACTTGTAATCCCTGTTCAACCATTTGTCCAACAGAAACTAGATTCTTTGTTATATTTGGAACATGCAGCACATCAGCAAGATGTTTTACCTTTCCATCCTCCATCGATAATGCTATGTTTCCTGTATGCTCAATAGGATGTGATGTGTCATCACCTGTTTCAACATATCTAGGAACTGGCAATGTCTGCAAAGTACTAAACCATTCCCCATGACTGTTCATGTGATTTGAAGCACCTGAATCAACATACGAGACATTAGCATTTGATTTTGAAACACCAGCAGACATCGTATTCATCATGTGATGTTGAACCATGAATAGCTTCTCAGAATCATCTACACTTGTGGATGCATAGTTGTTTTGCTGCCTTCTGTTGTTTTGATTCTTCAACCTGCAATCACGTTCAAATTATCTAGGTTTACCACAATTCAAGCATCCTTTACTATCATTACCTGAATCATTTCTTTGGAAATTTCTGTGACCTCTTTGACTCCCCCTGCCTCGAAACTGTCCTCTTCCTCCTGCACGATTATGTTGTTGACCTTGGTCTTGGTTACTGTTTCCTCTTCCACTTTCAAACCTCTACCTCTGCCAGAGTAGAATACCTGCTCAGAACTTGGCTTTCCTTGGGAGTTTGAATCCTCACCAAGATTCTTTTCTTTAATAATCAGCATAGATACCAGACCAACAAAATTTGGAATATTTTACCTGGTCTGTATAGAAGTTCTGAATTGCTTAAATGCATCTCCTAAACCACAAAGGCATACTTCCACCTTATCATCATCATCTACAATCACTCCAAGATGCAAGTGACTCACATATGCTTTTGATTTTCGGGGTATAATCACTTACTGACATGCTCTTTTTCTCCAAGGTATGCAGCTCGTTCTTGAGTTGCAATTTCCGTGCCTTTGTATTGGTCTCATACAATATGACCAAGCTGTTCCAAGCCTCTTTCGGAGTTTTGGCATCTTGTATGTGCCCAATCATGCTATCCTGTATGCTAACAGATAGCCAATACATAACCTTTCATGCTCCTTGATTCCATTCCACATATGCTCTTATTTGTTCTGCAGTCCAATTCCTCTCTGGTAACTGTGGAACATTTCGTTCTCTCCTTCGATGTACTTCCAGTAGCCTTTTCCCATCAAGAAATTAATCATTTTGAATCTCCATGCATGGAAATGGTTCTTGTCTAGCTTATTGCTTATAAGCTAACTCATTCCATCTGCATTTGCCATTTCTGCAGTGATACACAACACTGCAAACGACTACAAGCATCACTTCTGCTTGAACACTACCGCACTATCGCACTATGACGTGACAGTTCGATCTCAGAAAAACCCAGTTTTCGTGTATCAATGGTACACAGAATCGCTTGAAATTCTGGATCTTGAATAAATGAGTGTTGCCAAACACAATGCAAGTTACAGTTCTTGAAATTGACCTGGTTTTTCTTCATGTCAATTTTCGTAGCAAACGGAGGTCGTTTGTGAATTGCGTTTTCTCCACGCCTTGCTGCGTACTCTTCACCGTCGCCTTCTCCATGAGCTCTCTACAGCCACGCTGGCTCTGATACCATGTCACGAGGAAGGAGATAAAGAAGAGAGCTCACACACACACTCTCACTCTCAAGGAGAAGCACACACACAGATTGAGGCAAGGAAGAATGATCTTCTTCTTCTATTATATAAAAAGGAATGTACAAGAATGGCCTAAAACAAGAATACAACAAGTGCAATATATAAAGATCTACATAAGGAAAAACCCAATGTCCACGAATGAGTGAGCTGGCAAGGAACAAATATGCCATCACTCTCGGTAGATAAATCTAATAAAGCTCAATGAAGTATCCCTGACATATGACGGCGTGACCACTATATATATGAGAGAAACAAAAAATTGATACGTGTCATCCTGGATCATCACATGTTGAGCTTGATATCTCAACACAATCCCCCCTCCTAGTCTCTATTGTCCCTTGAAAGATATCTATGGCATTTATTTGTTGCTCCACCAACGATTGAACCCTAGATACATTGAGTATCTAGATACACCCTCAGGGTCCTTTATAAGCCCTCTATATAGTTGTTTTCTTCTTGATTAATTGTCATTCGTGCTCACACATAATTAATAGATAACATTAATTCCATGGCAACCAATTGAGGCTTGTTGTCCAATTCCTCTCCTACCAACTTGTTTTTCTCCCATTGGTTCTTTGGTATTCCTATTAATACTTCTTGAAATGCATGCAAACAGTGGTCGAGGAAGCATAATATACTCATAGGCAATTTTTCAGTTGTAGGTTGATGCTTTATTTTCCCCTTGATAATTCTTTACGTTCATCCACTAGGGTATGTTGAATTATTGTTGTTGGCCACGCTTGCAACCCATGGCTAAAGATGTTGTTACATAGGTCAGGAAGTGTATTCTTGCAATTGTCTAGGGCATATGGCTTTTCTTTTCCCTGTGTCTCATTTTTAGCTTGATATGTGCCCCTATGAGGCTTTGGCTAGAATGTAAGGTTATTACTGAATTACCTTTTTCTTTGATCTTCTTCACCTTTCTCTCTTGATTTTTTCTCCCTCCACACATCCGTCTTCCTGAACTCTATCATCCCCAACCAGCCTTGACTGGTGATGCATATAAGTTTTATATATTCTTTGTTTCATAGTGTTGATGAGATTTGTCTCTATCACAAACTCCTTCCATGGAGGTGACTTTACACCATCATTTGATGCTTGATGATTGTCGGCAAAAAAGTGTAGCTCATAGGCTACTTGTTTGGTGTTTAAATTGGTTGATATTTTCAAGAATATCTCTATTTCGATTTCAAAAAATCATGTGAAGAATTCTTCTTCAAAGGTCTGTAAGTATGGACTAGGCAAAAATATCAAGCGCAAATAGTGGGCCATAATTCTTAATCTATTAGGTGTGACAGAGAGGTAAAAAATGAGTGCATCCACTCCTTGATTAATTTTGATAAAGTTCAAGAACATATACTCTACATGCTTGAAGACTTTTAACATGGTAAGAATCATGTTAAGTATTTTATTTGTGAGCTTGATTATCAAGTCCACTACATGAGCATGTCTAGAAAGCCAAAATTCAACTGTAGGGATTATATAGTCCTTGGTAGGTAGGTAGTTATATGGTGGGCTTAGTAATAGTAGAAAATTGAGCCATTGTTTATTGATGTTGCCTTTCTTCTGTCCTTCCCAAATTTGAGGCCATGATCTTCTTTAGTACTAGACAAAAAGATGGATTTAATTGTAACAAAAATGGTGCCTCTTGCCAATGCAGTAGATTCTTTTCCAAAAATCGTTTTCGCTAGACAAGACGAGCTGCATTGAACTCTTCTTATGTATATGTAAAAATACTTATCGTAAAATTCAGATCTTGGTTAGAATCGTGTTGGATAAGTCATTTGATGTACCAACATGTTTGCTCTTTAATTATTGCATAAGGCACATTCAAAGGCTTTATTACCTGATCAAGATCTTTGCTTCTGATTTTTTCCTCTTTCATTACTCGTATCACTACTTCTTCAAAGTTCTGCATCATATGAGACACTAGTACTGCTCATTCTTTTTGGTCTAACTCTATAATGAATGGCCTTTGAATATATTTATGCATAGGCTCATAGTGATCTTGTATCCAAGATGGGACAATGGGGGAGAAAGAGGATGTATGTGAGTCTCCTCAGTAGCCAAATTGTTGTTTGGCACTATTGGTGTCCTCATGTTCATTGTTTGAACTATATTGGCATTTTGAAGCTTGAGTAATTGCTTTTGCAGATTTGCTATGATTTGATCTTTGTCTATTACTTGTCTTCGTACCTCTTGTAACTCTGCTTCTACCTTGATTTTACCCTCACATATGTCCTTTAATTGATCTGCGTCTTGTCGACAAGGCCCAATGTACTTTTGGATGGTCTCATTCTAGTTTCTTTTCAGCTCCATGTATCTTGTGCATATTTTGATTCCCCTGTGCATGTAGTTCTTTTTCAACTTCTAGTTTGGTAGAAAAATCATCTAACTTCTTCTTCAGACTCTGGATTTCTTCAGCATTGGACATTGGTGCTTCAATCGGTTGATTCAAAAGCAAGGATGCCATTAATTCTTTGTGTATGTTCCTTAATGAGTCTGCTTCTTCCATATATCCCTTTATCTATGATTCAAGGAGTTGTGCTCTAATGCTCATGCATACGTTTTCCTCTTCACACTTGTGAATATTTCTTTTGTGGCTCAACATTCTGCTTTTTCATACTATCTGAGTATCATAGTATGCCTTTTGTGTTCTTTTAGCAGCATAGATTCTTGCTACAACTTGTAATCGAGTTTCATGAAATTTCTCAATTTGATCCAATTGATTGGAAAACTCATGTCCTATCCATACTAGGAATCAAGAAATCAATTGGTAGAATTGCATTTTGTCCATAGACTAAATTAAAAGGTGTAATTCGAATATCTATCTTATATGCTATGTGAAACACCCAAATTGCATGGTGCAATTGTTTATCCTAGCTGAATCTACCATTGTTGACTATCTTTGTGAGGATTGTGCATAACACCTTATTTGAAATTTTAGCTTATCTATTGGCTTGTGGGTGATAGGCTTTTGACCTTTTATCGATCACCAAGAATTCATTCATAAGTGAAAAAATGACTTCATTAATGAAGTTCGAACCTCTATCACTGACTATCTCAATAGGTAGTCCGAACCCCATGAAAATACTTTCAAATAAGAATTTTGTTGTCGACTGAGAATCATTTTTCCTAGTGGCTTTGGCTTCTACCCACTTCATAAAGTAGTTGGTTTCTACTATGATATATTTTGCATAAGAGCCTCTTGCTAGGGGGTTAATGGGTCCAATAAATTCAATTCCCCATCTAGAGAAAGCTCTTGCACTATTCATAGGTCTCAAAGGCATATCATATCTCTCAATTGGATATTTGGCTTGTTGACACAAGTCACAAGTGCCAACATAAGTTTTTGCATCCATGTGTAGTGTTTGCCACCATAATCTTGCAAAGAGAAACATCTTCATAGTTTTGTCAACTAAAAAGTGACATCCAAGTGCTCGAGCATGAGCCATTTCTAAAACAAGAAGGTATCCTCCCCCGATGGACACATAGTTGTAATTGATTATCCTTCCTGCATTTGAAAAATTGTTTCCCAAAATTACATAGTCTTTACTTTGCTCCTCTAGGGCTCTCTTTCTAGCTAGCCGATATATCTATGATTTCAAATATTCAACTAGTGGCTTTCTCCACTCAGGTGTTATCGTTGAATAGGAGCAGGATGACTGTTCATCCAGCATAGACACTTGGCATGTATTACAATTGGTTACATAATTATATACATCTCTTTGCATTCTTGGCCAGTATGCTCCTAGTCTTTTAAATTCTTGCATGGTTCCACTTGTGCCTTTACGTGTTTTTCCATTTATTTTCATGAGCTTGTTTGATTAGATTCATTCACTCTTCATCTTCAATGCATCTTAGAAGCCGTTGTCGGCACGAAAGGAACGGTCGGTGGATCAGGGCGACCGCCAAAAGTTACGGCACACACCGGGTGCTTGGAGCGAGCTCAGGTGGAGTGGAAACTCAAAGAGACTTAGTAATAGGGATGGCACCTTAGAGATTATATCAATGTATAACCAAATAGATTGTATCAACCAAAAGTTTTAAGACAAAATTTCAGTTTATCATGATATATGGATTATGCATGTAATGCAATTGAAGTATGGAGCTAGGTTTTTATGAACTCGAAACGCGTGACTTTATGTTCTGCGCTCAAAAGAAAGGCTATCATGAAATTTGGTTGTTTTGTATGTCATTCAAAATTATAGCTCTTTTCCATATTCCGGATGGATGGTTACTGAATAGAAACACATGTATTGAGAGACGATAAACAACAAATGTGGATTATGGATGATTCAATAAAGCCCTTTCTACACATAAGTAAAGAGTTTTTCAAAGATTTAGAGACCAACACATCGTAACTGTTGCTTTTGATTACTCCAAGCAATTGTTGGCACTCCCTAAGGATTTGATTCTCTCGTCAAGTAAATAGGAATTTTTTTTAGAGAGGACAAGCCCACGTTAATTGTTATAATAAATGCATGTACGACCCAGGTTGCTGCTATTAAAACATTTACTAACTAAATAAAGATTCATACTGTGGTCATTTTTACTAGTTAACTATGATAACATTTTTATAAGTGAAAATGTGAAAGGCTTTTTCTCAATGTTCCTGAACACTCGTAGGTTTGATTAATGTATTTTAAAGAAAACAACAACGTAAATACAAATATGATCAGATATTAATAAAGATGATCACAGCCACTTTTTTGTTCTTCGTGTTGAATCACATCAACACCATATCTGTTGAAACTGAGTCAAATGGTTTAATTTGCATTAATTAAACAGTTCATTAATCATCAAGACTATTGTGCTTATGCTCTACAACAGGTGCAGAAAACAATTAAGGAGAAACCTAAGGCCGATTCAATTTGCGATAGATGCGCAATTCAACTTACCTCAGTTCTCACAATTCAGTCTTCAACAACAATCTCGTCAGCAATCGACTATCTATCATCTAAACATTTCACTATATGACATAAGATCCATCAGTTTGAGATGTACAACACAAGCTAATTTCGGTTATATTCATTAACTCTAATAACAATACCATAAATCTTCATCAATGGAAAATCTTTTGATGCAAAATCAAATTCTCAAACAAATGTGAAGTTCGAACAGAAAGACATAGTATTCTCTTCAAAATTAGACTTTTAATCACAGAACCACTGAACGTAAAATCTTCAATTTAAAACATGTATGCAGTTAAAACTCCATTCTTCGCAACCGCATAGAACTAGAACACTATCATCCCCTTCAGCGCTAAAGAAAACAAACTTGAACAATTCTCTCGATCAGCGCATAATGTGATGTTACTTTGACCTCCATCTTGAATTACCCTGCTGACGGATCCAACATATAATCCTTGTTATCCATTTGAAGGCCTACTGGCAATTTTCGCAGTATGGGCTCCAAGCCATTCCATCTGAAAAGTCAAGGATTAACATTCTCTTGTTAGCTCTACAGGACACTGTGAATTGCATTCATCTCTGGGTGAATGCTCTTAAGGAATTTGGTAGTCCTTCAATCTCTGCGCTTGGTTGTTTCACTCAAATATTAGCCTCTTCTCAGCACTTGGAAGCGATTCAGCCCCTTTCAAGTACACAGATCAAACCCCTACTGGCCCTCCTCCCTGCGAGAGTACTTCGACAGAGATTTCAGAGAATTAATCGCATGCATCAATTGATCGAAACCGGTGTATAACTTCACAGCTAGTAGATTTCATGAGGAGAGTAGAGGCAGCCTTTTCTCTTTCTCTCTTCCTTTACTGCGACCTGATGTCATCGAGCTTTGCAGCCATAGGTTCATCCGATTGCAACGCCTTCCTGTTGGGATACAGATCTGCTCCAACTGAAACCACACTCCTGTCGCCTCCTTTCTCACCTTCGCCCACTACGGCTTCGGTCTTCAAAGTTCCTGTGATAAATTTTTGAGCAACAAACTAAAGAGAAACAAAAAAAAAAGACCATGAACTTGGAAACGCAATCCGAAACTAAGATCGTCCAATCTTCCCTTTCATCGTTGCTACTCATGAGCACAGTCATAGATTTCCGAGCAAGCAATCCTCCAATTTTATGTTCTGCAATTATCTCCATGCAGCACGGAGCATCTTAGACTTTTAGCTATCTCCTTTTTCTGCGCACATCTCCTTCTGTCTTCCGGTCATAGAGCTGAAGTGCCCCCCTCCTTGGAGCACGTTGTCTTCTCCTTCATCACAGACTATTGCTGCCGAGATAACAATCTATGAATTGGCCTGCAAAAAAAAACATTCGGGGAGACCCCAATATGGAGCAAAGCCCACATATTTATACACACAGAGAGTCATGAGATTACCACTCTTTTGGTTTCTACTTTACGTTTGCATCCACACTTTAATCCACACTTAATCACCACTCTTTTAATTAGCTTTATGCACACAACTTACTTTCACCTCTCTTTTGATCTACACTACTTCTCATCACTCCTTTCTATCAACCAACTTTTTCACTTTAAATACATCATCCTTTCAGACCACTCCTTAATTCACTTTAATTACACACTTAGCTCACACCATTCTTTAAACACTTTTCATATATATCACTCATTAATTATCCATTACTTTTTCATTTTAATTGAATTATCCTAACTTTCTTAATTTAATAATGCATTTAAATTAGGCTTAGGTTAAGCATTTAATATATTCAAACCTTAGTATTAAATGCACATACATGATTAAATAATTAATTAAGCCATATTTTAATTTTTGTTAATGAACCAATGTTTAGATATAGATTAATTTCCTTCAATATTAATTATTTTAACCCTTGAACCATTCTAAAACCCTAAAAAACCTACTTAAAACCCTTTGGAAACCCTTGAAACTCATTAAAATCTTTCTGATCCCTATCATTAGTCCATTGACATTGACATAAATCCTAGCATTAACCCATTAAAATCTTTTGAGACCCTTCAGATGAACCTAATGAACATAAAATCATGTGAACTTAGACAACCCTAGGGTTAAATACCCATGAATCAAGCATATATAAATATGAAATACTCATTAAATATGAAATTAGAGTAAACCCTAATATGAACATGTATTCTTTATCATTTCCTGTTTATCTGCAAACACTTCAAGAATAGTTAATTCTAATCAACATAATTGTTTAACAATGATATACAAGGTTAGAATTCACCAATTAAGTTAATTGTATTTTATCTGGTCATCAACTGGAAAGTTGAAAACTTTCCGACATTCGCCCCGACCAAACCTGTGCATCCTCCGGATGCGCCAACCTGCAGATCATAGAAAGCAATATCAAATTCTTTTGAAAATTATTCATGACTCAAATTCAAATTGTCTGTATATAAAAATGCTTCTATCATTAGTACATCTTCTGATAGCAAAGAAAACTTATAAAATTATGTAAACATGAATTTAAACCTTTTCGTTCAATGCATGAATTGGAAACAGGTTTTAGAAGGAAACTATAGAAGTCATTCAAATAGTGTTCGTACTAACTCTTCTATTAACTCTGTTCATAGGTAAAGCATATGTTATATAAGCCCTTTATCCTCATCTCCTAACCATTTGCCATTAAGATACAAAAAACTAACTCCCCTCTAGCATATATCCGCCTTATATAGCCCGCTTTTCAAATCAGAAGTGATTTCGAGACCACAACTGATTTATTTGATTTTTTTCTTTTATCTCTTTTTTTTTTTTTTTTTTATAATCATAATTTTTCTTTTTGTCATTTTTCCTCTTTTCATATGCAGCAACCATTAATGTACTGTTTTCAATTTTTCTTCGCAACTTTCTTTTGATGAAGGGGAAAGGCTTAACCCCTAATCAGAGCAAAGGATCTAGAGGTAAGCTAAAGTAGGAACTAGGATCTCTTTAGCTAAATGGGTCAGATTAAAGGAAGCTTACCTATATAAAACAAGTCTACTTCTACTAGGAGTTGCAAGTTAAGGGTTCCTTCAACTATTCATATGACAGCCATAGGTCTCTAATCCCTATCTTCTATTCAAGCACATTCCTACTTCAGTGTAAATTCTACTTTTCATAATTTTATAAGAAGTTTCTTAGCCTAGCTGAAGAATGTACATTTCTAATTATGATAATGCAGGGAAAAACAAAACTTAAAACATTAATCAGAGTTAGAACTGTTTCACCTGATCTATATTGATTCCATCTTTAGCATCGCCTTTCATCCAAATATCGCTTTGATTGCTTAATTTTTTAAACTGCATGTACTATCTTCAATCTCCTGCGCTTCATCTTTAGTCTATTTTTGAAGACAATCTTAGTTCATCAATCAGCTCCCAATCTTCATGCTAATCCTGAAAAATAACTCAACTCAAAAATCTTGTGAGAAACATAATTATTAGCAAACTTATACAAAAAGTATCAATCCAAGATAATACTTCTCGATAGTCCATCTGTAAAAACCAAAGCAATATTAAATCAAACTTTGTAGCTTTCATAATATTCCTTTATAATATCCAATCATCTATTTTTGCTTGACCTGCATCAAACCACTCACAAACTTGATTAGAAAAACCATATTTGATTCATTAATGAAATTCATAATTTTTCTTTTATAAAGAAAGAAAGTAAAACAAATCCATATAAACACCTTTTTGATAAGGAAGTAGGTTATAACTCCCATGCTTGTATCTTTTGATGAGGGAGAGATACAACTCCTCGGCTCGTATCTTTTGATGAGGGAGAGATACAACTCCCGGCTCATGTGTGTTTTTGATTTTTAGGGAGAACACTTACTAAACTCCCGGATTTATAAGGTATTGGTGACCTTTGCACATTTTGTTCAATTTGTTTAATAATTTCATCAATCATCTTCTTTTGTTCTTTGTTTATACTCTTCTCTTTATCAAGTTCTTTTGGTTTATTCTGACTAGTTTCTTGATTCTTAATCTCATACCCCAATTTAGTTTTCCATTTATTCACTTTATCTTGATCAAATAATGCATCATTCTCTACAAGCTCTAGATCACATGTGATATAATAGTTATCATCTTTCTTCGTCATTAATATTACTTGCTCATCTTTTTGCTCATTCGTATCTACAAGTTTTTGGGTTTCCCAAGATTTTGATTCATCAACTGTTTTGTCTTGATTATTCATCGAAATCTTAATTTCTTGATTAACAATCTTATCATTTGTATGTTTCTTTGGTCGCCATTGATATGTTTGTGTCATTCTTAGTTTTCTTGGTTTTGATTTTGTTTGTTCAAAAAGTTTTTCCATTCCCCCTCGACTTAAGTTTAAGCGTAAAGGAACATGAGTATGGACATCACATATTTTCTTCCCAAGTTGACAAACTATTTGATGTTTGCATGCATGTTCAAAGGCAATACAATTATCATAGGTATGACCGATTTGGTCACACCAAAAACATCGAATAATGCGTTTTCGCATCTTATTTGATTTTTTTGGTATTATCCTAGGAATAGGTTTTGTAAGATCACATGAAGGTGTTTGATCAGGCATATATGTAGACAAATTATGGACTCTTACTTCATGTTCTTGATTAAGTTTTAATCCTTGCATTTGTTTAGATAATATTTCATACTTCTGGTTTATTTTTTGAATCTCAGCATTCATTTTCTCTTTCCAAGTTTTAAGACTATTTGATAATACTGGTAGACTCTCTAGCATAGCATTGATTGAATCATTTAGAGTCAAAATCACTCTAAATGTCTTTTGTAGAGCTTCATTGGCCTTGTTTTCCCTTTCTATGAATTTATCTTCCCATTTTCTCAAATGTTGATCTATCAATGCGTTCACATATGCTTCATCAATAACAATACTTGTTGAATTATGCTCTTGTAAATTAATTTCAAAAGATTAAAGCAATTGTTGGCACTCCCTAAGGATTTGATTCTCTCGTCAAGTAAATAGGAATTTTTTTTAGAGAGGACAAGCCCACGTTAATTGTTATAATAAATGCATGTACGACCCAGGGTTGCTGCTATTAAAACATTTACTAACAAAATAAAGATTCATACTGTGGTCGTTTTTACTAGTTAACTATGATAACATTTTTATAAGTGAAAATGTGAAAGGCTTTTTCTCAATGTTCCTGAACACTCGTAGGTTTGATTAATGTATTTTAAAGAAAACAACAACGTAAATACAAATATGATCAGATATTAATAAAGATGATCACAACCACTTTTTTGTTCTTCGTGTTGAATCACATCAACACCATATCTGTTGAAACTGAGTCAAATGGTTTAATTTGCATTAATTAAACAGTTCATTAATCATCAAGACTATTGTGCTTATGCTCTACAACAGGTGCAGAAAACAATTAAGGAGAAACCTAAGGCCGATTCAATTTGCGATAGATGCGCAATTCAACTTACCTCAGTTCTCACAATTCAGTCTTCAACAGCAATCTCGTCAGCAATCGACTATCTATCATCTAAACATTTCACTATATGACATAAGATCCATCAGTTTGAGATGTACAACACAAGCTAATTTCGGTTATATTCATTAACTCTAATAACAATACCATAACTCTTCATCAATGGAAAATCTTTTGATGCAAAATCAAATTCTCAAACAAATGTGAAGTTCGAACAGAAAGACATAGTATTCTCTTCAAAATTAGACTTTTAATCACAGAACCACGGAACGTAAAATCTTCAATTTAAAACATGTATGCAGTTAAAACTCTATTCTTCGCAACCGCGTAGAACTAGAACACTATCATCCCCTTCAGCGCTAAAGAAAACAAACTTGAACAATTCTCTCGATCAGCGCATAATGTGATGTTACTTTGACCTCCATCTTGAATTACCCTGCTGATGGATCCAACATATAATCCTTGTTATCCATTTGAAGTCCTACTGGCAATTTTCGCAGTATGGGCTCCAAGCCATTCCATCTGAAAAGTCAAGGATTAACATTCTCTTGTTAGCTCTACAGGACACTGTGAATTGCATTCATCTCTGGGTGAATGCTCTTAAGGAATTTGGCAGTCCTTCAATCTCTGCGCTTGGTTGTTTCACTCAAATCTTAGCCTCTTCTCAGCACTTGGAAGCGATTCAGCCCCTTTCAGGTACATAGATCAAACCCCTATTGGCCCTCCTCCCTGCGAGAGTACTTCGACAGAGATTTCAGAGAATTAATCGCATGCATCAATTGATCAAAACCGATGTATAACTTCACAGCTAGTAGATTTCATGAGGGAGTAGAGGCAGCCTTTTCTCTTTCTCTCTTCCTTTACTGCGACCTGATGTCATCGAGCTTTGCAGCCATAGGTTCATCCGATTGCAACGCCTTCCTGTTGGGATACAGATCTGCTCCAGCTGAAACCACACTCCTGTCGCCTCTTTTCTCACCTTCTCCCACTACGGCTTCGGTCTTCAAAGTTCCTGTGATAAATTTTTGAGCAACAAACTAAAGAGAAACAAAAAAAAAGACCATGAACTTGGAAACGCAATCCGAAACTAAGATCGTCCAATCTTCCCCTTCGTCGTTGCTACTCGTGAGCACAGTCATAGATTTCCGAGCAAGCAATCCTCCAATTTTATGTTCTGCAGTTATCTCCATGCAGCACGGAGCATCTCAGACTTTTAGCTATCTCCTTTTTCTGCGCACATCTCCTTCTGTCTTCCGGTCATAGAGCTGAAGTGCCCCCCTCCTTGGAGCACGTTGTCTTCTCCTTCATCACAGACTATTGCTGCCGAGATAACAATCTATGAATTGGCCTGCAAAAAAAAACATTCGGGGAGACCCCAATATGGAGCAAAGCCCACATATTTATACACACAGAGAGTCATGAGATTACCACTCTTTTGGTTTCTACTTTACGTTTGCATCCACACTTTAATCCACACTTAATCACCACTCTTTTAATTAGCTTTATGCACACAACTTACTTTCACCTCTCTTTTGATCTACACTACTTCTCATCACTCCTTTCTATCAACCAACTTTTTCACTTTAAATACATCATCCTTTCAGACCACTCCTTAATTCACTTTAATTACACACTTAGCTCACACCATTCTTTAAACACTTTTCATATATATCACTCATTAATTATCCATTACTTTTTCATTTTAATTGAATTATCCTAACTTTCTTAATTTAATAATGCATTTAAATTAGGCTTAGGTTAAGCATTTAATATATTCAAACCTTAGTATTAAATGCACATACATGATTAAATAATTAATTAAGCCATATTTTAATTTTTGTTAATGAACCAATGTTTAGATATAGATTAATTTCCTTCAATATTAATTATTTTAACCCTTGAACCATTCTAAAACCCTAAAAAACCTACTTAAAACCCTTTGGAAACCCTTGAAACTCATTAAAATCTTTCTGATCCCTATCATTAGTCCATTGACATTGACATAAATCCTAGCATTAACCCATTAAAATCTTTTGAGACCCTTCAGATGAACCTAATGAACATAAAATCATGTGAACTTAGACAACCCTAGGGTTAAATACCCATGAATCAAGCATATATAAATATGAAATACTCATTAAATATGAAATTAGAGTAAACCCTAATATGAACATGTATTCTTTATCATTTCCTGTATCTGCAAACACTTCAAAAATAGTTAATTCTAATCAACATAATTGTTTAACAATGATATACAATGTTAGAATTCACCAATTAAGTTAATTGTATTTTATCTGGTCATCAACTGGAAAGTTGAAAACTTTCCGACACCGTCCATTCGAATGCATGAAATATAAGCTTCCTACTACTATGTGAAGGTTTCTTACTTTCCAAAGTCCCTCATCTCTTGTTGAATTGATCCTATGATTAGGTCTATCTGTGAGCATAAGCACCCTTTTCTTAGCCCATTTTGGATATATTTCTAAGTTAAATAAATACTTTTCTAGTAGCTCATCTGCTACTCCTATTGGTAGTTCTTTGTGAGTCATCTTAGATAAGCGGTCAGCCCTAACATGCATATTGCCCTTTTTTACCAGTACCTAGAAATGAAATAACATAAGCATTAGAAACCATCTAACTAGCCATCGAGTATTGCAAGGTTTATTGACCAAGTACAATAGATCTTGGTGATCAATAAAGAACTTAAACCTGTTGGCTAGTAGGTAATGTATGAATTTCTTTACTGCATAGACTATTCTTAATCCTTCATAGAACATTTTCTACTTGCATAGGCTATAGGGTGATCTAACTTGCCTTCATCAGTTGGTTGTGATAATATGCTTCCTATAGCAAAATTAGATGCATCCACGTGAATGTGTTTGGATTTCTTTACTGCATAGACCATTGTCTACTTGCATAGGCTATAAAGTGTTCTAACTTTCCTTCATCAGCTCATTGTGCTAATATGCATCCTATTGCAAAATTAGATACATCCATGTGAATGTGGAATGGCTTATTCCAATTCAGCACTTTCAAAACAGGTGTTGAACTCAATGTTATTTTTAACTCATTGAATGCTTGTTTGCATTCATTACTCCACTTAAATTGATTTAAGAGTCTATAAAAGGGTTTCACGATCATGGCATACATGTGAATAAATCTATGATAATATCCACAATGGCCCATAAAGGCTTGCACTTCCTTCATGTTCTTTGGTCTAGGTAATTTGAGAATTACTTTGATTTTATTTTCATCGATTGAAATACCATGTTTGGACACTATATGTCCCGATATTTTACCTTGCATTACCATGAAGACACATTTTTGTGGATTCAAGCATACTTGATACTATCTACACTTATCAAATATTCATCTCAGTTCAGGTATGTGGGCATATCGTTGAGATGAATAGGTACAAAGTCATCCACATAGACCTCTATACTTTTTCTTAATTAAAGACATGACACATTAATCTTTGGAAAATACTTGGGGCATTAGTTAAGCCAAATAGCATAAACCTAAATGCATACACTTCCCATTCAGTAGCAAAGGTGGTTTTATGTTGGTCTTCCATAGCAATAGTTACTTGATTTTATCCAAAAAATCCATCTAGAAAGTTGTACGCTTCCTTGCCTGCTACTATTTCCAAAAGATGATCTATAATGGGTAATGGATAACTGTCTCTAATAGTGGTAGCATTAACCTTTTTTAAGTTAATACAAACTCTAAGTTTTCCATTCTTCTTAGGTACCTCCACTAAAGGAGAAACCCATTAGATGTGTTCAATCTCATAGATGAATCCAACTACTAACAATTTTTCTATCTCTTCTTTAATTTTGGCAGAGTAAACATCATTGTAAGTATAAGGTCCTTTCTTGAAGGGTTTAACATCTAGAATCATAAGGATTCTATGAGTGCAAATCATGGGATCAACTTTCTTCTGATCCTTGTAGGTTCAGGCAAATACATCCCTATACTCTCATAGCAATTATATAAGCTCTAGTTCCTCTTCTATGGGCACATCTTTGCCAATGTAAGTAGATCTTTCCTCATCACTTTCTTGGGTTACTACAATTTTCTTTGTTTGTTCCTTATTTTCATATGTTATCCCCTCTTGTGCCTCTCTCTTAGGCATTTGAATGGCAATCTTTCTCTTTTCAACTTTGTATCTCTTAAAATGTTCTGGAACTTCAAAATATTCTTGTTATTGTTTTTTTCATCCCTTTCACCATTCTCCTTATCAGGATTTTCTGGGTGTTCTTCTATGGAGACTATCTTTTTATTTTCTATTGAATTTTCCATTTCCACTTCATTTAGATATTGTTCTTCTGAGTTAAATTTGAGTTCCATTTACATAATTTCAGATTTCTCTTTCAATTCCTTTTCTATTATTTCAACTTCTTCTACCCCTTGGATTACTACCATGTACAAGCTCAAATCATATCCTTCTTTGTCTACACACGCATTCATGGTTAACAATTCTTCATTTAGGCACACATATGAGGTAGCTAGTATTTCCATCCATCCGTCAGGTTCAAAAGCTTCATCTAGAAATATTTGAGGCAAATATGCTGGATCTTCTATAGATCATTCTCTTTTCAGTCCTAGTCTCCAATGTGTAATCTCTTTTCCTCTCTTTGTGCTACCTTGCATATCCATAGTTGGGTATCTTCATTCATCTAGGATTGATCACTAGATCCAACACTATGGATTGATACCTCATCCTCCTCTTTATGGATGGTGCTCCATTGAAGATGTGGAACATCCCCATAACCGAAGTTTTGGAGATTTATCTTAGTTGTTGTGCCCTAGTGTTGAAGATATAAAGCATCTCGTCCCAAGTCATGAACTACCTTTAATTGTTGCATGAAAGGTCTTCCTAGAATCATCTCATAATTACTTGCCTTGCCTGATTCGCATATGGTTAAGGTGTGTTCAAATTCCACAACACAAGCATGTATCTACTAGAATTGATCTTGCCTAATACTTCATTTTTTCTCCTTTCACCACATTTGTATTTTGATTGGCTGGACTAGTTTGATTAGGTTCAATGTCTTGTACATTTCCTTTTCATCAGCCAACTTCTTAATCCACTTTTTTTTTTCTCCCCTATGGACTTCCATTTTTGAGATTTTTTTCCTTACGGTTCTTGATGGTTCTCCTGAGTCGTCTACTACTTGAGGTAAGGATCCTACATCTTTTTTGCTCCTAGTATTGTCTGGTCTTTGATTCTAAGGGTTTTCTTTAGCTCAAGCTCTCATGATGGCTTTTAATGGTATTGTGCACTCCTTGTCACTACCTTGTTCTACCACATCTTCCTCTAAAGTTACCTCTTTGATTTCTGCCTCCTCTACCTCTTTGATTGAAATTCTGATTATGACTTCCACCATTTTGATTATTATACCAACAATCATTTGCCAAATGATTTGTTCTGCCACAAATCCAACAAGCTCTAGCATTATCTTTATTCTTACCTCCTCTTCCTTTACCTCTTGAATTCATCTTTCCTCTTGTGAAATTAGCTTGGCTTGAAGATCCTTCATCATCAGTTGACTACTTCCCTTTGCCATTCTTTTTGTCCTTGGAGTACATAGTTTGACTTGCACTCTTATCATTGTCTCCCTTAATGTCCTACTCAAAAGTTAGCATGTGTCCTAGCAATTGATTAAGATCAGGAGTAAAATGATCTAATGATAATTCTATGGACAATATGAAAGGCTTCCATTTCTCATCTCCTCTCAGACTTGTAAGTATTTGTCTTACCAACTTATCCTCTTCAATATCTTCATCTACTACTCCCAAGCTATCTACAATATCCTTCATGCTTGCCACATAATCAGAAATTGATTGTGAGCTCTTCTTTTTGAAAGTTGTGAACTCAGCCCATAATGATGACTTCCTTGACTTGGTTGTATTTAAAAAATGCTCTTCCAACTATATCCATTATACAAGAATTCTCAACTAATAATGGACATATGTATACAAGCTACATTTTTGAGATCTCTTCACTATCTTCAATGACTTCTTTTGCCTCATTCTAATTCTTGACTTGCTTCAAGTTCTTCATAATAATCAATTTGGGATTGCTTTGTTCCTTCATGTATTACCACTAGAATGTACAAAGATAAGTGGACCGTTAGGGCAATATGCATATATACAAGGGGGGGGGACCTCCTAAAGAGGGAAAAAAAGTCCCGATGGTCCTAGAGTGTTCACACACATCACTACCTAAATAGATCAACAAATCCCCCCTAGGAGTGATGCGGTGAACAAGGAGCAAGCACTCATGTATAAGGAAGTGCCAAGCTATGTGGAATCAATCCACAAAAGGAAGTAAGCCCAAAGCTTTACGGAAAGCTTCAAAATTCTCCCTAGGCAGAGCCTTCATAAAAAGGTCTGCAATGTTCTCTTGCATGGGCCAATATGCCAAGCTGATCTCCCCAGCCGAGAACCTCTCCTTGACATAATCATAATGCACCTCAATGTGCTTAGTGCAAGCATGGAACATAGGGTTCCTTGCAACTGCCAATGCACTCTGACTATCAATGAAGATGGTGAGGCGTATGAGCCACACACACTCAACATTCGTTGTGAAAGCTACCCTATACTCAGCCTCACAGCTGGAAGTGGCCACAGTAGGCTGCTTCTTGCTCAAGCAAGATATACATGAGCTACCAAGCATGAAGCAAAAACCACTGGTGGACACACAAGTGTCATACCAACCAACCCAATTACTATTAGAAAAAGCATGCAAATCTATTGGTAGTGATCCCCCCTTGGGATAAAACAATACAAGTAGTTGGGTACCCCTTAAGTAGCGAAAGATGGGCTTAATTGCTTGCCAATGCTTGACACCTGGGCAATGCATAAACTTGCTCATCTGTGAGACAACAAACTGAATATATGGCCAAGTAATGCATAAGTAAATCAAGCATCCAACAGGCTGCTGATAGAGAAAAACATCAAATGCATCTCCAGCATCATGAAGACTCAATCGTAAACCTGTCTCCATAGGAGTGGCAATAGGCTTACCATCTTCAAGGCCAAAATGCTAGAATATTATGTCAATATATTTCATTTGACACAATGCCATTCCACCATCAACTTGCATAAACTGAATGCCCAAATAGTGATGCAAATGCCCCAAATGAAACATCTCAAATGAGGCATGCAAATCAGCCTTAAAATCAATAATACGTGTGTCATGAGGACCAGTGACCAACATTTCATCAACACACACCACAATGATCAAAAGCACATCATTAGCACACTTAACATATAAGGTGCTTTCAATTGGACTATTCTCAAAACCATGTGCAATGAGATAGGCATGTATCTTTTCATACCAAGCACATGGTGCTTGCTTTAAACCATATAATGCCTTCTTTAACCTGCACACCTGGTTTTCATGTGCTTTCTACATAAAGCCACAGGGCTGAAAAACATACACTTCTTCATGTAAGTCACCATTCAGAAATGTTGTTTTCATGTCCAACTGATGTACATTCCAACCATGATGAGCTGCAAGTGCATAGATGCTACGAACAGTAGTCATTCGGCAAGTAGGAGCAAAGGTTTCATCAAAATCAATGCCTCTTTCTTGTACATAACCCTTTGCAACAAGCTTAGCTTTATACCTATCAGTTGTTCCATCAGGTTTACACTTCAGATTGTATACCCACTTACTACCAATGGCCTTCTTGCCAAGAGGCAAGTCACATAAACACCATATACCATTTTTTATGATATCATCATATTTAGATTGCATTGCAGCCATCCAATGGTCAGAATTTTGTGCTTCATCAAACAAAACAGGTTTAGTCTCATCAGAGAGACTAGAGGCAGCCATAGCATAACAATCTGATGCAAAGGAGGCAGTATGAGAGCTTGATCGAGTACGATATGACAAAGGTGCATCTAATTTACTATCAAGCAAGGTCTGCACCAGCCATTTTGGCATAGTTTTTGCCTGCTCAATATGAGCTCTTTCATCAATAAGTGCATCATGTAAAGCTCCATCAGAAATGGAATGATCTACATCATCACATGAAACCTGCAAAGGCTGAGAAGTTCCCTCATTAGGACCAGCACTAGACTGTCCACCTATAAAAAGAGACAACAAAGTATCATACATATCTTTGGAGCTAACAAATGTCTCCTTAGTACATGAAAGCAATGGCTGAATATCATCTTCCACAAAAACATCACGACTAACCAGAGTGCATTTAGTCTATGGATGATACCGACGATAGCCTTTATTTTTAGAACCGTATCCAACAAAAATACATTTTATTGCTTTATCATCTAATTTTCTGAGATGTTGTTCAGGCACTAATGCATATGCCAGATAACCAAAAACACGCAGATGAGCAACAGATGGCTTGCGACTAGGCCAAGCCTCATATGGAGTGATAGATTGCAGCGCTTTAACGGGACACTTGTTAAGTACATATGTTGCACACATAACAACCTCAAGCCAAAAAGTGTGTGGTAAACCCTGACTCTTGACCGTACACCTCGCCATTTCCATGAGTGACTTGTTCTTTCGTTTAGCAAGTCCATTCTGTTGAGGTGTATACAACACTGTACATTGATGTTTTATCCCACATTCATCCAGAAATGTATTAAAGTCAAAAGACGTATATTCCCCCTCGCGATTAGAACGGAGGGGTGCCCATTTCACATGCTGACAGATTTTTAGCCAAAACCAGAAACTGTTTGAAGCACATAAACACTTTGGACTTTGCCTTCAATGGATATACCCATGCATGCTTGGAAAAATCATCAATGAAAGTCATGAAGTAAACATAGTTCCCAAAAGAAGGTGTCTGCATAGGACTATAGACATCACTATGTACAAGCTACAATTTTTGAGTAGCCCGAATTGAACCATCTTTTGGAAAGGAAGAACGTTGCATTTTGCCCAAAATATAGCCTTCACATACGTGTTTACTGGGTGTTCAAGTTTGGGCAAAGAGGACACCATTTCAGATTTCTGTAGACGTAGCAAACTAGCAAAATTCAGATGACCAAAGAGTGCAGCCCATGACATAAAATGCCAAAGCAATAATGACATCACCATTTGATAGATCATGAACTGTAAATCTGTCATTAACATTTCACAACCAAGCCAATCTTGGCTAATGCAGAAACTGATAACAGATTTTTCTTCATCCCTGGCACAAACAAAGCGTTTGACAAAGTGAAAGAACTACCATTAGCAGTAGACAAAATGATCTTACCAACTCCCATAATAGGGTAGGAGTTGTTGGCACATGTAATAGTATTCCCTATAGGTGCAGGCTCGAATGAAGAGAAGAAATGTGCTGCAAGGTAATATGTTGGGTCGCCCCACTATCAAAGTACCAAACATCTAAGTCTACTGCAAACATGCACTGCTCATGAGAAGATGGGTCAAAACTGCAAACAATAGTAAACTCCGATTCTTCTTCCTACACAAGATTAGCAGACTCTGTTTTCAGTGTAGAGGCCTCTGCAACAACCATTCGGGCCTCTTTCTTCTTTGCCTCTTTAGCAGCCAATTTTGAACAACTCTTGATGACATTATCATTTGCTTTACAATATTTGCAAAACAATTTCTGCTTTTCTGATTTCTTCCCATCTTTGTCTTTCTTCTTCAAATGTGCAGCATTTGCAGATTTTTGCTCACTAGTAGAAGAGCTCCATTTACCTTTGCCCTTCTGACTAGCCAGGAAAGCTTGATCTGCAACGCACATAATAGACCTGTTCTACCTAGACTGGTCTTCCTGCAACAGAACAGAGACTAACTCCTCAAATGACAAGGCATTTGGATTTCCTTCCATCATCAAATGAAGAGTAGAAGCAAAACTCTGATATGAGTCAGGAAGACCATTCAGAACTGTCTACACAAGTGAGCTATCTGGTATAACTTCATCAACAAAAAGCAATTGTTCTTTCAAATCCTTGATCTTTGTGAGAAACATGTCCATAGAATCACCTTCATTCATGTCCTCACTCTCCAATTCTTTTTGGAGGTAAGCAACACAAGCCTCATTTGGTACAATGTGGTAAGTGTATCCCAAGCATCTTTAGTTGCTCTGCAAGAGTGAATGTGAGAAAAAATGGCATGTTTGAGAGACAAAGATATCAATGCATGTGCCTGAGCATCTCTGCCATCCCAACAAATTTTCTCTATAGTAGGTGCAACGGAAACAGTAGCATGAACAAGAATCTACAAAATATTATTATCTTCAACACCATCTCCATCAGCTCCAGCACCTATATTTGCAGTACCTGTATTCACAAGTGTAATAGGATGTCTTTCAACACCTTGCACAATATTCCATAGTCCTTTTGCGATCGATACATGATGCATCATATAAGCCCATACTGGGTAGTTGGTACCATCCAACTTATCCTCAACAACCAACATACGGAATACATCACTGCTTTCAACCATGGCTGGTGACTAAAATACCTTGATGCAAAAAATTGATTGTATCTCAAAAAGTTGAACAAAACTGCCGAGATGAATTCTGCTAAACCTGTAGCAGACTTCAAGATGCTTATACTGGCGAACCGAAATTGGTGTATAGCTTTGGCACAAAAAGACAAAATAGCCTACAGAAGCGCTGTGATAGTGCGTTTAGAGGCTGAAACAAGCTCAGATCGTGATTTTGGCACCATAAAGCGAAGCTATTATGATCTCTAAAACACCCTGAGTATGCGTACCAAATTTCCTACGATTCTAAGACTTCAACCGAAGAGGTGTATACAATGCCTTAGATGAAGCGGCAACCTGCTCTAATACCAATTGTTGGAGTTAGACATTTGCAAAAGCACGTGAACAATGCAAGGAAGAAGAAGAAGCTTGGAGCACAACACAATGCTGTATGTATTACCACTAGAATGTACAAAGATAAGTAGCCCGTTAGGGCGATAGGTGTATATACAAGTCGGGGGAAAAAAACCTCCTAAAGAGGGAAAAAAGTGCCCCGGCGGTCCTAGAGTGTCACACACATCACCACCTAAATATATCAATAACTTTCCTTACCCCAAAAAATGATTTTTTCAAAACTTTATCCTTTTCATTCACATAGAATGGAAAAGCTCACCCTGACCCATATACATAAAGCTATTATCTAGATAAGCTTGAGAAATTATCTTCAAGGAAATGCTATGAAGCCCAGTATTACTATGAAAGAAGTATGCAAAGATTTAGCT
Organism: Ceratopteris richardii; assembly: GCA_020310875.1. Classification (NCBI taxonomy): domain Eukaryota; kingdom Viridiplantae; phylum Streptophyta; class Polypodiopsida; order Polypodiales; family Pteridaceae; genus Ceratopteris; species Ceratopteris richardii. The sequence goes on from CM035410.1 coordinate 73,901,069, forward strand.
TGAGGCTCGACTCTACAATGGATGAAGCCCTCATGGAGCAATTCGATCTAGTAAGTTTTGACTATAAAAGAGCCAATATTAACAGTGAGGGCTTGAGTTAAGGAGTACATGGTACGACTTTCTGTCCGAATGAGCAAAGCTACTGGATGACACATCAAGTAGCATGGGCAAATCATCTTCACCTCTATCATGGTTCCCTCATATATTTGATCAGGTTATATCAGCCTATTCAAGGCTTCTCAATAGGGATGTTGCTAATGCGTTATCAGAGAAAAACGTGAAAGAGCTTGACATGATGAAGAAAAATTTTGCTACACAACTAGGTGGTTTCCTCATCTTCACAAAGGACCGGCTTCATTAGGGAAGGTTGAAGCTAAAAGATGATGGGGATGATGAAAAGGAGAAGGAAAAGAGCAAGTTCAAGCCACTTTACAAGGTAATGAAAGACATTTTTTGGGAGACAAGACCAAAAGTGGGAGAGGAATGACAAAAGGCTCGAAAACCACTTCAAAAGATTTGTAATGTTCATAGAGACGAAGGTCCTACTTGATAGAGATACTCGGAGCTTGATGGCCAAGTGTTGGCACTCAAGGTCAAGCACAAGGCAAAGGAATGCTTCAAAGAAGTGGACACATAAGAAGAGGAGCAAGTAGGGAGCTTCAAGAAGCACACATCAAATTTTCAGAAGAAATTCCTATAGAAATAGTGATTTTCATCACTAAAAGCCATTGTAAATACCATTTCATATTTTTCTAACTCCGTTTTGTTCAAGACGAGGCATCCTCGAGCTTAAAGAGTATTAGAAGTATCATCCTACCAATTTTCATATTTTTTAGACTCCATTTGAGCCCTCAAATAAGCCCTGGTGAACCTAATTTTTAACTAGGCCATGCACTAGATCTAGACAAGGCAAAAACTAGTCAAAAAACTATAAAAAGAGCTAGAGAGCTCATTTTTGGGGGTAGCTTGTTAGAGAGTTGGCTTGTTAAAGATTTGAGCTTTGTAAGAGAGTTCTTTGTAATAGAAGCTTTCCATTGTTCCTCTCTTTGCTCTTACCGTGTGCAAGTGTGCGTGTGTGTGTGCATGCTTGTGTGCTTTCACTCATGCACTTGTGCCTTCACTCACTCATGGTCTTCATACAGGTCCTCACATCTCCGCGGATTGACAAGTAAAGGAGGTGGTGCTTACGTTTGAGCTACACCGAATTTTGGCACCATTGCCGGGGGGAGAGCTTTGAGGATGAGTGTTGTGATGGTAAGATCGCATTTGCGATGTTGGAAGCTAAGAAATAGTCATTTTCTGTTATTTTTCTGATTTTTCTTCTCCATCTTCATTATCACAATCATAACCATCTTCATTTTCATAGAATTTATTCATTTTTGAGTGCATTTTCCCCATTTTCACATCATTTCTCATGTGTGGGAGTGCAAGAAAGAGCTAGGAAGTGCTTGGGAGTGCAAGTGCTTGTGTTTTTCATGATTTTTTGCACATTTGGGGCTCGGTGCAAAAATTCGAAGTTCCCGCCTAAAAACTCAAAAAATCACAACTTTCTCAAAAAATCACAATTCTCTGGAAAATTCAAAAATTTTTCTTGCCTAAATTTTTTTTTATAGAAAATTATAATTCTCTGAAAGTGAGAAAATCGCGATTCTCTGGAATTGAGAAGAATTTGAGAAAATCGCGACTCTCTGGACTTGAAAAAAGTGAGAAATTTGTGAGTTTTTGCATTTTGGATTTTGAGAAAAATCACGATTCTCTGGACTTGGGAAAATTGAGAAAATCGCCATTCTCTAAAATTTTGCATTTTGAGAAAATCATGATTCTCTAGACTTAAGAATTTGAGAAAATCGCAATTCTCTGGACTTAGGAATTTGAGAAAATTGTGATTCTCTGGACTTGGGAAATTTGAGAAAATCGCAATTCTTTGGATTTGAGGAAATTGAGAAAATTGCAATTCTCTAGAAGAAATTCATGATTCTTTGGACTTGAGCATTTTGAGAAAATCGCGATTCTCTGGAAGAAATTTGTGGTTCTCTGGAATTGTGCATTTTGAGAAAATCGCGATTCTCTCGACTAAGAAAATTTGAGAAAATCATGATTCTCTGCAAGAAAGTCACGATTCTCTGCTAGAAATTCAGGATTCTTTGGAGTTAGTGCTTTTGAGAAAGTCACGTTTTTTTGGAAGAAAGTCACGATTCTCTACTAGAAATTCGCAATTCTCTAGACTTAGTCATTTTTGAGAAATTTGCAATTCCTTGGACTTGAGAAAGTCACGATTTACTCTAAGAAATGCGTGATTCTATGCGTGGAGGATTTAGAAGGTCGCTATTCTCTGGAGTGGATTTTGAGAGAGTTGTGATTCTCTGATAAAAAACATGACTTTCTAGCTACTTGATTTGTAAAAAATCACGATTCTCTGAGAGGCCCTGTTTGCCAGTTTTGACTCCCAGAAGCCTGATAGTATTTTGAAGTTGACCCTCAGGTGGGACTAGGAAACAAAGGGGACTCCAAAGGATTTTGAGCAATACAAGGGGGAATTTTGGGACTAGAAGACAAAGCTTATGAACCTGAGATCTGGTAGACATCTGAGCAAGGATAGACAAAGCATTAGATCTTTTGAGGCTAGTTTCAACCATACAACTAAATCTTGGGCACATTAACTAAGTGGTTATCCTTACATACTAAGTTCAGACACAAGTGATTCAAAAATGCCTTTTAGCATGGGGAGACCTGCAAGTAGCTCAAGTATTGCCTATTTACAGACACCAGAAGGTCCCTATAAGACCCAATTGGAGTATATTAGGACCAACCGATTGGGTGCTCGCATCTATGAGGATGGCCTGAGGTGATTAGTGGTCCAACTCAAAAATCCCGATCAACCCTTCGGACTTGAACACCCAGTGGTTAAATTCAAAGAAGGTTCATACATTGATAAGCAATGAACCATGTATGTGGTTACCAGATTACCAGATAGGAGAGATGAGTTTGGAAATATCATTCCTGAGATGTAGGACGAGAACCCACGACTCCTAGAGGTAAGTCAGTTTTGACCAGAGTGTTCACTCCAGATTGGATCCCTCAAGACGACAAAAGCATAGAACTATTCTTGAATAGAGAAGAGGAAGCCTTTTGGAGATTCAAGCTAGATGAACCTAGCCCAATAGTCACCATCTACGAGTTCAAGGATCCGGAGATACCAGGCAAAGTTGTCTACCTAGATAACACATCGGAGAAGATGTTCTTGGTATTAGAGCATGGTAAGCATGCATACACTTGGCAAGGCAAATTTATTTTTCCTCCACCAAGTTCTAATGTTTCCCATGGTCTCCTAGGAGCAGGATCATCCGAGGCTCATGAAACCTAGAGGGAAAGAACTAGAGAAAGACCTGAGGTAAGCTTTACACACAATGTGGATAGAGACAAATCAAGATTGGAAGGTGAAAGACATGAAAGAGAGAGACATCAAGCACATAGGCATCAAAGAGCTGAACATGATTTTCCATTGCCTCAACCCTGTGAGCACCCAAGAACCCTTAGACCCTCTTATGTGGTCAAGGCAATGAAGAACTATTTTGACGGGACAGGAGATCCTTATGATCATATGGCCGAGTTCAAACAAGTGTCAAGAGTTGAACAAGTTGAGGATTTGTTAAGCCAGTTCGAGGCATTTGTTTTGACTCTTAAGGGCACTACCTTAGCTTGGTTTCAACCCCTGAATAGTTGTAACTATCGAGATATAGGTCAACTGGTAGACGAATTCATTGTAGAATTTTCCAAGAGTGGTATCAAGCATAATACATCATCCTTGATCCAAAGCTTCAAGAAGACACCTCAAGAAACAATGTGAAGACAATTGAGACAGTACTTAGAAAGATGCCCTGTTCCAGAGTTACCCACACCAGCCAAATAAGTGGCCTTGTTTTTAGATGGCTTACTAAGCACCAAGTTAATATCATATGTGTACTTGAAAGAGCCTAGATCCATAGAAGAGCGTGTGCAGATGTGCATAGACATAGAAGACAACTTGGGTTAGGAGTTAGAATTGTCAAAACTCTATAAGGATTCTAACAGTTCTACTAGTCACACCTCCAGAACCTCCACGAAGATGGATGACATAGCAGAGCAGGTTTCCAAGAAGCTAGGAGTTCAAAATAGAAAAACACTAAGGATCACCTCATTGAAGCGATGTTACAACTGTGGAGGAGACCACATGGCTAATGTTTGCCCAATGATGGCTCAACCCCAAGGAAATCCTAATGCTCCATATTGCACTATTGAGAGAAAATACACGAACCACATGGCTCAAGATTGTCCTTACAATAGGCAGGCTATTAGACAAACTTATCAGCAACCTTACCAACAGGCTAGGTATCATAATGACTGCCAACAACCATATTATAGGCCACAACCTATCCTAGGAAACCAACCACCAGCTCCTGCCAATGTTATTCTAGTTAAGTATGTAGTGGTAGAGGAAAACCCTAATAGAGCATTGGCACCACTAACCCCGTTGGTCTCACAAAAGGACTCTCATGCTCATAGTTTGGACTACTCCGATGAAGATAGTCCACAAGCTTATTACATAGAGTCACTTGGGCATAGTGAGACTTATCCATATCAATACAAGGCACAACGTATGGAACAAAATTGGGAGCCATAATACTCCAACCTCATGTACACGAATCCTAACCTCAAGCCTCGATTGAAACAAATTAGACCACAAGCCCCTAGAGGGCCATGTTTTAGATGTCAAGGCAACATTTCATTCATGAATGTCCCCACCCAATGACTCCGGGACAAGGATAGAACATCTCAATACAAGGATTTTGTCCTGAATGTGGCAAGGAACATCTCCTGAGAGATTTTTCAAGGAACCCCTCTAGTGCACCCAAGGTTACACCAATTAATGTGGTAGGCTTAGTGGTGGATTCAAGTTCAAGTAGTGTTAATGTGGCCCCTATACAGGTAGTTATTAGGTCACACGCCTTACAACAAGTGAAACCAGCTGAACAATCAGAGTCAAGTGAATCAAGAGAGCTTAGTAAAAGGAAAATGAGAACATGGAAGGATACTAGGGAGAAGGCCAATCGCAAGTGGAATAGAAAGTTTTCTGAACTAGAAGAAAGCTTGAAAGATGAAAAAAGAAAAATAGAAGATATTGCATCTCAAACCCCTTACATGACAAAACTCCATCCACTCCACTTCATCCCACCCCACCAACCATTGTAAATAGACCACAATTAGGGTATGTTGTTGCAGATCCAACCCCAGAAGGCTTGGACATGATGTTCAAGGCCTACCAAGCTCGTCTTCAAGAAGAGCCAACAACTACAAACCTAGACAAGAGTTACCCTAGAGCATATTTAGAGATTGAACGGAAAACATTATGCACGAAAATGGTAGAACTAGCTCAGGCTATGCTCGACACTAGTCAATCGTTCAATCAGACCAATTTTGTCAAACCAGATTTGCATTTCTAGGGCTTATTAGAAAGGTCTGAGTAGTTGGTAACCAAGCCGCAGGTTTCTTTACCTCCCCAGGCTCAACCAGTTGTAGAAAGAGAAAGCTCACCACCAATAAAAGCTTATGTTCCTTATTCCATGGATGATGGAACCCCTCTTTCAATTCAAGAGTACTCCCAAGAGTTCTTGGGGGAAATACAAGAAGAGAAGTGGTCCAAGGAGAAGGGTAATCCCCCTCCTATTCTTAAAATCGATGATCTTCATTATCAATTTCCCCAAGTCATTCCATCTATTTACGGAGACCAAGTGGAGCAACAAGAAGAAGAAAGATTAGATTTTGAATCTAATTCTTTAGAAGAGTTGCCGCAATTCATAGCCCCATGGGAATCTGAATCTCTCCAGATTAGAGCTCCCACAATATTGGTAAGAAATGAAGACTTAATGGTTCGAAGGAACATTGAAGTTGTGAAGAACACTAAGGTGCAATGTCCTCTCACCTTAGAAGAGCTGCTCAAAGTAAAACCTAAGCTTTGGAATCATGTCGCAGATCAAGTTCCAGAACTTGATTCCAATATGCCAAAAGCAAGCTCTAAACAAAAAGTACCAAAGATACCTCTAGAAAAAATAAGAGACATGAGTGAAGGTGAAGAAGATAATACTTATCTTCCAATCACCTACCAAGGATACACAACCAAAGCAATCTTAGATTCAGGTGTTGGTGTTACGATTGTGACCACCTCCTTGTGGAAGCAATGGGGAAAACCCGCATTAAGACCAACTAGGGTGAAGCTTCAAATGGATGATGGTCATATTGAAAGACCTCTAGGATTGCTTGAAGGGATAACTCTAACCACTTATGGTGTAGAGTTTGAGCACACCTTTGCTGTATGTGACTTTGGAAAAAATAATGTTTATGAGATGATCCTAGGAAGACCCCTCCTATGACAATTGCAAATAGTGCAAGATTGGGGAACCAACTCCTTGTACTGACAATACTTAGGGGTTATTATCAAGATGAAGGTAAAGGATTATACCTTTAGAGATGTACCACCCCTACAGTGAAATCCTATCCATAAGGCACCAAAAGATTCAATCTCTGTGCATTCTGAAAGTTCTTGTGATCCATCCTGGATGCATGAAGATACTCACTTGTGGATATGCAAAATCGCAGAGGAAGAGGAAAAATGCTTAAAGGTGAGAGAAGAAGGAACTTCTCAAGGAGATAGACCAATTAGAGACCCAGCCTACACTCTGATAATCTTTCCAGATGAGGAATTTGAGCCTCATGGCTTGCCAAAAATCTTAGCCACCATGGACATTGTTGGCAATAAGGAACAGTGGACACCTGATTGTGATGAGGAGGGTTATGATATTTCAGTGTTCATGTGTCAGCCCTTGCTAGAAGAGTGTGACCCTAGCAATGTCATAGAAGAAGAAGAGGATGAGGATGATCTAGAGTCCATTGTGATGGATAACTTCTTTAACTTGAAAAAGAACTATTTGGAAGATGTAGGAGTGTTTACCCAAAAAGAAGAAGAACCTCTCACAAGCATCAAAACTGTAAATTCAAAGGAAGGAAGCGAAGGAGGTCAAAAGAAAAAGAAAAGAAAAGTAGTGAAACAAGAACAGGAGGAATCATTGTTTGAAGTACCACATAATTTCAAGAAATATGAAGTTGAAGACCGAAAAGCAGCTAGCTCCCTTCCTCATCGCAATCTCTAAAGAGCATCTTCCCATCTGCATTTTTCTATTCTTGGTCCTCTCCGTCCTCTATGTAGCCTAGTGCTCTCTCTGCTTAACAATGTGGTGTTTTTCTCTATGCTTTAAAAGAAGATTACATCTTCCATCTTCCATCTTCCATCTTCCATCTTCCATCTTCCATCTTCCACTTGCTGATGTTTCTTCGACCTAAAAATAGGAAACGAAAGCTATAGAGAAAAGGAGAGGGAGATTGTTTCCCCCTTCATTCCATGTAGCCTCCCTCCGTCTATGATGCCTTGTTGGGTTTCTTGCCAAAAATCCCTTGCCAAGGCAATGCTGCCTCTTACCCCCTCGAGTAGTCAGTCCCTTCTCAACCACATGCATGAGCAATCTCAAGCTTTTGCTTCAAGCTCAAAAAGGGACTCAATGTAGTCACTGATAATTCATCCCTTTTCTCTTTTGGCATGTCTAGAATATCATTGTACTGCTTGCGAGAAACCTTCAAAACGTGCATGAATGGCATATAGCCATAAGAATATGCATTAATATCAAGCTTGTTATTGATACTCTGAGCATCTTCTACATTAGATAGAAATCTGTGTCCCCAAATAGAGGCTAGAGGTTCGCAACATTTTGTCTTTTGTTCTTCAGATTCCCAATGCTCGACTTGGATTTGAGTTTTTCTTTTCTCTTTTACATAGCATCCATTCTTCTTTCAAGCACTGAACCTTCAGTGTCTCGAGCATCTTGTGATGGTAGTTGGGAACATCTACATAATGTTCATCATAAGCTTGTTTAAGCTCATACTGTTTCTGTTCAACCACATCGGGATGAAGATCTCCTCTTAGTAGTTGACTAGCCCCTATGTGTAAATGCTGAAAAGTAATGGATGCACTGTTCTCCAATGAGCTTAGCAAGTGTCTTGTTTCCTATTTTTTCTTTGCAAGAAACCATCATATGCAACAGGTATCTCTGCAACTCCGAGCTTGGGCCAGTGCTTGTGAATATCAAGAGCAGCCTTCCCCCATCACATCATGGTGTCTTTCTTCTTTTTCAACCGCTCAAACCTCCATTCCTCCCGAGCTAAGTGGCATCGCCCACAGTAGAACTTCTGAGAAGGGTCCCTCGATGCTTCATGAAAGGCTTCCTATTTTTTCTTCGAAACGTGAGCTTTGCTTCATTCTCCTGAAATCAAGGATCGTTTCCTCCATTCTTCTAGATGCTTTTAACGCCCCAGTCCTCAGCCGATAGAAGATTGAACCCCCCTTTCTCATTTCTTTCTGATTTTCCCCCAGTTGTAGCCACCTCCTACTTTTCGAAACTCCAAAGGTAGTAATTGCAAGATATTTCAATAAGTTAATGTCTTTGCCGAATCTATTGCAAGGCATGTCATCATAGTGATTTTGAGTAGAATGACTACTCCTCTGTGAGAGTACAAGCTATATTATCCTTGTGCTCCTAAATCAAAGTGTCTAGCAAAGATGTTCAAAAACTCAAAAAGGGAATCATTGATATGGTTATATACCAACATGGTAGCTCTCACATTTTTCATTATGGCATAGTCTTTGATGAGAATATTGAAAGTGTCTAGGGTTAGAGCGCCTCTTGATCTCATCTCAGAAAGAAGCTCCTTCATACGAGTAAAATTACCATTCTTAATGAGTGGTCATAACACTAAAACATCATTATTTATATCATTCATGTATTTTGGAGTAGAATTAACCCATTTAAAAAAAATTCCCATACCAAATCCGCATTCTTCAGATGCATTAGATTTCTATATACCATATATGCCATCCATTGCAGGTTCACATGATGAAGCACGTTTAGACCTTCACTCTCTAGCAATCTTGCAATTTCCAATAGTGCCACATGGGCATTGGTTCCTACACAAACCAAATGCTCTGATTCATCCTGCAATAGGATTTCATTCCTTGATTACAATCTCAAGGCTCTCTCCAGTCTCTCAGCCATAGCATTTTTTTCTTCCATAGAGATTTCTGGCCAAACTATCTTAGCAAAAGAGTATACTTCAACATATTTGCCTTCTTTCTGCAATGAGTTGAGAGCAATAAGAAAGACAACTCCAGTTTTGCCATAAACATTCCACATCTCCTTGCCCAACGACCAAAACCTTCCCTTTTTGCATAATCGAGCTTCCCAGCTTCCAAAAGGAACTGAGTTAGGAGTGTCAAAGTCTTCGAACTTGGAATAAAAGACTCTTGAAACATTTGCAAGTAAATGCTCACAGCATCCTCAAAGTACACCAACACATTTTGCACCCCTTTTAGATACCATGTTCATTCCCATTGCATCTCTTCATATTGTGAAACTGCAAATGGACACCCTTAAATTATTTATGTTGGATTGGGTTCAATTTTATGTCACATCAGATCCTTTCCTGTCTTTGTTGTTCTGAATCCTGCATCTCTTTGTAGAAGATCAAAAAGCAAAAAGAAAATGCCCAAATCGAGCACCTTTTTCTTGCAGGTGTATGTGTCTGTGTTTTCCATGATCCCAAAGAAACTTGCAAAATCAATATACTCATCCTTTTTTCAATTGCAGCATCTATTTTAGCAGCTTAAAATTGGTGTTTCATGCTTGATGATAAGCTTGGCTTCGAATCACGACCACATCCACCCCCTCTCAACCTGTGTATCCTTCAGATGCGCCACAAAAATTTGATGTCTGCAAGAAGTTATGAATTCCAAAGCAAATCAAGTGCATGGGTTATCAAATGCATGGCCGTGTAGTGGGACCTATACATGCATACTTGGAATGCATAAAAAACATAATGGTGCAATAAAAGCGGTAAATAGCATTCGATGACGAAGCTTTTCACTTGTTCCAAAACTGAGATTTTCTTCATGTACTTACAACTTATTTAGCATGCAATTGGATGTGCACCTATGAGTTTGAAAGCACATGTGATATTACACTTTCAAACATGCATACTCTAGGTGCAATCATTCACAATGATGGTGCAAGTATGGAAGCAAATTTCAGGGTTTCTAATAAAAAAAAATTTCCTCTCATAATTCCACTCTTCAAATGCAATCACTCTTATCCTCACTCACAACTCCTTTCAAATCAGTTTTACATATTAATTTCATTGTGCGAATCAGAGTGCATCTATGGGAATAAAAGATGTGCTCTTTGCATCTTGGTATATGCATAGTTTATGTCCAATGAAACTCATCAATGGTGCAAAGAAGATAAAGGGTAAATCAAAATAGCTAACAAAAAGACTTTCTCAACTTCATGCTTTGTTCATAATCTCCATTGTCTTCACTTGATTATTCCTACACTCATAGAAACTAAACAAATCATGAGAAACACCAAACAAAATGACATTATATGCGTATGCAATCCATGAGAGAACTTCTCAAGAAAAGACCTATTTGCATTAAAACATGAACAAGCTAAAATTCGAAAGTAGTCACCTTCCATACGATCCATGGAAACTCTAGATCTTCAATTAGCTCCATATTAGCACCTGTTCTCAAAAACTCATAAGAAAAATTAGAAGCATCACATTTAATAATCACATATTTTTAAACTTCATTCATTTGAACTTTTAAAGCACTTATTTGTAATATATTGACTTCAAACCTCTCATCTAGCATGCATTCATCATCGTACGTATCACTACATTAATTCCTTGCCTTTTGATTTTTATTTCCTTCCTTGTATCTATCTAAAAATTAAAACAACGAGCATGAGATATATATACATTTTTATTTAGAAATTCCTTTTTGGCATTGTCAATTCTCATTCATTAGGGTTTTTCCTTCAAACCCATCTCCCTTGATACATGCTCACCAAAGAAGTTGTACATATAGAACAACCAACGTTGTATTGTACTCATCTTAGAAACATTCTTGAAAATATTATACTTGTGAACAAGCCACTTCATGTGCTTGTTCATCCCTTGAAGGCCTATTTGTACATAGCTCTTAGAAAATTTGAAAACCCATGTTTCAATAATTTGAGCATAGTTGCTTTTGTTCATGATCCTCTCACATGCATCATATGAAGAGACACATGATAAATGAAGAGCACATGTGTATAGATTTTTAAATTCCAAAGAGTTTAGATCATCATTAAAAAGATATTTCAAGCATAATTTTTCATTCATTTCACGCTTGAAGTCATTTGGGAAAATCTCTTTATTTGCATCATCTTGCATTAGACCCATCTCTTCATTGGAACTATAGTTTTGAATTGATTCATTAGATTCGCTCATCAAGTAGAAGTGCTCATGATCCTCACACAACAATAAACTCATGTTTTTGTCATTCAATCTATCGTGATTTCTTTCTATTCCAATGTCAGCAATTATGGAGTCTGCTTCCCTCGCTAATCTCTCCAAGAACTCTTCATCATTGTCTTTTTTATGATCCCAAAACATTTCTCCTCCAATATGAATGGAGTCCATATCCTCATAATCAAGAAAGACTTGATCTTCAGTGTCACTAGAGTCTTGCTTTTTGAGTTCAAAATCATTACAATTTTGACATCTTCTAGGACTATGCATATAGTTTGATGACAACTCAATTTCTTTATTCAATATGCCATCATAGAATTTTGCATCCATCTCCATCAATTCATGCTCATTTTCCTCAGAGGATGTACTTAGATCACCTTCTTCATACATTTCTTCAATTATTGATTCTTGCTCGAATATCTCATGTGTGAGAATCTCAACATATACATCTAAATCAACTCGAGCTTCATTTATCTCATATTCACATCGAGCTTCATCAATGCAACTGTTTGATTCTATCTTTTCTTGTTGATCTTCATTAGGTAATGTACCCATATCATATTTTTCATGCATTTCAATGAATGTTGCATTCTCCTTCTCATGGCCCAATTCTTTAGCTTATAGAGTGAACCCATCATAATCTCCATTTTCATCAGAATGTATCTTTTCATAGAGTGTGACATCACTCACATACATGTCATTATACTGTTGCCTCATTCTTACTCCCATGATTAGGATCACTCTCTTTTACCTCTAAAGACTCATTTGATGTGGCATCACTCAAGAGTATTTCACAATCTTGAGCTTGATCTAGACTATCTGTAGGCTTAATGTCATGATTTTTACCATCGACATACATACCACTCTCTAGAGGACTCATCATTTACATGCCCTCTTGATTAGCATCATGCTCACTTGCATCCTCTTCATACAAATAATTGGCCATAATTCATATTGGAATCATATGCTCAAAGAGATGTTTCACTCTCAGATGGCATCAAATAGTTCCTCAAGTATTGCTTGGTTTCATCATTTAAGGAATCATGTTGTGCTTGATGTTCACATGAATTCAATGTATTATTTTGAGGTATTTGATTTTCAATCTCTTTCTGATCATCTTGACTTCTCGTAGATATCTTTAAATCTTGGTTACTATCATATCTTGCTTCTTTCTTTGTTTGATTATCATCCCTTAGAAGTGAGGAGTCTATCATTTCATGGGAAGCCTCATATTATTTTCTTGGTGTGTTTTGTTTATTTTTGTTTTGTTGTATGTCTGTATTGGTTTGATTTTCATTTGTTTAGCTTCCACATATTCCTTCACTTCTCCCAGCTTTGGGCTTTGTGCATATATAGTATTTGAAGGTGTAATCATTGCAAAAGTATCTACAGACTCTTGATACCATGTATCCTTAGAGATTGCATCATTTAAGCTTATAGGTTCTTTATGGCAATCCCCTTCATAAGCATGTACATGTATTCCATGCATATCTTCTTTATGCCCGACTGGGGTTTCTATTATTCTATGGATTTGGAAATTATTCTTAGTTTCTGAAATGCATGGAATTTGTGCATCTTCTTCATTTGCATGAATGTCAGCTTTCCAATCGTTTAATTTTTTTTTTATTGTTTGTTGTTTCTTCACGTATCTCCTCACAACTTCATGAACGAGCCTCCAATCCTCTGTGAGCCCCGAGTCAGAGTCTATATCTTGCTGAAGTGAAATTAGCTCTTCTCTAGCTTTAACGTCTATTGCTCAAAGAAACAATGATACTTTTTCATGTCTTAAGCACTTTTTATCGTGCTTAGAAAGGTCATCATATTGTCGCTCAAACTCTCTTTTGATCTCTAAAATCGGCCAGCCTTTGGGCATATGAACCCACCTCAGAAAGGACTTGCAAGTCACTTTATCTATATCATCTAGCATGAATCACCTGAGGAGTGCTTCTTTGTATTGAGCCCATGATGTTTGCTTTATTCGCATGAGCTGATCATGCATGTCGAATTCAGACACATAGGCAAAGTTTTCGCATAACTCATGGTCCGCCATTGGTGTCAAACTGACACCTAAGTACTTTGCCTCAAAGTGCTAAATTTCTTGATTTTTAGATGCTAACGGGATTCTTCAGTGCACTAGATCTATGATTTGCTCACCCCCTCCTTTCACATCGAGTTCACCAGGAATGTCACGGGGTTTCAAAAAAGGAGGATGGATGAATGAGTATGCCATTGATTTCAGATGACTGTGTAATTATTCTTAGATAAGTTAATGTTGTTTAACCCAATCATTGTCCTAAATTGAGAAGGGATAGTTATGCAAAGAGTGACAATAAGAAGTAAGTTTCAAAACATGATTCCATAAACGAGCGATTAGCATGGAATTCACAATTTAAGTTTTCTCTTACTAAATTTTAGTAAATTAAAATTGAGGCTTTAATTCGGTTATGGTTGTTTGTATTTTTCTTGAAATATATTCTCGAGTTGGTCACCTTGCTGAACAAGTCCATGCAGCAAGCTTTGCCTAAGAACTAGTTCACTAAAATCCGTGCTACAGTAAAAAAATGTTACCTTCCGTTCTGCTTATATCACATCAACTTCAACATTTTTTGGCATCATAAAAATAGTATGCAGCTATGAAAAACATTCATGAGTTCAGTCGCTCGCAAATAGTTTTGATACAAGAATTGGTGCGTTGAACGTATATATTCGAGAGATGCTAAACAGATTGACATTTCAGATTAAATTCAATAGCATACTTTTTCGAATGGACTTGGAAGGTTTGCTACATTATCCTTCCACAACGATACATTCATAGCCTATCTCTTATCTTAATTAAATAAATATTATGTAGTTTTCATTCATATACAGGTATCTGTTATTCTCGTTATCTTATAAGTCCTACTTATTAGATCTTGCAACGCTAAAGAAGATTTCAGATTTAAGGCCTCAAGGGACTTGAATCTGATGGCCTAAAAGATGTACTGATTATGAACATATAATAATAGTGATCATCTAAGCAGCTTGCTACTGTCTAAAGTTGCTACAAGTGAACAACTTTGATTGGAACAATTTCGGTTGTATTCCTACATATTTTTTTTGTGCTAGCTTCAATGCTATGGTTGCAAACAGTCCAGTGATATTCTAGATACAAACTATTAGATCGTACTTACAACACACAAATATACACTTCAGAAGATGCAAGGGCAGCTTACACCATTCTTTTGTCAGCTATAGTTTATCCAAGCTCCCATACAGATGTGGATACAAAGGCCTCACAGACGAGAAAAGACACAAGTAACTATTTACATATTCATAAAATACAATGGAGCCAGTCATTCAATCCCTCTCAGAGTAGGGATAAACTTGCATAATATTAATAATTGCTTCCAGAAGCATAGGACTATCATACAGGCAATTACAAGTGTAGATACATACCGGTAGTTATCCTCTTGTCCTTTCTTTGAGAGTCTATTAGCGAAGGAAGTCCCTCCTTTCATGTAATTCTTCTTCATTTTCTCTGCCACCCTTTATACGGAGATATTCCCATCGATTCTGAGTTCCTTAGAATAAGTACAGAACAATGATTGTGCAAGTAGCTAAAGGATGCCTCCCACGTCAAAATTTGTGAGAGAAGACAAAATTTGTGAGACCTTGATAAACAAAGTGAAGCATTCCCAAGTCTGGCTCCTCCTTAGGGTGTGGATGATCGGCGAGTTGTGCATTTTCCGTGGCCGTATCGAGCGCGGACTCCTGTGGATGAGACTCGGGCGGCACGACCGTATCCACAGGTTGAACTTCGTCAATAACGATATCAGGATGAACTTGATCTGGAGCAGAAGGGAATCTATGGGGATGATGGGGTAGAAGGAATCTGAGCCGACGAAGCAGTGTCCTGCACTTGCACCATGGAGACGACATGACTTTACTATGTGAAGGGCTCTATTTGCGGCATTTCCCTGAAAAGAATTGTAGAAGATCTTCATCATCGTCGATCTTCATCATTTGTGTAGACTCCTCATGTAATAGAATCGTAGGCACTGGAGGAGGTTGTGCTGCCTGAATTGTCGGGAGGAGGAAAGTCAGGAGGTGCAGCAAGCGAGTGCAGGGTATCTCGTGCTTGTCCAATTGCCTAGAAATAGCATGTCATTCCCTGTGAATGCACCGAAAAAAGAAGGAAGCAAAATTAATTGCTTCTCGCGCTGCGGTGTCAATCATAGAGTAAAAGAGGCGAGAAATGCCATAGGTGCATTTTTGGAGATTAAGGGCAGCGACAAGGAATAGGAGTGCGGTGCACTCCGGTTTAGGATGACACAGGATGGCAAACTCGTTGGACGAGTGGCGAGGAAAGAGTTCTTTCACAGTAGACATTGGCAAGAGAGGGCCATCAACCAGACCCTCATGAGGGAGAGGGAATCCATCAGCGATGGTAGTCAGGGTGACTACGACACGGGGGTTAAGGCATGCGAGCGGCTAGCATGTTTCAGTGGCAGACATCGCAACGATGGTAGAGATAATCTGTGCAAAGAAAGGATGGCACTCCACCGAATGCTAGGGCAATTCAATGAAGGCCAAGAGGCCACGAACACGCACAAACTCGCCCACTTCCGGAGCGAGGCCAACACGGAAGGTGACAATGTTAGCCAGAGCTTCCATAGCAAAGACGAAGACACACAAAGAGACGGTAACACAGAGTATATAAGCACACAAAGATGCAATAGCGGAAAACAGCGCGAAGAGCAGGATTAAGTAGAAACACTGAAGGGATCAAATGGAAAGAAACGTAATCATCACACAGTATTGGAATATTACAGCCATAATGGCGACATGCATGCATTAACAGAATCGGAGATGCAGAAGGCGGCTACTAATCATGGTTAGGTAAAAAACAAAAATATTATGGTCAGTCGATCAACCGGAACACGCAGAAAGGAAAGGAATGGCAAATCAGAACAGTGGGAGAAAACAGGTGTGGAATGAAAAGACCAATCAACCATCATGAGGAAGAAGACGGAGAATAGTAGGGATAGAGCTTCGATCCATTTATCACCTTAGGGAGAAGGGTACTAGTTAAGGTGGATAACTGGAAAGTTGCTGGTCCCACTTGTTCGGCAATACGGTAGGGACCGAACCAGCGCAGTTTAAACTTTCCAGCGGATCTATTAGATTTAGCATTATAAAAGAGCACTAATTGATTTATCGTAAAAATGGGGGTTTTAAGGAAACGATCGTGGGTTCTTGCTTGTCTGAGCTGAACTTCCTACAGCACCAGAAAACTCTCGAGGCCTTGTTCATCCAGAGATCGTAAAGCCTCCAATCGGAAAGGGAATGATTCTACCGGTAGTAACTTCTGCTCTAATGCCACTCATAGACTAAGAGCCACCAGTTCCATAGGGGCAATTGCCTCCAAACCATATGCAAACTTGAAAGGAGTTGTTCCGGTCGCCACTTTATATGTCGTACGGTAAGCCCATAATACCACAGGTATGAATTGATCCCATCTCTCTGGGAAATCCAATACCAATTTCTTTAAAATGTTCAACAGAGATTTGTTTTTGCTCTCGGCGAGTCCATTCGCTTGTGGATAGTAGGGGGAACTGAACTTATGCACAATTTGGAAGGTGTGAGTAAGCACTTGCATTAATGTGTTGGAAAAGTGCGTACCTTGATCAGTCACAATCTCGAAAGGTAAACCATAGCGTGGAAAAATATCTTTCATCAAACATTTAGCGACCGCAGCAGTTGTGGCTGACCATAGAGCCCAAGCTTTGGTCCACTGAGTCGCATAATCCATGCATGTAAGGATATATCTGTTACTGATAAGTGCCACAGGAGATGTTATCGGTCCGATAAAATCCAAGCCCCATTTTTGAAAGGGTTCGAGAGGCAGGACTGATTGGAGTGGAAAGTGATGTCTCTGTAAAGGTTGTCATGAACGCTGACACGCATCGCACTGTCACACATACTTGGTCACATCACGGTACATAGTAGGCCACCATAAGCCACTCTGCAAAATCTTCCGGTGGGTTAGGTCAACCGCAAAATGACCTCCAGCCGGGGCAAAATGAGCCATTGCGATTACTGAAGCAGTTTCATGTAGCGGAACACATCTTAGTAGCACTCCCGAGTGATCCATATAATATAACTTCCCTACAATTAGCCAGAATCGTCGACTATACATGGCCAATTTTCATCGCGCAGTAGGAGAGGTCGTACCTGGAGGGCATCCACTGGTCAAGAAAAGCATCAAAGTGTCATAATAGGAGGACTTTATCGGCAATTCTTGCTGATTGTCTTGCACAGTCTCAGTTGCATAGATAACGGGTGTGGTATCATCAACTCCTTTCGGAAATTCATCGGAATCTAACCGAGATAAAAAGTTAGCAAGCGCGTGTGTAGACCCTGGTCGATGTACTACTGAATAATCAAACTCTTGGAGCAACAATACCCATCTTGCTAACCTTCCTCCCAGATGTTGTTGGCGAACAAGGTACACCAAGGCTGCATGATTGATGTGGAAGGTGAAACGGCATCCGAGTAGATAATGCCAGAATTTCTTGATCGAATACACTAATCTGAGACATTCACGTTTGGTGACTGAATAATTTTGCTCTGCTGGAACTAATCTGCGACTCGCATAATACACTGGATGAAACCATTTCTCCGCTTGCTGCATCAGCATGCTGCCAATTGCAATGTCGGATGCATCCACAAAAACGTGAAATGGGAGTTCCCAATTTGGCGCTTGTAAAATAGGTGCATGCGTTAATAGTGATTTCAACTGATTGAAAGATAGCAGACATGCTTCAGTCCATTCAAACTGACGATGAGTACTGGTTATCAGTCGATTGAGTGGTGTGGCCAAATGAGCAAGCCATCGCAAATGTCGCCCATGCCACAGGATTTGTCCCAAGAAGCACATCACTTCTTTGGGTGTCTTGGGAGCAGGTGCCTCCAGTACTACCTTCACCTTATTTGGATCAAATTGGATCCCCTGTTTTGAGATAATGTGCCCTAGCAACTTGCCAGAAGATACAGAGAATACAGATTTATTGGGGTTTAAGCACAAACGGTATTCTCGACACTTTGAGAAACAGCACAGTAAATGATACAGATGCATCGAAGTATCACCGGATAAGGAGAAGTCATCCAAGTAAACTCTCATGAATGTAGTTAGATAAGGAGAGAAAACTTCCTGCATACAATGTTGAAACGTACTTGGAGCATTTCGCAGACCAAACCACATCATTGTACATGCATAGATGCCCCAATTTGTTGTAAATGATATCTTTGGAATGTCCTGCTCCACCATTCGTACTTGGTTATTTACCACTATACCCATCCAAAAAGGAGTACATCTCTCAACTTGCCACATCATCTAACATTGTGTCGAGAAACGGTAGAGGAAATGGATCAGGTACTGTTGCTGCATTTAATTTCTGGTAGTCCACACAGATTCGTAATTGCTTATTCTTCTTAGGGACTATGACAATAAAGGAAATCCACTCCGCGTGCTCGATAGGAACAATAAACCCAACCTTCAGTAATCGATCCAATTTTGCTTTGACGTGGGCCACATAGTGAGGATTCATTCTATAGCTGGGTTGTTTAATAGGCCGGGCATCTGGTTTCAGCATAACCCAGTGCTGATAGATGCACGGATCCAATCCCTTCATATCGCGGTAATCCCATGCAAATACATCAGAGAATTCACGTAGTAGCTGCAGTAAGTTATCTTGGAAGGTCTCTAATAATCCCGCCTTCATCTTCACTGGCCATGGATTGGCTTCATCACCTAAGTTGCAGGTGACCAATTGGTCTTCCGGTACGTAGAGCTGTCGGGGCATAGCAAAGTCATCAACTGGCTGAAGCAATTAGTGAAGCGTCGTATCATCCAAGGTCTATGTTGCACTTGGTTCTGATTCACCGGCCAGTGGTACTATCGTACAGGCCACGGGACTCGAGTTATCTACTAGCATTTGTAAGTCCATAGTTTCGAGTGCCATTAGATCTTTGTTGGCTTTAAGAAAAGCTTTCTCTTCATCATCTGAAAGACCATCCAACATGTGTACAGGTTCGGCTACATATGTTCATGCATGCAAGTCACAAGGCTTCATATCATCCAGCGGAACGACATATTGTCGGTGGTTATTCTTAAAAATCAATTCATGCGCTGACCAATCCTAAACTATCTTAGCTTGCTTTAACCATGGGCGTCCAAAGAGCAAGTTATAATCAAGGCTGGATTCTGGTAATTCCAGAATAACGAAGGTCATTTTAAATACAACTCCTTGAAGATTAATAGGAATATCTCGCACCAATCCAACCGGGTGAACTCGGGATTGATCAGCCATGCAGACAAAAAATTGGAAAGGTTCGATTTGTATCCATCCCATTTGTTGACAAAGTGCTGTTGTTGCAATGTTTACGCCAGAACCTCCATCAATCTATTCTTGTGTGATTTTATGATTCTTATACCAGACCGTAATCAAGGGCACCGTATGGTCCACCATCAGATCCAGTTCGGGCTAGATTGTTGCTGTCGAAGGAGCACATGAAGGTCCTGGACTGACCTGTTGCTGAAACTGTTGGTGCATGCCAAGAACCAAAGCCAATAATTGTCCCAATGGTAGTGTAATGGACGCCTTGGATAAGACATCCCACACCGGATCAGATTTTACTATTTCCTGTATGGAGTCTGGTGGGGACTCTAGTGTCGCGTGGGTCAGATTTCTTCCTTCTCGTATTGCCTACGGTATGCTTTGCTGCATCACCGAAATTGGCTCAGGATAAACAGTTTCTTCCTGGGTCGCCCACTTGCTTGCTTTACTAAACACCTTTTGCTGTTCACGGATTCCAGGTTCAAAAATCTCCGCAGCTGGCTGTAATTGCTTTTCCAAGCGTGTTTGCACCACTGCTATTTGAGTTTCTACTGCTGAAATGTACACCATGTTCGCCATCGAGTGTTGTCTTTCCTTTTTCCTTTTATCATACTCAGCCGCATCTTTACAGTATCTACGGATATGCCCTATTTCACTGCAAAAATGACATTTAGGTGGTGGAGGAGATGCACCTTCACCCGATGGACCTGTATTCCACCAATTTTGTCCAAAGCTAGTGGACCGTGCTCCTCTATAACTCTTGTATCCTTGGTAAGGAGTATTCCTCATTTGCGGTGGTATGTAGTGATTGGCCGGTTGCCCTTGTTCCTGAATGATATCTGATTCAGAGCGCATGCTGAGCTATTGTGTCTTGTATTTTTACATTTAGTACGATGAATTTGTTTCAGAGGATCCTCATTTAAATGCTTGGATGCCTTCAACCACTCTAAATCTTCAGTAAATCCACCCACTATTTTCTAACTGTAAAGCCATGGTGATTACGTCATCCAAGGCCATTCCTCCCACACATCGTATAATCATGATCTGTTTCAACTAGGGGTTTAATCCATTTATGAACCACTGAGTAATGACATCTTCTAGTAAATTGGCATGCGCTGGTGGTAACTGTCGTAAATGAGTACGAAATAGAGTGGCATAATCTTGTACACTATGGTGTGGCTTCTGCCTGTTATTCTGCAGGTAATCAAAAAATTTTGTTGGGTTTTTCTTTAACCGGAATCGTTGCAGAAATGCATCCTTCACATCATCGTACTACCGGAAATGATTCAAGTCATACTCAGTTAACCAGTGCACAGCTTCATTAACCAAAGTTGACTGGAACACAATGGCTTTATAAGCAGGGTCTGCTGGGTAGTTCAGAATTGCATAATTAATTTCAAATGTCCGCACATGCGCATCGGGATCATCCCCCCGAAAACCTCCAAATTTTATGTATGTGACTCCGGTTAGCACCAGACGTGGTGGAATAATCTGTTGTTCTTGTTGTTGTTGTTGTTGTTGTTGTTGTTGTGAACTACTCATGTTGCCTGAATTTTGGGGAAATATTTTTTGATGTTTCTGGACTGTATGGTCACTTTGCCAACTTTCGGATCCTAAGATGTCTCTGAAATGATTACTTAGCTCAAAATCTAACAGCCCTTTCTCAAATTTAGTGTCAAAATTGGCTAAACTTGCACCTAAAAACGGTGAAAACAGTAGATTCCTGTCGAACAATAGCGCACTATCACCAAAGATCACTGAATTCTCACCGAAAATCACCAAATTGCCATCAAAAATCACCGAATTGTCATCGGATAATACCAAACTGTTGGTGCATATCAATCACCAATTGAAGATTTGGAGCAAAGAAGATGGATACATTCACAAGAGTGAAGGACATGTACACATATGTACATTAGTTATGACATAGGTTACATATACTTATGTTTGATGAGAGTTTGTACATAGATGCCTATAAATACTTTTGGAAAATGTCGGGCATATATAGAGAGCAGAAGAGAGAAGACAAAGAGAGACTATGTATCAGCATAGGAATAGAGAAATGAGTGATTTGTAAATGTCAATAGACTGATGAGAAAGTAGTTGAAGTCTCTCTCATTTTTCAGTTGTAGTCTTCTCCTGAAATCGAAGAAATGTTGCGCCCGATGTTTCTGCGTCTACTCCGTCTGTGGTAGATCATTTGTGAAATCCTTTTGAGGATATCTAAGTTGTTAGTTAATGAGTCTGTGACTAGAATTTCAGAGTCTAATTGTAAACAAGTTAGGAGAATTGTAAGTAGGAACATTCATATGTGTTGAATGTTCACAGTTCTCTGAAACAGGCGCACATTTCGAGTCCAAAGAATTGAGTAGTGCTCAGTGCACATTGTAAAGTTTTACACATATGATAGCTCAAAATCTAAGTTGAGAGATAAGCTATCTTCAGTCAAAAGGTTTTGGTAAAACGGGTTCGACATTGTGAGAACCAAAGTTAAGAAGTTAGGGGTGTCAAATCGACTTCTCAGAAGTACAGATTTGGACATAGGTAACTTGTGAAGTCAATTTCTCGAGTTATACTAAACATTTTTGAGAACTTTAACTTGTAGGAGGTGCGCAATCTCTAGGCGACACTCCATACAAAATTTCATAGAAAACTTTACATGATTGATAGGTCAATGTGAAGAAATTCTGCAGCAGACTTTTCTGTGTTTCATCTTCTTCACAGATTTTCTCAAAGTTGATAATTTGGAGATTGGACCTCTAATTTAGTGAAGGTTTTGACTTACTCTTGATATAGAGGTGTTCTAAATTCAAGAGTAGGTTGTTCTTTTGGAGATTAACACTCTCCATCAGTGGTATCAGAGCAGGAGACATCAAATCAAGGAAAGGAAGGTCCCGACTGCTGCAGATTCAAGAAGTTCAACATTTGAAGAACTAAGAAGTGAAAGCTTGGAGTCAAAAGCCTGAGGAGAAGACTACTCGACATCAAGAAAGGCAAAAGGAGCCTAATTCGAAGTAAAGGTACATACATTGCTTGTAAAGCTTGAAGTTTTCAATACACAGGTGGATACAAGATGGGAGATGCTCTACAGATAGAGAAATTGGATAGAGAAAACTATCCTGCATGGTCAATGAGGATGGAAGCTCATCTTATGAGCAAAGATTTAATTGGTTACATCACAGGAGAAGAAGAGAAGCCAGAATTCAGAGATCCTAGTGTTCCAACTAGGGAAGAGTTAGCAGATCTGAAAAATTGGATGAAGAAAGATGCTCAAGCTAGGAGTATTATCTATATGGGAGTCAATGATTACTTGTTACCTCATATTAGAGGTCTTGAAAGTGCAACTGACATATGGAATGCTTTGGAGGAGCATTTCCAGAACACTACAAAGTCAAGGAAGGCATCCTTATGGGCAGAGTTTACTACCTTCAAGAAGAAGGCCTCTCAATCTATTTCAGACTATGTGACAAGGATGAAAGATATTGCAGATGCTTTAGGAGCTGTTGATGAAGACATTGAGGAAGATAAATTGGTAAGGCAAATCCTTACAGGGTTGAGAGGTGATGACAAATGGAAGCCATTTATTTTGTCTACAGAGTTATCACTTGACCATTTCACTCCTGATTTAAATCAATTGTTAGGTCATATGCTAACATTTGAGCAGGATGTTAAAGGAGATGGTGAAAAGAGTACAGGACATGCAATGTACTCAAAGGACAAGAAGAAGAATAGCAAAGGAAAACAACAAGCAGGTGAAGATGAAGGAACAACTACTCAAGCCAACTTCCTAAGAGGAAGAGGAGGTGGCAAAGGTAGAGGAAGAGGCAGGAACAATAAAGATGGAGGCAAAGCTTGCTGGATTTGTGGTAAGACAAATCACTTAGCTAATGATTGTTGGCATAATAATCAGAATAATGGTGGATACAATCAAAATTATAATTCAAGAGGAAGAGGTGGCAGAAATCAAAGAGGTAATTACAGAGGTAGAGGTGGAAGGAATTACTTTGGAAGAAATGCAGGTAGAGGATTCCAAAGTCAACAATACAACAACACCTACTACAATTATGCTTCAGATCAAAAGGAGGATTCAACATTGATAATGAATGCAACTTGTGAAAGGCAGAATGAAGATCAAAGAGTCTTCTACATTGACTCAGGGTGTAGCAATCACCTGAGTGGTAACATATCTTTGATGACTGATTTGGAAAGTAAAGTTTTCAATCATGTTGTTCAGACAGGTGACAACACAAAGCACAATGTGAAGTCAATTGGATCAGTGAAGGCCAAGGATGGAAGCACCTTATTGAGTAAGGTCTTGTATGTTCCTACAATCCCTAAGAATTTGATAAGTGTAGGTCAAATTGTTGAAAAGGGATATGAAGTAAGGTTCACTAATGATGGAGTATATGTGGAAGACCCTAGCCAAGGGTATAAACAGATTGTTTCAGGAAAAAAAGAAGGAAGATTATTTACATTGAAGATTCAAGGCAATATTGGTCATGCTATGTTCACATATGGAGGACATAAGATCTCTGAGTTAGATCTTTGGCACAAGAGGCTTGGACATTTCAATGAAAGAGGTATTAAAGATATGGTTAACAATGGTTCAGTGCTTGGATTGCCTAATGTTGCAGGTCAACATATGACATACAAATGTGAGGCATGTCAATTAGGTAAGGCTCATAAACATTCATATTCCAAGCATGGTTTTATGCACTCAGAGAAGCTTGAGTTGGTACACACAGATGTGTGGGGACCATCAAAAGATTTCAGTATAAATGGATCAAGGTATTATGTGATTTATGTTGATGATGCTACTAGATGGATCACTATCTATGTGATCAAAGATAAGTCAGAAGTGTTTAATACATTTAAGCACTATCATGCATATGCAGAAAGAATTACAGGTCATAAGTTGAAAAGACTAAGGTCAGATGGAGGGGGAGAGTATTTCTCTAATGAGTTCAGTGATTACTTATGGAATGCAGGTATAAAAAGGGAAATTACTTGCAGGTACTCTCCTCAACAAAATGGTGTTGCAGAAAGGAGAAATAGAACTCTTGTTGAGTTTGCAAGATCCATGATGAAGGAGAAAAATTGCCCTAATTATTTGTGGGCTGAGGCTGTAAATACAGCCACTTACTTGGTCAATAGGTTACCATGTAAAGCCTTGCAAGGTATGACACCATATGAGGCTTGGTGGGGTAAAAGACCTACCTTGGATCATTGCAGAGTTTTTGGGTGTGTGGCATATGCATATGTGCCATCACAATTAAGACACAAATTGGAACCCAAAGCTGAAAAGTATGTTTTCATTGGTTATGATGACAAGCAGATGGGCTATAGATTGTGGAGTCCATCAACAAAACAATTTATGGTTTCTAAAGATGTTACATTTGATGAACAAAGCACTTGGTATGCAGGTACAATCAACATCAATACAAGTGATGAAGAAGAAGTGAGTCAAAGAAAAGGTAAATCAAAAGTTCAGATATTTGATGAGCAAGAGAATAATGAAGTGCAGGTTGAAGTGAAAGAGACACCAAGATTTGATCCTGAATGTGAAGAGCCAGAAACCTCAAGGAGTGGAGAACTCAGAAGGTCAACAAGAAATAGGTGGCAACCTACAAGGTATAGTTATGATACTTTATTTCTAGCCACAAAAGATTATGCTTATATGGTGAATACAGATGAAGACCCTTCTACATATGAAGAGGCAAAAGGTAAGGACAAATGGGAGAAAGCTATGCAGGAAGAATATGATGCACTATTGGAGAATCAAACTTGGGATTTGGTTCCTAAACCAAATAGTCAGAAGATTATTGGATGCAAGTGGGTCTACAAGACAAAAAGGTTTGCAGATGGAAGTGTGTCTAGATACAAAGCTAGACTTGTTGTCAAAGGTTTTGCTCAGACATATGGTATTGATTATGATGAGACCTATAGTCCTGTGGCAAAGATGACAACCATAAGGACACTTATTGCTATTGCTGCATGTAAAGGTTGGAAGCTATGTCAACTTGATGTGAAGAATGCTTTTTTGAATGGTTATATTTCAGATGATGTATTCATGGAGCAACCTCAAGGATTCAGAGATAAAAGGTATCCAGATCATGTGTGCAAGCTCAAGAGAGCTTTGTATGGCTTGAAGCAGGCCCCACGGGCATGGAACTATAGACTTGTGAAGTTCCTAAAAGAACTTGGTTTTCAGGTGTCTAAAGCAGATAGTAGCTTGCTTGTTAAAGCAAGTGAAAATGGTTTCATATACATGTGCATATATGTTGATGATATAATCCTTACAGGTACAGATGAAGAAGGAATACAAAGGCTCAAGAGACAAATGGAAAAGGAGTTCAAGATAAGTGACTTGGGAGACTTGTCATACTTCTTGGGCATGGAGATTACATATACTCAACATGGAGTATTTGTGACCCAAGAAAGGTATTTGAAGAACTTGTTAATCAAGTTTAAAATGGATGATTGCAGGGTAGCACCTACACCAATGGAGGTGAATCACAAATTGAGTAAGTTTGGAGGTGAAGAACTCAAGGACATGAGACAATATCAGAGTTTGGTTGGTAGCCTTATCTATGCTACTCTAACTAGACCTGATTTATCATATGCAGTAGGAGTTTTGTCTCAATTCATGCATTGCCCAAGGAAAGAACATTGGATTGCAGGACAAAGGGTATTGAGGTACATTAAGGGTACACTCAATGAAGGTTTGTATTATGGGTTTACCTCAGATACAAATATCAAAATTTATAGTGATGCAGATTGGGCAGGTAATCCAGATGATAGAAGATCTACTTTTGGATACATGTGTTATGTGGGAGACAAGTTAATCTCATGGTGTTCCAAGAAGCAACATACAGTTGCTTTATCTTCTACAGAAGCTGAGTATAAAGGCATGGTTGAAGCTGCAAAAGAAGTGATTTGGCTCAAGACCTTGATGAAGAGTCTTGACATTATGCATGGGGTACCAATTATATATGGAGATAACATGAGTTCATTGTATTTAGCTGCTAATCCTGTTTTTCATGCCAGGACCAAACACATTGAGATTCAGTATCACTTTCTAAGAGAGAAAGTGATGGATAAGGAGATTGAAGTCATACATACTTCAACAAAGGATCAGATAGCTGATATGCTTACAAAGAGCTTGGATGGACCAAAGCTACAGAAGTTTAAAGACATGGCAGGTATAAAGAAGAAAGGAGAAACCTCAATTGATGATTGAGGGGGAGCTGTTGGTGCATATCAATCACCAATTGAAGATTTGGAGCAAAGAAGATGGATACATTCACAAGAGTGAAGGACATGTACACATATGTACATTAGTTATGACATAGGTTACATATACTTATGTTTGATGAGAGTTTGTACATAGATGCCTATAAATACTTTTGGAAAATGTCGGGCATATATAGAGAGCAGAAGAGAGAAGACAAAGAGAGACTATGTATCAGCATAGGAATAGAGAAATGAGTGATTTGTAAATGTCAATAGACTGATGAGAAAGTAGTTGAAGTCTCTCTCATTTTTCAGTTGTAGTCTTCTCCTGAAATCGAAGAAATGTTGCGCCCGATGTTTCTGCGTCTACTCCGTCTGTGGTAGATCATTTGTGAAATCCTTTTGAGGATATCTAAGTTGTTAGTTAATGAGTCTGTGACTAGAATTTCAGAGTCTAATTGTAAACAAGTTAGGAGAATTGTAAGTAGGAACATTCATATGTGTTGAATGTTCACAGTTCTCTGAAACAGGCGCACATTTCGAGTCCAAAGAATTGAGTAGTGCTCAGTGCACAGTGTAAAGTTTTACACATATGATAGCTCAAAATCTAAGTTGAGAGATAAGCTATCTTCAGTCAAAAGGTTTTGGTAAAACGGGTTCGACATTGTGAGAACCAAAGTTAAGAAGTTAGGGGTGTCAAATCGACTTCTCAGAAGTACAGATTTGGACATAGGTAACTTGTGAAGTCAATTTCTCGAGTTATACTAAACATTTTTGAGAACTTTAACTTGTAGGAGGTGCGCAATCTCTAGGCGACACTCCATACAAAATTTCATAGAAAACTTTACATGATTGATAGGTCAATGTGAAGAAATTCTGCAGCAGACTTTTCTGTGTTTCATCTTCTTCACAGATTTTCTCAAAGTTGATAATTTGGAGATTGGACCTCTAATTTAGTGAAGGTTTTGACTTACTCTTGATATAGAGGTGTTCTAAATTCAAGAGTAGGTTGTTCTTTTGGAGATTAACACTCTCCATCACAAACTATCACCGAATGGCACAGAAGTACAAACAGAAACTAACGTACTATCTTTAGAATGTACCGGACTATACCCAAAATGCACCAGATTACCACCACAAGCTATTGAAATGCTTCTGCACAGCATCGAACTACCACCGAAATGGCCACTAGCTTACTAGATTGAACCTTCTGCAACTGAACTTGGTTGTTCTTCACTTCTACCACTAGAGGGTGTTCTTAACGAACTTGGAACAGCCCAAGGATGTTGATCACTTCGATATTTGGGATAAGATTCACTGGAACGTGTTACCGGCATATATCAAAGAATTCTTCTTCAACCCTTAACCTTTTCTTCAACTGGCTACTCCATTTCCATAGATGGCGCCAGTGTTTATCTGTAATTAAACTGTTTATCTTACTGGGTTCGTGGGATGGTTAGGGTTCTGTAAAACAGAGGCCCTGTTTGTATTTTCCCAATCTATTTACTCACTTTATGCTACTGTTACACTGACTTAGTGTTGAGAATTAAACTATCTATCAATTACTTGTATGTTCCTCGCATTACAACTTTCTTTCACCACAATACACATAAACATGCAACTTCATCACTTTACCGCAATATCGTTGTAACTTAATACTTCAATAGAGACTTAACTAATTATTGAACTTGATTAACGAAGTTACAGAATAACAACAAGATATCAAACAATGCACCACGCTCAACTTCAGGCGCTCGCCCATACCAACAGTCCAGCATCGAAGACCTTCTGTTTCACGTATGCTCCTTTCATTAATAGAAAAGAGTTACAATGGCTGTGGTACACCCTTTTAGTGTGCGTGCGACTTTTTAGAACTACATTGGAGAATATATTAATTCCATTCCGGCGGCTCACAATTCCTTCTATTTTGAAAGATGTTAACTTGTGTCTAGCTCATGTGAAGATGTCTATACAACCCAAGAAACTAGATGGGACCATACATGATTATGTAATAATTCTTGTTGAAGAGATACATCTTGTAAAATGGAATTTTCATTATGATAATCTACTTTTTTCAAAACCATAATATTGACTATCTATTTGTCTAATTCTGACAGCCGGTTTTTGAGGAACTCAAAAAACATACAAAAAAAGGGAAAAGATTCCTCATGCTAAACAAACTGATCAGCTAGAAATAAGACATACTAGATGATGCTCTTGAATGTAATCAAAAGCACAAAACTATCTACAAAATTTGGAAGGAGAGATGTGTTATTAGATCCAACTGCTCTTCCAAAGACTGATCCATTGAGAAATCTATAGATTTCCTAGTTAGAAGAATAACAACTTTGGGAGGAATCCACCCTTCAAACACTGGAGGTTGTTTGTTTTCTAGAATAACAAGCTGAAAGAGAGTGGATCTTGCATGAAAGGGATAGTATCCTAATCAACCTTCTTTGAAACTCCCTTCAAATTTCTTCTATTTGTCTCATTTTTTTTTTAGTTAAACCTGTTTAGAGAAAAAAAAGGGAAATCATCACATAGAAAAAGATATCTGACAATAAAATACCAACCTCATTATAGTTCAATTTTGAAGACTTGGCCACTTTAGAAATAGACAATAATAAGCATTGATGATCTTTAAAATTCCCAAAATCATTATGTGTATTGGGTACAACATATGTATGTGTGTTAAAAGAAAGGGACTCTCATGAAGAAATTTGAGCAAGAGCTACATGTGAAATGACTAATGATTAACCACCTTCATGCAATATTTATAATGTATTTGATTTGTAAGAGTATGAAATGGTTGTTCCTTCTAGCAACATATAAACATATAAAGAGGCATAGTTGAAACATTAAAAAAAAGTGGAGGTAGCTTAAGAAAATATTGAATGCCATCTAAAATTCAAAAGCTTATAGAAATACTCATAGTTCATAAAGACTCTCCATCTAACTAAAATCCACAACAATATTGACAAATAAATCTAAAAACTCATGTAATTTTATTTTGATTTATAAGTATATGTTTTCATCTTCTACACAAAGTATAGGATGTGCTATACGTTAAGCCATGCTCACTTTAAACCTATAAGATAATAAATTCTTTTGATCTCTAACCTTCCAAAATATTTTGATGTAATGGGTACACCATATGCATGTGTGTAAAAGGAAACACCATCATTAAGAGACGATTAATGCAACAAAATGACTAATGCCTTAAATATTCCATGCAATGTTTAGAATGTACCTATAAGGCTATGGAATGGTTGTTCTTCTAACTACATAGAAGGAAATATAGACAAACAAAAAAAAACATATGCAGATAGGCTAAACACATATTAACTAACATCAACAATTCAAAAATACACAAAAATGATTAGATCTTCATGCAATTCCTAGAAAGTAACTATAAGGCTATGAAGTAGTTGCTCATCCACCAAAGTAGAAGGAAATATATCTGTAACAAATGAAAGCATATTTAGATAGGTCAAAGATATATTCAAGACTATAAACCATGCAATGTTGTAGATTAATACTTACGATTGATAGGATATCTCATTCTAGTTGAGTTTTCAAGTTTCATAATTGCCATTTCAGGACATTTTGTGCAATAACAACCATCCCATTGTCTTTGTGGTTCTTGACTCCAAGTAGCTTTCCTTTCCAATGAAGATCTAAGTTTCCAAGATCTCTAATTCGATGAGGCCCATATCTAGAGGGTTGCATGTACACCCATGCACCTTCATGGTACTTGTGTGGCATGCATTGTCCATCTCTAGCTTTGGTATTGTGAGACCTTAATGTGAGAACTTCATCTTTTGGTTGCCTGCAATCCTAGATGTTGGCATTGAAGTTCAAGGTCTTCAATCGACAATAGTATCTCAAAATGGGAGATGCAAATAGCTTGGAATATAGACACAAGAGCTCTAATGGTGTGCTACACAAAGAAACTAGTGGAAAAAAGATGTTTTTTTGGGACCTAGTATGAAAATGTGAGGTTTAGAAGGTAAATACCTCTTTTTTGAGGTTCTTTGAAAAAAAAAAACTAGATTGCTTCCCAATGTTTCTTGCTAGGATTAGACATATATCTACTCACAACTCCCACTGCAAATGCAATGTCTGATCTCGTAGCTACCATAGCGTACATGAGACTTCCAACACCACACTGATAAGGAATTTGGTCATGAAATACTTTTCCTCATTTGATTTGGGACAATCATCCTTGCTCAATTCCACATATGCGGATAAAGGTATAACTAATGCCTTTCCACCCTGCATATTGAACCTGTGAAGTATTTTGGATATGTACTCACATTGAGACAAGTATATTCATCTTTTACTCCTATCACGAGTAATGCACATGCCAAGAATATGTTTGGCATACCCCAAATCCTTCATATCAAATGTCCGACTCAACTTCTTCTTGACAATTGGCAAGTCATAAGAGGACTTCCCAGCAATCAACATATCATCGACATAAAGCATCAAGCATATCAAGCTTCCATCTAAGCATCTCTTTGTGTAGATACAATGATCCTCAATGCTTTGAGAATAGCCTTGAGACTTCATAAAAGCATCAAACGTTTGGTACTATTGTCTAGGGGACTATTTAAGTCCATATAAGATCTTCTTGAGCTTACAAACTAGACTTTCTTTGCTAGGAACTGCATAACCCTCTGGTTGTTCCATATAGATCTCATCTATAAGATCTCCATGCAAGAAAGTAGTTTTTACATCCATTTGAACTAGCTCTATGTCCTCCATTGCAACGAATCCAAGCAACATGCATAGGGCAGTCATCTTGACCCCTGGAGAAAAGATTTCATCAAAATCAACACCATGTTATTGCTTAAAACACTTTGCAACAAGTCATGCTTTATACTTTGGAGAAGCACTATCTCATGTGAATTTCAACTTATATACCCATTTACATGGTAAAGCTTTCCTTCCCTTTGGCTAAGGTACTTAAATACATACTTTTGAATAGAATCTAGGTCACTCTTCATGGCATGCTCCCACTTGACATGATTTGTTGTCTGTATAGCCTCTTTGTAGCAAGAAGGCTCATCGCCATCTATTAGCATAGCAAAATCCAAACCTAGAACATATCTATCAGGTGGATGTGAGACACATGTAGAGCGTCTCAATGGTTGTTGAACAAGAATATTTCCTGACTGATATGATGAGACATTCTCTTGAATATCCCTATATGCAGCATTTTTATGCATGCTAACTAGACGAATAGTATCCTCAAACACCACTCTTCTCACTTCAACCTCCTTAATGGGTTGTTTATACATCTTAGAATCATTGAAAATGACATCATTACTTTTGATCACTGATCGTGTTTCAGGATCCCATAAGCGATATCCAAATTGTCCTTCTCGACCATATCCAAGAAAAATGCATTTCTTTCACTTATGGTCCAACTTTTGTCTAAGATTATTGGGTATATGAACATATGCTTCACAACCAAAAACTCAAAGATGATCACAATATGGCAGCTTCCCTATCCATAACTTTTGTGCAACTTTCACACCTTCCAGAATACTAGGTGAAAGGTTAATCACGTGAACTGCAGTCAATACTACTTTTGCCCAAAAGCCTTGTGAAAGGTTTGCATGATGCAACATAGAAACTACTCTATTCTAAATAGTTCTATTCATCCTTTCCACTACACCATTCTATACTAGGGTATAAGGCACTGTAAATTCTCTACAAGTTCATCTAGACTGACAGAAAAGACTGAATTCATGTGAGGTATACTCACCTTCATTATCTGAACATAAAGCCTTAAGCTTAGTTCCTTTTGCAGTCTCAATTGAAACAAGCCATTTTTTGAAAGTAGGGAATACCTCATCCTTTGCTTTGATAGGATATACCAAGACTTTTCTAATAGCATCATCTATGAAAGTGAAAAAATAAAGAGAACCACCTAATGACCTTGTGGGCATACGGACACACACATTTGTATGAACGAGATCTAAAGGCTAAATTGAAGAGTTAATGTGCATCTTGTGCACATTCCTAGTTTGCTTTCCATATTGAAAATGCTCACAAAATGAAAAATATGAGAAACATAACACAGGTAAGTAACCAGAACTAGAAAGATTTTCCATTCTGCTACATGATATATGGCCCAAATAGCCATGCCAAATACAAGACATAGGTTTTTTAGTAATAGCTAACAAGTGCTCTTTCTATGATACAAATAGAGGATAAAGTGAGCCAACTTTTCTTCCTTTTGCAATAACCATATTTGCCTTTGATATGCGAAAGGACTGAGCATAGAAGACCAACTTGTAACCAACACCATATCCTATAATCCAAGCATCTCTCGAAACTTCTTCAACTTCTCAGCTCCAAGGGCTTTCGTGAAAATATCAGCAACCTGCTCATCTGTTCTCACATAAACAAGATCAATATCACCTGCTAATACCTTCTCTCCAATGAAGTGATAATGTACCTTGATATGCTTTGTTCTAGCATGGAAAATAGGGTTCCGTGCTAATTGTATGCTGCTAAGATTATCACAATAGATAGTCATAGGCTTTTGCACTTCCACACCTAACTGTGCAAGTAACATCTCCAGCCATGATGCCTCACATGCTGCCATTGTAGCACCTCTATACTCAGCCTCTGTACTCAACAAAGCAACAATGGGTTGCTTCTTACTGCTCCATGTAATAGCTGCACCTCCAAGTGAGAAAAGAAAGCCACTAGTAGATCTTCTATCTAGAGTACTACCAGCCCAATCTGCATCGGTGTATCCATGAACCTGCAAATCTACACTAGCTTCAGAAAACAACGCATAATCCAAAGTAGCACTCACATAACATAGAGTGCACCTCAGAGCATCCAAATGTGGCTTCCTGGGAACCTACTTTAAATTGACTTTCAAGTCCAACAGTATAGCATAAATCAGGCCTTGTAATTGTAAGATATATAAGACTTCCCACAATTTTCCTGTACATAGTGGCATTTTCAAATGCTTCACCTCATGTAGTATCCAACTTCAAATTCTGATCTAATGGCATAGAAATTGCCTTACAACCAGCCATACCATACCTTTGCAACATATTCAAGGCATACTGCCTTTGCGACATCCATGTACCTGTTTTTGTATGTATAAACTCAATGCCCAAGAAATAGTGCAGCACACCAAGATCTTTCATGTCGAATTCCTGCATAAGAAGTTGCTTTACCTCTTTGATGTTTTCTTCATTATTGCCACCTAAAATCAAGTCATCAACATAAATGGCCACAATCGTGATGCCATCATTAGCCTTCCTTGCATATAGTGAATGATCTGCATCACACATAGAAAACCCAATGTTGGTTAAGTAATCAGCAATCCTTGCATGCCATGCACGCGGAGCCTGCTTCAGCCCATACAAAGCCTTTTGCAACCTGCAAACATATTCGGGATGCTTTGAATCTTCATATCCTTGTGGCTGGTCCATATATACTTCTTCCTATAACTCACCATGTAGGAAAGCATTCTTCACATCCATCTGATGCAAGGTCCATCCTTTTGTTGTAGCTAATGCAACAAGTGTCCTAACAGTAGACATTTTATCTACAGGGCTGAATGTTTCCTCATAATCAATTCCATATGTCTGTGCATATCCTTTAGCTACCAATCGTGCTTTATACTTGCTTATGCTACCATCAGCATTATGCTTTACCTTGTAAACCCATTTTCAGCCTATGGGTTTCTTTCCTTGCGGCAATGGAACCAACTTCCATGTATCATTTCCATAAAGTGCAGCCATCTCCTCATCCATAGATTTTTCCCAATCTGCAATTCCAATTGCATCTTCAAAGCAAGAAGGTTCAACATCTTGTATTACCTTTGTCATGTAGGCATAATGACGAGCCATGTAACTATCATATGTCAATCGTTGCACTGAGTTCCTCATCCTCCCAGATCTTCTTGGTCCTGGGTCACTTCTCCTTGTATCATTTGCATGTGCCCTTCTTACTCCTGGAGTCTTCACAGAGGGCAATCCAAGTTCCTCATCAAGACTCTTTTCTGAACCGCTTGATACTCCATCAACGTCTTCAAAACCTGCACATGTTTTATGACCAGCAGAAAGCTTTTCTTTACCTTTCTTGGATGTATTCGATGAATTTGTTGGACTGAAATTTCCATGTAATCTTCCACTCCATGGATTTGAGTTGGAACTATTGCTTGGTGATGCATCTGGTCCACTCAAAACCTGAGATTCTGCACTTGATTTTTCAGCATTTTCTTACTCATTTGGTTCAAGACTCAATCCTTCTTTGGCATCTGCATAGAAGCTTGAAATTTCATCAAATATCACATCTCTGCTCACCTTTACCTGTCCTGTGAGTGGGTTATAACATTTATATCCCTTTTACTCAAGGGATTATCCAATGAAAACACACTTTTCTCCTTTTAGATCAAGCTTTGTCCTCAATTCATCTGGGACATGTACATATGCAATACAGCCAAAAACTTTCAGATGTGATAAGTTTGGCTTTTTACCTGTAAACTTCTCTTCAGGTGTAACTTGATATACAATAGCAGTCGGAGTTCTGTTCATGATGTATATAGCAGTATGCACAGCTTGTGCCCAATTACAATGAGGCATATTCTTCTCAGCCATTAAGGCTCTTGCTATTTTTGGCAATATGTCTATTTTTGCGTTCAGCAACGCCATTCTATTGTGGTGTGTACCTGCATGAAAACTGACACCGAATTCCATGATTTTTTAGAAAACTGCTGAACTCATTTGACATGTATTCACCTCTGCCATTAGATCTTAATGTCTGAATGTACTTCCCTGTCTGCTTTTCCACCAAAACTTTAAAATTTCGGAAGTGAGTGAACACCTCATTCTTCTCTTTCATGAAATATACCCATACTTTGCGTGTAAGGTCATCAATGAAAGTAACATAAAACCTGCAACCACCCATAGATATGGCCTTTGCTAGACCCCAAACATCTATATGTACAACTTCTAGTACATTCTCACTAATGTGCTTGTCATGTGGAATGATGCTCTTGACTATTTACCAAATTGACATTCTACACATACCTTTTGCATTTCTGCAACTTTGAAATTTGGTAGTCCATGGACAATCTCCTTTGACTGCATCAGTTTCAGCCTTTGCAAGTTTGCATGTCCAAGCCGTTTGTGCCATATCTCTATATCTACAACTCCTCCTACACCTTTTGCAAACATGGTTGCATTCATTTCAGGAATCTTCACATTTAAGGTGAACATCCTACCCACTTTGTTTCCTTTGGCAACCAATCGTCCATCCTGCTTGTACTCTTCTACATATAATCCATCAGCATTGAACCTGACTTGTAATCCCTGGTCAACCATTTGTCGAACAAAAGCCAAATTCTTTGTTATATTTGGAACATGCAACACATCACCAAGATGTTTTACCTTCCCGTCCTCCATAGACAAATCTATGTTTCCTGTATGCTCAATAGGATGCAATGTATCATCACCTGTTTCAACATATCCAGGAACTGGCATTTTCTAGAAACTACTAAACCATTCTGCATGATTGGTCATGTGATTTGAAGCACCTGAATCAACATACCAGACATTATCATTTGATTTTGAAACACCAGCAAACATCATATTCATCATGTGATGTTGAACCATAAGCAACTTCTCAGAATCATCTACACTTGTGGATGCATAGTTGTTTTGCTGCCTTCTGTTATTTTGATTCTTCAACCTGCAATCACATTCAAAGTGTCCAGGTTTACCACAATTCTAGCATCCTTTACTATCATTACCTGAATCATTTCTTTGGAAATTTCTACGACCTCTTTGGCTCCCCCTGCCTCGAAACTGTCCTCTTCCTCCTACATGATTCTGTTGTTGACCTTGGTCTTGGTTACTGTTTCCTCTTCCACTTCCAAAACCTCTACCTCTACCTCTTCCTCTGCTAGAGTAGAATACCTACTCAGAACTGGGGTTTCCTTGGGAGTTTGAATCCTCACCAAGATTCTTTTCTTCAATAATCAGCATAGATACCAGATCAGCAAAATTCAGAATATTTTCCCTGGTCTATATGGAAGTTTTGAACTGCTTATATGCACCTCCTAAACCACAAAGGCACACTTCCACCTTATCATCATCATCTACATTCATGCCAATAGATGCAAGTGACTCACATATGCTTTTGATTTTTAGAGTGTAGTCACTTACTGACATGCTCTTCTTTTCCAATGTATGCAGCTCGTTCTTGAGTTGCAATTTCCGTGCCTTTGTATTAGTCTCATACAAAGTGAACAAACTATTCCAAGCCTCTTTTGGAGTCTTGGCATCCTATATGTGTCCAATCATGCTTTCTTGCATGCTAACAGATAGCCAATACATTACCTTTTGTGCTCCTTGATTCCATTCCTCATATGCTCTTAACTGGTCTGTAGTCCGATTTCTTTCTAGTAACTGCGGAGCATTTTCATTCTCTCCTTCGATGTACTTCCAGTAGCCTTTTCCCATCAGGAAATTCGTCATTCTGACTCTCCAAGCATGGAAGTTGTTCTTCTCCAGCTTATTGCTCATAAGCTGACTCATTCCATCTTCGTTTGCCATTTCTGCAATAATTCACAACACTGCAAAACACTACAAGCAGCACTTCTGCTTGAACACTATTGCACTAGGACGTGACAGTTCGATCTCATAAAAACACAGTTTTGGTGTATCAACAGTACACAAAATCGCTTGAAATTTTCTGGATCTAGAATAGATGAGTGTCGGAAAACGCAACACAACTTAGAATTTCTAAAATTGACCTGATTTTTTTGTAGGTCCCACCTTGTGGGCTCGAAACGGAGGTCGAAATGGCTCCGAAACTTCGATCTAACAAAAACAAGTAACCCTAAAGGCATAACTATAAAAAATATTTTGATTTCTTCTACCTTCATGCCGATTTTCATAGCAAACACAGGCCGTTTGTGAAATCACGTTTTGTCCATGCCTTGCCGCATAGTCTTCACCATCGCCTTCTCCATGAGCTCTCTACAGCAACACTGGCTCTAATACCATGTCACGAGGAAGGAGATAAGGAAGAGAGCTCACACACACACTCTCACTCTCAAGGATAAGCACACACTTAGATTGAGGCAAGGAAGAAAAATGATCTTCTTCTTCTTCTATTACATAAAAGGAATGTACAAGAATAACCTAAAAACAAGAATACATCAAGTGCAATATATAAAGCTCAGTACATAAGGAAAAAATCTAATGTTTGCGAATGAGTGAGCTGGCAAGAAACAAATGTGCCATCACTCTCGGTAGATAAATCTAATAAAGCTCAATGAAGTATCCCTAACATATACCGGAATGACCACTATACATGTCAGAGAAATAAAAAATTGGTACGTGTCATCCTCGATCATCACATGTTGAGCTTGATATCTCAACACCCTTCACATGTATAAATCATTTGCATACCTAGGAAATATGTGAGCTCACCCAAGTCACTGATTTTGAACTCCTCTTGCATGGGTCTCTTGATCCTTTGAATGCCATTCAGATCATCGCCTATCACAATAATATCATCTACATATACACATAGATAGATAACCTCATTCTGATTGCTTTTGATGAACAAAAAAGGATTTGACTTCCTAGGTTTGAATACTTGATCTTGAAGGTATATAACCAGCCTGTAGTTCCAAGCTCTAGGAGTTTGTTTCAATCCATACAATGCTTTCTTAAATCTTCAAACATAATATGTAGTATTTTTCAAAACCTGATGGTTGTGATATATATACCTCCTCACTTATCCAACCATTTAAGAATTCATTTTTCACATCAAGTTGGAGGAGTCTCCAATTTCTTGCAGTAGCTACACTTATAAATGTTCTGATTGTAGTCATGTTTGCAACTACTGAGAATGTTTCCTCATAGCCTATACCATGAGTTTGTGAGAATCCTTTGGCAACTAATCTTGCGTTCTGCCTGCAAACTGATCCATATGAGTTTCTTCTAACTTTATACACCCATCTGCAAACAATTTCCTTTTGATTGGGTGACATTGGAACCAAATCACAAGGGTCCATCTCTTTCAATGCATCTATTTCTTCTTTCATGGTATTTTCTCAATTAGGGTTTTCATTTGCCTCTTTTGTTGGAGGAGATGGTGGATATTCACAAGAGATGAATTGGTGCAGCTAAAACCTGCTTCACACCTGCTATAAGTAATGGTTGGAGAGTCTTGTGGGCCTCCTTAGCTAGATAATAAGAATAAATAATGATATATGTTGCTTGGAAGATGATCCACTAATGATAGGATCAAAACAGATAGGTAGTCATATGATCCAAGATCCAAAACTTGCTAATTTGGTTGATATGAGTCCTTGGGTGCCTTGACTGTTGCCAACACCCCCCTCTCTCGCATTTGTGGTCTCTGACAGACCCTTGTTTAGCTGAGCGTTTGACATAATATTCAACAACATCAGTAGCCAAGTGGTGTTCTACTAGCCTTAACCCCTTTGCTAAATCAGTTAGGAGGGCATCCCAATCCACTGGACCTGGAACGTTCGGATGTGGCAAACGCAGTTGTTCCGAATGTAAGGTTCACTCCATTGCAAAGAGGTGGAGGAGATGGGAGGGTCTAGGAACAAAGTCTTCAGAGTGGTATTCCCAGAACCTGTGATGAACATCTCTTCAAATGTTTTCTTGTAGCAAGTGGGGAGGTATTTAATTCATGCATGCCATGCAAATACCACCTGAATGGAGGGGGTTGTACTCATATCGTAGACCAAGTCAAGGTTACTTGCTATGAATCCAACTCTTGAGAAATGTGGATCTTTAATATTTTTGAAGGTTCTGAAGGTAATGAGCATCAACTCGAATATCTTCACGCACATCTGAGCCATTACATCTGGGATGTTTCGCAATCTAACTCCCCAGTGGCGGATGGTAGAGATCATGTATGCTACCGTGGCTTGTCCCCGTGGCGGTGCCAGGTATACGTAATTGAGCCACTTTGCACAGCCTTTAACATTCTTCACAGTGATGGAAAACTCAGGCCATATGTGTCGTCTGAGTACGGGAGCATAACAGGGATTATACTTGATGAATAATGGCATGTTATTCCAAGTTCGAACCATCTCGTGGTAAGTTTCTAGGAGTCGTAGCCGCCAGGTAGGTTGATAAATCAATCATTGTGTAGCACTCTCAGGGATATCATCAGGGCCAAATTGAGTGGCAAAGGTTGGAGCCTTGCCACATCATCGTTGAATTTCTGCGTTGTAGTCTGCCAAGAGCACACAATACGGCACATACAGGTTGTCGTTGGTGCCTATCCATCTGTGATGAGACATACTCTGGAAATATTTTGATTTGATAATGGTGTCCTCAATCTTGGACATGGACTCAATCTGGACCGTAACTCGATCATCATGCGTATTGGCCATTTTTTCGAGTGTCTACATTCATTCTAGGGCTTCTACCTCTAGTGTGTCCAATCCCTCAGAGGTTTGTTGGCCACCCGGCATTGGCATAGGAACATATGGCTCCTCATAAGATTCGTCTACTTCTATGGGTACCAATTCTTCCGCTTCTGGTTCGATGATCAAAGAAGGTTGTCGTTCATACTGAAGGAGCTTCCTTTGCAATTCTTCTACCTGCTCTTTGAGCTGCTTTACCTCCTCTGTAGATAATGTCAATTATGTGATCTTTGGTTGTTCTCCTTGTTCCTTTAGTTGTCGGTGAAGTGTGTCTCGTTCTTTTTCTACATCATCATGTGCTTCTAGAAGATCTGCATAACTCTCAAGGATGGTCTTCATAGTCCCTGAAGGAACAGCTTTGAATTTTTCAGGGTCGATCTCCTGGGGAGAACGCTCCATGGTTGCCTCTAAATTCTCTTCGTTCTGCTTTTGCGAGCGCTTGTTCTCTTCGAGGGCAGTGGCCATGTGCTTTCT
Source organism: Ceratopteris richardii (assembly GCA_020310875.1). Lineage (NCBI taxonomy): Eukaryota > Viridiplantae > Streptophyta > Polypodiopsida > Polypodiales > Pteridaceae > Ceratopteris > Ceratopteris richardii. The sequence continues at coordinate 73,942,043 of CM035410.1, forward strand.
GAGTAAAGTCAGGTTGCAGTGGGCTTTGACATTCTTTCTTTGATATAGTTCAAGTAAAGCTGTTAGCTTCTTCACCTCGAAGGATTCGGAGGGTTGGGGAGCTTCCAAGATGGTTTGGTGGGCGTGTTCAAGTGTACTATATCATTGGTTCAGGTCAGCATTTTCTTCTTCTATAGAGGTAAGCCGTCTTTGTAGTTGTTGGTGTTCGTGGTCAATTGACGATGTCGGTCTTCGAGAGTTTGATATTCACTCTGTAGCTGATACACACATTGATGTAATGTAGAAAACACATTATTTACATTCAAGAATGCTGGGAAAGGAGAAGATGCAGGGGGAATGGGAAAGGGAAAGGGACTCGTGAATGAGGTGGAAACAAGTGGTGATGTGGGTGGAGGGGGTATGGGAGATTGTGGTTGTGTGTGGGAAGGGAGTGGTGTTGTGGCTAGTGATGTTTCCATGGTGTCAAAAGTGTGTGTGACTATGTAGATGGGGATCGTGGGTGGTGTGGATGTGATGTTTGTGAAAAGTGTTGTCAATGTGGGCCTTGTAATTCCTCCAAATTGGGTGCCTGGAGAGATAGGAATTCCCATAACATAAGTGGTGAGTGTTGAAGTTGGGGTGGTAGTGTCATGTGGCAAAGTGAAGGGTGTAGTGAGAGGTGGGGAGGGTGGTGATGGTGGTGCCTCGTGGTGTTCCTCTGTCTGTGTAGTGTCTCCTGGTGCCGATACTTCTATGTGGATTTTCTTTCCGGAGCAAAGGGGACGGGTTGGTACTCGTTGCTCGAAGCAATGAATGTACGCCATAGCCGAATGAATGGCCTCATCTAGGCCAAGCACGTCCGCTCTTATAACTTTTTGTGCTCTGAACAATCCCGTCGCGATTCATTAAGTTTGACCCTTCTCTTTTGCAAAGCCTTTGGAGCATTGAAGGTTCTTTTGATCAACTAAAAGAAGATTTGAAGGTTCAGGGGTTCATCTTCTTCTCGGCCTTCTAGAGTTTGGGCTGGGACACGTGGGAATTTTGGTTCGGATACATGAAGCCTTAGCTCCTTTCTCCTTATGGCTGTCTCTATGGATGTGGGGGTCCCTTCCCTCATTATCAGTAATTTACCTCGTGTTTTCTCTGGTGAGGCAGATGTTGCCCCTAGCTCCTCAAAGACCGTGGAGGCCCCTCGGGTTGCACTTAATGGCGAGGAGATCCTTTCAAGGCAAGAAGAACTCAAGAGAACTTGCCTCATTAGCCAGTTGTTTGGTCCCAGGCCCCCACTGGATACTGTGCGCTAGTGGTTTCGCAAGGAGTGGTTCCCTCATGGATTCGTAGTGAGTAAGTGCTAATTCCTTCCAGCCAGACACCTCTTGCTAGTTTTTGAGAAAAAAGAAATGGCACTCAAGGCCCTTAGTGTCGGGTTTTGGCAAGTTGGGCATGCCACCCTATGCTACAAGTGAAGGTGAAATTGACAACATGTGCTTATTTTGTGCATATCTTGAGCTACACACATTCAGTTGAGGTGTTCTTTATCTCATTACATAGCCAATAAAAAGTATTGAAGTTTGCTAAAGAGAAAAAGTTTAGATTCCGAGTTTATCACCTTTGAAATAGCAAAACGTAGAGTAGCATATTTTCACAAAAGAACCCTAGTTGCTTTTGGAGTTTCATTTTGGTTTGGAACTTCTTCGAGAGAGATTTTTTCTGGGTGTGCAATCTCTTATTTTTAGATCTTGAAGGAATTATCTATGTATGATCAGTGTGGTAAGCTCCTCCATATGAGAGTAGAGCATAATATTATCATGTGTTTGGCATGTGAGATGACATTGTGGTATACTCTTTTCAAGGTTTATGTCATCATGAATGTCATTATAGCATTATCAGTGGATGTATAGTGGCATTGTGGTCTCTATCTCATTTATGCCACTTGGTTATGGATTTACTTGCCGATTGCACACATTTTATGAGAGTTGATTGTGGATCTTGGTTGGTACTTGTATCATTGTTTTCTTTGCAGGTACGTGATCAAGATTGGAGCCTCAATTGCATACTTATTTGTCACCTTGATTGGCTATTATTTTAGCATATGATCATTGATTTGATATCTATTTGCCAATGTGATTCTTGGCATATGTGGATGGTGATTCCCACATGGTTATTTTGGTTCTAAAGTCCATTTTACAGAGGAGATGCTGCCAAAATTTTGTTAGCTTTTATGCTAGAAGAGAACTCTAGTGGATCTTGAAGCTTGTGTGATAGCTTTGGATCATTGTTTATCTCCATTCACTTGGACTTGGTCACATGTTATTCATGATAGGTTGAACCATCTTGCAGGATTCATTCTTGAGTGGGAGGTGTATTTCCATTGTATTAGCATGTATTGCTATTAGCTTCTTGGCATATGTATTTGCCATTATCTTTTGGTTGGATCAGTGAAAGGTGGTGACAGGTTACTCATTGTTCTTTTGATACTAGTTATCTTGTTTGGTTGCTCAATTTATAGGGGATACTTTGCCAAATTTTTCTCAGAATTCTTTCACATCTACTTGGTCACTTTGGAGACTTGGTGAGCAGGCTTATGCTCATGATTTTATGTGCATGCTAGATGCATGGTTATGTGACATGTGGTTCACATGGTTTCTTCTCTAGCAAGACAGTTGTGATGTGAGTTATGCATATGGATATGCAAGTGTGATCCTATTGAGGATAGAGGATTGTTTCTAGTCTCTTCTTACATTGCCAGTCTCTTAGATTGCTAGCATGGTGTCTTCTTGGTTTGATGGCACTGACTTTCCGAGATGGAAAGATTAGATGTGGCATACATTGGTTCGTGCAAGGCTACACATGTATGTGCATAGAGATGCACAAAGGCCTCGTGACATGCCTGACCATGTATGGATGGATATGGATGCATTGGCCGCTCCGCAATCCAATTATAGCTTGTGGATTCTATATATGAGTATGTTATGTATGAGGAGATGAGTAGTGCATTCTGTAGAGACTACATGATATGTATGTGAGGCCATTGAATCATGTGAGACATAGATCACATCAACGACTTCGATGTTACCATTGTGGTCATGAGGGCCATACTTGACGATGTTGTTTCAGGCGAATGCGACGACAACGTCAAAGACATGCACATGATGCAGATCAGGATGTAGGTCAGGTAGTGGTTTCAAGAGAGTATATGGAATTTGATTATGCCAATGATGGTGATATCACTTTCTCCTATGGTTCATCTTAGGATTCCTCTTGTTCATTGCATAGCACACATATGGCTTGGTTGTTTGATGCATTAGCCAGTTTTCATGTTACTCCACATCGTGAATAGTTTCATCGATTCTCACGTAAGAGTCATGGATATGTGCACATGTCTGATGGTATGATATATGACATTGAGGGTGTAGGAGATATATGCCTTATGTTACCTAGTGGAGCATCACTTATACTTAGACATGTACACTATGTGCCTTCATTCCCTATGAGCTTGATTTCAGTTAGCCAATTACAGGAGAGTAGATGTTATGCATTCCTTGGTGAGCATCATTTTTAGTTGCAATTGGGACAGCTTATGCTTGTCAGAGGTGCTAGGATTGAGCACAGGTATCCACTATAGGTACTTCATATGAGAGACAGTCCCGTCTCAATGGGAGTCTAGCCTTATGTGTGGTGTGAGACTCGTCATGCCTCATTTTGTCTACCTACACATAGGTCTATTGACATTCATGATGCACAGGTATGGTAGGATTCAGATGCTCTGATGGATGCACATGTAGATCATGTTTTGGATTCTCGTGATGCTTATGTAGAGCATGATTTTGTTGATCATATGGATGCTCATGTGGAGCATACTTTGGATGATCATTTGGATGCTTTAGAGCATGATGTAGATGCTGATGTAGAGAATTGTGATGATACTCAGTTAGAGTTTGATAATCAATTTGATCTTGGTGATGATGTTGTGCAGTTAGCTCATGTGGAGCATGATGATACACTTGGTGTGGTAGAGTAGGATAGCTCTTATGATACACAATGTATGCTAGAGCATACTGGCTCTCATGGTGCACAGCTAGACACATCCTTTCTTGAGAGGATGATTGATTTAGATGTTGATGACTCAACGATCATGCAGTCATTCTTGGATTCTCTCATGCCAGATTTTGACATAGATATGTCAAGACATGTTGTTCTTGATGATGGGCTTTGGATGCCTTGGATACTGGCATGGCTGACATACTTTGTTTAGCCAAGATAGCACATGTTTCGTCAGCATTCAAAAGTCTGATATATAAGTTGTTATGATCTAGGTCAAATGTTGCACTTGCTATTGGATCATTTGCACTTGGATTTCTCAATCGTTTGATGATTGATATAGGCATAGAGCTAGTAGGAGCTCTGTAAGAGCTTCATCAGTTCTTGTATAAGTCAGATGTGAGCTTGAATCTTATCGATATGAGTCTAGAGCAGTTTGAGGTGCATGGATACACCTTGTTCAAGGCAGTTGGTGTAGGCTGATCTGTATGGGTAGAGATCCGGACTCTTCCTGTGCATAATTGTATAATTCTACATCATTCTTTGTATGTTTTTCCACTTATAGTCACATTGACCCTTAAGTGGGAGATTGTTGGGGATATAAGGATCATGTGAACTTACCCCTATATTCATATATATACATCATATATAGAGCATTGTCTCTAGAGAGATCATTATGTGGGTTTGAGGCTCCCATGCATGTCTGTGCATCTCTCCTCTCTTCTCTCTCTCTCTATCTCCTCTTTCCTCCTCTTTCTCTACACACCAAAGACCTTCATCCTCATGCTATTTGCATGCTTTTGTGGTCCTCAAACTCCAACAATTGGTAATAGAGCATGTCATCATTTCCTATGGGACATACAAACACTCTTCTAGTCATAGTCTAAGAATCACAAGAAATTTGGTGAGCATAAAAATTATCGAATGTATTATTACAGTGATTGTGCATGTGATTTCATCCATTTGTTCCAAACATATACATAGTTTTTGGTTTGTCAATACGAGTAGCCAAAAGTCTACCATATGTCGAGTGGAGCTCAATTTTACAAACAATCAATTTTCTAAATCAAGGTATAATCACTAGTCTTGGTTGAAAGCAGTGATGTATTTCATATGTTGAGGATAAGTTGGATGATTATAACTATCCATTGTGGGCATACATGATGTGTCATGTATTGGTACCAAAAGGCTTGTGGAATATTGTACAAGGTGTTCAAATACGTACACTTACTACCCAAAAATACTATGATACAAAGTGACACATGAGGTGATGAAGATGATAATATTCATTTTCTTAGTCCTACTATCCTTCATCTTCCGCCTAATACAGAGCAACTTCCTTGGGATGGTAGAGATGCATTGGCACATGCATTGATAGATCTATCTTTTAAACATGTTTTTATCACTCACATTCACTCATGTAGAATAGGCAAAGATGCTTGGATACTCTTGCCACATTATACTAGGTAATAAATTGGGCTCATGGTGTTTACCTTTTGAAATTGTTGGAGAGTGAGAATATGAATGAATGAGATTCAATGAAAACTTTTCTAACAAAGATCAAGGATTTGAAAGGCTAGTTGGTTTTTGTAGATGAAATCTTGCTAGATAGTTCACTTGTGCATACTATTCTTCATGGTCTTTTAGATACTTATCAGAGTTTTGCTTCTACTTCAATGTTGTTTATTAATAATTTTTTTTGGAAGAATATCAATTTTTTCCCAAAATCAGACACTTGGTCATCCTTTCTTGAGTATGTGGTGTTTGGATTATTCTAGCTTCATTATCATTCTAGCCAGTTCTCTATCATCACGGCATCAAAAAACTTAGGCACATCTGGTGGATCTAGGTCTAGTGCTAGTGTTCCCAAGAGGAGCTATAACTTGTAGGGCAACGAACATTTTAAGATCCAAAAATTTGATGGCACAAACTTTTCTCTATGGAAGAATCAGATTAAAGATGTGTTGATTCAGAGGAGATAGTGGAAGCGAGTAAATGGAATCTCAAAGAAGCCCCTTGATATGGATGATGATGATGATTGGGTTGATTTGGATGAAATGGCTAGGTCTACCATTTGATTGCACTTGGCAGATAATGTTTACTTTACAATGTTGGACTTTGAAAGTGTAGAGGAGCTTTGGAAGAAGTTATACAGTACATATGAAAAAGAAATGATATCAAATAAAATGTATCTCATGAGAAAGTTATATGATGTTTGCATGAAGGACATGGATAGTGTTTTTGCTCATCTAAATGAGTTTGATGCTATATTCTATCAGATATAGGCTTAGAAAATGGAGACAGATAATGAAATGAAAGCAGTTTTGTTGCTATGCACATTGCATCATCATGGATATGTTTTGCACAACTATTAGCAATAGTGCACTTGGTGGTAAATTGTTCTATGACATATGTGGAGCACCCTTGAGTAAGAATATTTGTAGAAAATATTGGTTGGCACTTAGTGTGGAGATGCATATAATGTTCATGATTCTTACCACGGAAAGAAGCAACAACATGGCAAGAGGAAGAAGAAGGAAAACATGGTCAACTGAATAAGAGTAGAAGTAAATCAAAGAAGAGGGATATCAAATGCCATCGTTTTCATAAGAAAGAAAACATGAGCAAAGTCTTCTATGCATTCAATAATGCTAAAGGTAAAGGATAGAATGTTGGTAGGCATGTCAAATAGCTACGTGCACCATCTGCTTCAACTATGAAGATTCAAGAAGTTAATGCTATTTTTTATGATGTTGATGTGTTGAAACTTCAATATTTTGCCCATTGAGGCTCTTATGGCTGATTCTCTTTCCCACATGTGGTTGCTAAATTTTGGTGCTTCTTTCCATGTGACACCACATATAGAGTGGTTCTCTACTTATGTAGCAAAGTTTCTTGGTGTATTGAGACTTGGACTCTTACAAGTGCAAATTTATCAGGATTGGAGATGTAGTTGTGCAATTCATGGATGGTTCAAAATTTACTATGCATAATGTACACCATGTAGCTTAATTATCACACAATTTGATGTCAATTGATCAACTTGATGATCTTGGTTACAAGATGTTTTTCTTTGCTTTTGCATATCAATGGGCAATATGGTTATTGCAAAAGAAAGAAAAGTTGGTTCATTTTATCCTTTATTTTTATCACAAAAAGAACACTTATTAGTGGTTACAGAATAACCTTTGGCTTGTATTTGGCATGGATGTTTTTGCCACATATCTCATAGTGGAATGAAAAATCTTTCTCATTTTGGAAACTTAGCTATGTTATCTTTCTTTGATTTTCCATTTTGTGAGCATTGCTAATATGGAAAGCAAACTAAGAATGTGCATAAGATGCACATTGAATCTTCAATTCAGACTTTAGATATCGTTCATACATATGTGTGTGGTCCTATGGCCACAAGGCCATTAGGTGGTTCTCTTTACTTTGTCACTTTCATAGATGATGATACTAAAAAAGTCTAGGTATATCCCATCAAATCGAAGGATGATGTATTCCCTAATTTTAGAAAATGGATTGCGTTAAGGCTGAAAAGGAAATAATCTCAAGGATTTATGTTCAAATAATAGGGGTGAGTATACCTCACATGAATTCAACATTTTCTATCAATCTAGAGGAATTCATAGAGAGTTTACAACTCCTTATACCCTATGTTAACCAATGTCTCTAGTCTCGTTACAAAGGGAGTAGGTTGCAGTGGGTTCTTGGGTGGTAGAATCTAGATTGTTCTAGATTCCCATGTTTTCTTGCTATACCATATGCAAACCAGGGTGGTCTTTACCAAATCAAACTGAGTTACCTTACACTAGACTCATAGTGATCGATCACTATACCGGATTATGAGTGCAACACTTTACTGTGCAACATCAAGCCAACACATACTTCCCTGATAATAATTCATACAAATGATTACACACTCCTAAATGGTTCTCACTCACACTGCAGTTAACTATCAATTACCAATGAATAGAACATGATAGAACTGTACTTTTATACTCATGATATAATTTTTTTAGAAAATCATTATGTCGCAACATAGTCTAGCATGTATGGTGCTTGTCTTCTCTCATCATGCATTGAGAGAGCATGTTCTATTACTTTATAAAATGTTGCATTGAACTAGTCTAACTATTCGATCAGGATTCTTCACCAAAAAAATTGAAATACATTTAGTTACAAAATTGACGCTTCCTCTGTGGCCTAACACTGGCACACTTGGAGGACCTCAACCCAAAATATAAACATGTATTATTCTTTCTCTTCATTTTGAACATTAGAGGGGTCATGTACATTAGATTTGAATGCATCCCATGCTTCAGTGAAAGTAGTTTGAATTTTTTTAACTGTCTTTAATAACTTCTAAACTTCATTAGGCATTAATGTTACAACATTGTTGGGATCTAGACTGACAGAAGCTGCAGAAGAGAGAACTGACTTGCTCTGAGCTTAATGGACCTCACTATGCTCTTTACAATGGGGTGCAAAGCCATAGTGTGTGTAAGAGAGCAAAGCATGACAACCATCAAAAGTGGAGGAAGATAGAACTGGCATTGGAAAAAATGGTAGAGAGAGGCTCAAAGGGCACGATGGCTTCCACATCCAAAGCACAGATGAGCAGAAAGGAGACTAAAGCACTATGCACACTAGATTACAAAAAAAAAATAAAAGATGGAAACCAAAATGGTGGTATTTGAATGTGACAAAGGAGTGAAGACATCACTCGATAGAGGACGATAAAAAATGATGAACACGATGCATGGAATGGTGGAGTAATTAGCATGCAAAATCATGCAGGCATGGGTGGTGAAAAAATGTTTACACACATGGAGGGGGGCAAAGAATGGTGGAGCTTTGACCCATTGATCAAATTTTTAACCGATTCTCTGGTGAGATTCTGCAACCAAAAAGTTGTCGAACCTAGTTGCACCAAAATCCGATAGGAACTAAACCACCAAACTTTGAATTTACTAGTAGTTTGATGTGATTTCAAAGTGTAAACCAATACCAATTATCCTTCCTTAAAAATAGGAGTTTTGAGAAATCAATCATGTGTTTAAGCATGTTGACACTTCTTGCATCAAAAGGAACCTTTCAAAGCATTGCTTATCTAAGGAATGAAGTTTATCCAAACAAGAATACATAGATTCCTTCGGTAAAAGCTTCTAATCAATGGCCACTCATAAGCTAGGAACAACAATCTCCATAGGGGCAATAGCCTATATCACATAAGCCAATTTGAAAGGTGTAGAACTAGCAGTAACTTTATAAGTAGTGCAATAAGCCCATAATATAGCAAGTAATAACTGATCCCAATGATTCAAACAATCTGCAATCAAATTTTTTAACATAGTAAAAAATGTTTTATTAGTGCTCTTTGCTTATCTACTTACTTGAGGTTACAATGGTGTACTAAATTTATGAGTGATATGAAATGTATGTGCAAGGGCCTGCATAAGATCATTAGCAAAATGTGTTCCTCTATCCGATACAAGTTGTAATGGGAGATGAAAACGTGGGAAAAGATCACTGGTCAGCATTTGGCACACACTGAAGTTGTGGTAGACTTAATAGCCTAAGCTTTGGCCTAGCAGTGGCATAATCTATACAAGTGAGAATGTACTAATTATTTGTAAGGACGACAGGTGGAGTGATGGGACCAATAAAATTCAATCCCCACTTTTGGAAAGGTTTGAGAGGAAGGATGGGTTTAAGAGGGAAATGGTCATGAGTTAAGGGCTATCCAGTGTGTTGGTAGGGATCGCAAGTCTGAACATATGCATGAGTATCTTGTAGCATTGTAGGCCACCATAGTCTGCTCTCCAATAACATTTTATACGTCAATTCAACCAAAAAGTGACCAATAGTTGGAGTCAAACGTACCAAGGCTAATACAGCCTCATGAATAGGAACATAGCAGAGCCAAGCTCATGAAGAATCCAAATAGTACACTTGGAAGACAATGATGTGGAAATGTTGTCTATATAGGGCTAACTTCTGACAAGGAGTAGTGGGGAAGGAGTCAGGGGGACAACCGATGGCCAAGAAAGTCAAGGGTGTATCATAATAAGATTCGTCTAAATCCCAAGTAATAAGAGTAGCACTAGGTTGTGTACGATAGATGACGGGTGAGGAATCATCCACTCCAAATGGAGCTTCACTGAACTCTAATCAAGAGAGGAAATCAGCTATAGCATGAGATGATCTAAGTCGATGAATTACAACATAATCAAATTATCAAAGAAAAAGAACCCATCCTGCTAGTCGACCACCCAAATTTTGTTGTCATATGAGATAATTCAAGGTAGAATGTTCTACATGGAAGGTGAATTTATGGCCTAAAAGATAATGATGAAAGTTTTTACTAGAATAAATAAGGCCGAGACACTCATGTTCGGTAATTGAGTAATCCCTTTTTGTAGGGGTTAGTTTGTGGATAGCATAATAGACTAGATGGTACCATTTCTCATGGATTTGCATTAGGACACTACCAATGGAAATATCAGAAGCATTTACAAACACATGAAAATGAAAGTCCCAGTGGGTGGCTTGAAGAATAGGATCCTGCATTAACAAATACTTAAGACAGAGGGTTTTAGCACTCATCAGTCCACCAAAACTCATAAGGAGCTATTGTAGTGAGGCGGGTAAGAGGAATAGTTAAACGGAAGAGCCAACAAAGGTGATGACCATGCTAGAAAATCTGTCCTGGGAACTTGAGAAATTCCTTCGGGGATTTTGGTGGTGGGACCTAAAGTATATCATTCACTTTATTAGGGATTTGCATTTCTCATGGATTTGCACTAGGACACTACTAATCTCAATACGAGAAGCATTTACAAACACATGAAAATGAAAGTCCCATTGGGTGGCTTGAAGAATAGGATCCTGCATTAACAAAGGCTTAAGATGGAGGGGTTTAGCACTCATCAGTCCACCAAAACTCATAAGGAGCTGCTATAGTGAGGCAGGTAAGAGGAATAGTTAAATGGAAGAGCCAACAAAGGTGATGACCATGCTAGAAAATCTATCCTAGGAACCGGAGAAACTCCTTCGAGGATTTTGGTGGTGGGACCTAAATATCATTCACTTTATCAGGGTCAACTTGAATACCCTAGTGAGAAATAATAATTTACCATATGGACGGATTTTGCATGATTAAGGCAAAGTCGGTATTCTCGACACTTCAAAAAACATAAGTGAAGGTTTTGCAAATGATCCATCTTGGCACTTCTAACCAAAAAATCATCCAGAAACACCTACATGAAACTTGTCAAATACGGGGAAAAGATATTTTTCATACATCATTGAAAAGTGTTGGGCGCATTATAGAGACTAAACCACATGACTATACAAGCATAAACTCCCCAATTTGTAATAAAAGTTGTTTTGGGAATATCTTCTTCGACCTTACACACTTGCTTATAGCCACTATATTCATCCAAAAAAGAACTTATTTCTCATCTATCTACTTCATCAAGCATGGTATCCAAAAATGGTAGTGGAAAGGGGTTGGGAATAGTTTCTACATTGAGTTTTTGATCATCCACATAGATTCTAAGTTGTTTATTTTTCTTTAACTATGATCACTATTGGTAAGATCCATTCTATGTGGTCAATATGAACCATAAAACCAACTAGGAGGAGTAACTCTAGTTCTTTTTTTTACTTGTTTGGCATAATTAGGGTTCATCCTATAACTGTATTGTTTGGTTGGATAAACTTCCGGTTTAAGTACTACTCAATGTTAGTAGATTTTAAGATCTAGCCCTTTCATATCTTTATAATACCATGCAAACACATCAGTGAATTTGATCAGTAAAGAAAATAAGTCTCCTTTGAAGGATTTATCCAAGTCAGCTTTAAATTTAACTAGTCAAGGATTACTGTCATCACCGAAAATTTTGACTGGTGAGCACATTTGATTACTTTTCAAAAAGTTATATTGAACTAGCCCAATTGTTTAGTTAGGATTGTTGATCAAAAAATATTGAAATACATTTAGTTACAAAATTAATGCTTCCTTGGCCTAACACCTAGTACATAATGATGTAGTTGAAAGGATGAATAGAGATATTCAGGATAGATTAGTTCCTATCCTTCATCATGCAAACCTTTCACAAGGAATTTGGGTAGAAGCAATATTGATTGTAGTTCATGTGATTAACCTTTCACCTACTATTACCAAAGATATAAAAATGGCACAAGAGTTATGAATAGGGAAGCCACCATATTATGACCATGTTGGAGTTTTTGCCCATATTAATATACCCAAGAATCTAAGACAATGATTGGACCATAAGTCAAAGAAATGCATTTTTTTTTGGCTATGGTCGAGAAGGCTAATTTGGATATCATTTATGGGATTCTCAAACAAGATTAGTGATTAGAAGTAGTGATGTCATTTTCAATGAGTCTAAGATGCATAAACAAACCATTAAGGATATTGAAGTGAGAAGAGTGGTGTTTGAGGATACTAGACCTCCATTTAGCATGCATAAACATGCTACACATAGAAATGTTCAGGAGGATATCCAATTAATTCAGTCCGCAAATGTTCTTGTTCCAAAACCATTGAAACATTTTGCACATGTCTTGCATCCACTTGATAGATATGTTTCGTGTTTCGATTTTATTATGTGAACAGATGTTGGTGAGCCTTGTTGCTATAAAGAGGCTATGCAGACAGAGGATCATGTCAAGTGGGAGCATGCCATGAAGAGTGAATTGGGTTCTATTCACAAGAGTGGTGTCGTCGGGACATTGCATGCCTAGGGGTGCACACAGGGTGCCAAGAAAATAACCTTGACTTCTTATTGATAGGAGATGATCTCTTCCTTGAATTTATGCGCATCTCTCATGATCCTTTTACTAAAGGTGCTACACTATGCCATAAACTTGGAAAGGAGGGTGAATTGAGGGGAGATCTCAGACATACTTTAGTTAAGCTCAACGTTACAAACAATAAAAGACCTTGGTTGTTAGACGAGCACTAGGATTGCTCAATCTATTCCAGTTCCTTATGAAGTCAATCTTGAAGGTTTAATAGGATAAGTTTTTTGAATCTTGTCAAAAGCTCACGAGATGAGAAAAACTTTTAATTAGAATGAATCTCCTACTCCTTTTCCAATATTGAAGATACCGCATGTAAGTCCGTTGATCAAACTACTCTATATTTCTATTGTTATGGACGCAAACTTTCTCATTCTTGTCCGCTTAATCATTTTGAAATTTACCAATTCACCTTAATATTTCCTTTGCAAATAGAAAATCCTTCACACAAGAAAAAAAAAACAATATGTGTATGAATATGTCACGTACGAGCGATTGCGAACGAATCCTCGAGTACACACATGTGTGCTTTTGTTCAAGAAACACACATCAATTTATATGAATCAAAAGTATATACAGAAGTGGGTGCATACATAACATGGTATCTGTAGATGCAAAAATCATCATAGAAATGAAATCAAGAACAACCCAATTTGAATGCGTCGCGAAAATTCACTCAAAAGTGAGAAACATCTTCGTTGAGTGACTATTCACATACATCATTTAGATTCCTGTGTAAAGTTCATCATCGTTCTTTTTATGGTGCAATACTTCATACAGTAAAATATATACATATGTACGTAGGTGAAACAAGTATAAATTCTTAAGCTAATTCAATTCACAGTGGATTGATCGAAGTCAGAACTCGCCGATTCATTTACTTTCGCTCAAGCATTGACACAAATGAGAAATATGAAAGTCTGCAGACATTATTCTCAAAAACAGTGAAGCAAAGAAGTACTTAAAACCTTCAATTTAAGATCATCTTTTCCATGCACGTGATCAAGCTGGGACACATGCGACTAATACTTTACATTCAAAGCCGTTCCGTAAAATGGAAAAACTCCAATTCATAAAACTGCAAATACATACACACATCAGAATGTATGGAACAATAACAAAAGTCTATCATCATTAATACGTGGAATTTGACTGTAATAACAATCCTCTCTTGATGTAAATTCACAAACAAACAGTAGAGTGAAAATATTACGCATAGCTTGATTCTTCGCTCTGTCCATCTTGTATTGGTACTGGACTTCTTCATCTCTTAGGATCGACTAACCCATGTCCAATTGTTGTTCACATGGAACCTTTCTCCACACACAGGATTGCCCCATGTCTTTGCCGACACCCTTCTTCTGCCCCTATGTTGCAACCGACCTCCACAGTCAATAGGCTAGAGACCAATCTCTTTGCCTCTTTTTCTCAAGCTCTCAATTCCCCGTTCTCCTTAATCTCTCCCCGAAGTTTTCTCCATGACTGCTATTGCCAAAAACATCCTCTCATGGAGTTCAAGCAAAGGAGGAAATCACCCAAAACGATTCTATGATATGTCATAATTATGCCTCCTCATATTTTCACTCCTCAGTTGTTCCATCCTTGGGTATCGCTGAAGAAACACCTTCAGCTCGAGTCATAAGAAAAATTAGCTCTCCTTTTTCGCAAATGTAGCACCCTTCATCTCTGTCCATTTCTATGTTGATCACATTGAAAAATACTCTCTTCAGCATCGATCTCCCGCAAAATGATCTTCTCCTAAAAGTCTGATGGCAGCAGAGAATTTGTCTTTTCCAATCGTTCTCTTCCCTCTATTCTCCACCGAAATCCTTTCTTCTCTTCCCATTGACAGCTCTCTCCATGCATCATTCTCCCCAGACGAGCCGAATTATCTCCTTTCCATGTGTGGACAGGCAAACTACCCTTTTCCATGTGTAGAATTGATCGGCGGCCTTCTATTTGCCAATAGCTCAACCACTCACCTTCCCTATACCAAAACACAAGCAGGGCCTAAATTTCACGGCCAAGACAAAATGTCATGTGACAGGAAAATTTTTCTTTTACCTTTCATAACAGAAATTTATACATGTTTATACAAGGCATATACCTATAATATATATAATATATATAAAGATCTATAAAAAATGACAGGCAAATTCCTAATTAGAGCTTTTCATTTGACAGGAAGTTAAAAAAAAACACATGTTTTGACAGGCAAATTGGCCAATGACAGGCATTTTGCCTGTCAATTTTAGGCCTTGAACACAAGACAAGCATCCACAATAAAAGCCGAAAGCCCTCTGACGGGCTGTTGTTTCCTGTGTAGCTCCCAGAATCTAGGAGGATCCCCCCCCCCTCTGCCTCCATGAAGGCCTAGCCCTCCTCCCTCTCCTCCCTTTTTTGGTATTTTTCTTCTGCCTTCGTCACTTTCCAATGTCGAGCCGAGCACCACCAGCCCAAATCACCTGGTTTCCTTTTTCTTCTATTTGCAATGCTTAAACTATGAGCTGAAAGCATGGTTTGGTGGCATATCCTCTCATCTAGTTTGTGCTTCACGTCGTTTGAATGGATTATTTTCAAAAACAAGTCAAAGGCTATCATTTTCGAATAAAGGTCTTCTTTTCTTGGTTAGACATGTCATTGAAGATAAAGTTTCCCATACAAAGTTTATGTTTTGTCTCCCAGAATGAACATCCTAAGAATGACTTCATGGGGATAAAATCTCCACGACAACGGTACATGGGGTTTAGTACCTTTCCCAAAGGGCAAGAAAGCTTTACTATGTAAATGGGTTGGGATTTAGTACCTTTTCCAAAGGGCAGGAAAGCTTTACCACGTAAATGGATATCTAAGCTGAAATGCACATAAGATACTGCTTCTCCAAAGTATAAAGCATAACTTGTTGCAAAGGATTTTAGCGGCAACAACATGGTGTTGATTTCGAGGAAATCTTCTCTCTAGTAGCCAAGTTCCTCAAAAAGAAAGTCTACTTTAAGCTAAAGAAGTGCTTATATGGATTTAAACAGTCCCCTAGAAAATGATATCAAAAGATTAATGTTTTTTATGAAATCTCAAGGCTATTCTCAAAGCAATGAGAAACATTCTCTTACACAAAGAGATGTTGAGATGGAATATTGGTATGCTTGATACTTCATGTCAATGATATGTTCATTGTTGGGAAGTCCTTTGATGACTTGTCATTGCTCAAAACAAAGTTGATTGAGACGTTTGATATGAAGGATTTGGGGGATGTCAAACATATTCTTGGCATGCGCATTACTCGTGATAGGAGTAAAATATGCATATACTTGTCTCAAAGTGAGTATATATCCAAAGTACTTCACATGTTCAATATGCAAAGTGGCAAGGCATTGAGTACACCTTTACCTACATATGTGAAATTGAGCAAGGATGATTTCCCCAAATTAGATGAAAAAAGGAATTCATGAACAAAATTCCTTATCAATTTTTTGTTGGTATTCTCATGTATGTTATGGTAGTTATGAGACCAACCATTGCATTTGGAGTGGGAGTTGTGAGCATATATATGTCTAATCCTAGAAACAAGCATTGGAAAGTAATCAAAATGATTTTGAAATATATAAGTGGCACTAAGGACAAGTGTCTATGCTTGAGTAGAGAAAATGCATCCATTATTGGTTACACATATTGTAGTTATGTTGGTTGTGTAGAAAATTGGAAGTTTACATCAAGGTCCATTTTTCACTTTGTCGGAGGTGCTATCTCTTGGAGATATTGTCTTCAAAAATGTAGAGCTATTTCCACTACAAAAGCAGAGTATGTTGCAAGAAGTGAGGCATGTAAGGAAGCAATGCGGCTTTCTTACTTATGATATAGGTCTACCTTAGCAAGTACCTCATTTGATAAGTGTTAGTCAGAGTGCCATTACTTTGTCTTAGAATCCCATCTATCATGAAAAGATCAAGCACATTGAGGTGAGGTAACACATTCACTAGAGACTGCTTAGTCATTGAGCACATTATTCTTGAAGAGGTTCATACTCAAGATGATGTTGCAGATGCTTTGACTAAAGCTCTACCACATGATAAGTGTCACTTGATGGGAGTTACTTGATTCCTAATCTTGCATAGTTACTTATACACTATGTAATATGCCCATCAGGTGGGAGGTATCATTTTTATACTTACACTTAAGTATTCTTTATCATTCTTTGTTTTTTCTCCCCTAGAACCTTTGGCTATATTGGCCTTTAATGGGAGATATTAGTGTCCATGTGAAAGGCAAAATGGCCATAGGATACTTTTGTATATGTTATGTAATAAAACATATAGTGGCCTAATCATCCACAAACTGGAAGTTTGACCACATTTGTAAACTGTAGGAAATATGTATTCATGCTCTATGTGTATTGTGTGTTTTCTTCATGTTTTGAAGGTCCTATGCCGAATACAATGTGTAGTGTTTGAAGCTCAATTATGTAGTGTGAGGGTATCATCATGAAGCTCACATGAAGGGGAATCCATCATGGCACATCACAATCGCACCATTTCAAAGGTTGCCTATAATCTATGTAAATAGAGATATAAGCTTAGAGTTGATATCCACATTCAAGCTCGATAAGAGAAGAGAGTTAAAAGGTAGTGTGACATTTACATATATGACACATAATAATGTACAAGTGAAAGTGACCCAAACACTATTATCTAAAGTAAAAAATTTGTTATATCCTTTCACTCACACACCTAGAAAGTTAGGAAATGATTTAATTATGTTCCCACTCATTTATGGTCAGCTAAAAAATGCTTGACATTCATGTGAAAAACATAAATTTATTGGAGAGACAATATCAATTACTAGGATCATTTATATGAGGCGAGGTCAAAGAGATGGGCTTCTACCAAATAGATAAAGAAATCACATGGAGTTTTTGCACTTGCAAAAGGAGAATGTGATAGCTAAAAGGTAGTCAAACTACCTTGTACTCCCAACTCGGGATAGAGGTAAATTATAATGTGCATGTATGTTATGCATGATCAACTACCCAGAGTGGCATATCTTACTATCAAGATACTAAAGAAGATCTTCAATATGCTTCAAGTTTGCCTTGCCACTTTTGAAAATTTAAAACTCCTTGATCTTGAGGCAATTAGATTTCAAATAGTGCTAGAGTGCATGCTTTTTTATCTTTCCATGGCACCTATGGAACAATGCCCCTCTATGCCTACTATTCATGAATTATGTTCTTGACATCCCATTACATGTAGAAATTGGATGAAGCCTTTGCATCAAGATAATTGGAGAAGGGATTGACCATGTTTACTCCAAGACCGAGGGTGCTCACTGCATGCATCAGTGTGTATGCACTTGGAAGTGGTGTGAGAGTAGGTACTACAAAAAAAAGTACTTAAGTGGTGATCAATTAATAGATGCCTAGGAGAATGTGATCAATGAAGTAGTATCTAGTCTCCACTTAGGAGGAAATCAACAAAGACTTTGGATCTTAACCAAGTTCCAAGCCTTGATAGCATAACTTGTAGAGAACTTGCCCTCCCCATGACATGATGATAAATAACAAAGGCATATGATTCACCCAAGGAGGGAGGAGCATAACATTCTATGAAGCAAAAGGAGTAGAACATCAACAAAAGGTAGTGTGCCATCATACATGAGCAGTGTTGTCACCTCATTAGTTCTTTCATTTCATTTTAGTAAACTATCTTTTATTTCATTATTACTATGGTTCAACCTTATTACTAGCTTGTATAGATTCTATCTAATTTTAATATTTATGAAAAAAGAGAAGAAAAGGAAAAAATTATAGAAAGAGAAAAATCATAAAAAATATAAAACAAAAAAATAAAGAAAATGAAAATGAAAATATATACCATTTTCCATCACAAGGTCTTAGTATGTTCTTCATCTTGGTACCAATGTAGTAGTAGAATATGAATGAAGAGGAGAAGGATGTAAAACCAATGTGTTTTTGACATGGAAAGGATAACAATTACCAACCATTAACTTCACTTCATGTATGATAACCTTTGCTCTATATCCTAGCTTAGGAAGCTTTTTTAGTAGCATATCCTTGAGATTCTATTCTATATCCATCTCTTGCTATTGATATATTTTGGTAATGATGTGTGTGAACACTAGGACCATTGGGGCACTTTTTTCCCTCTTTAGGAGGTTTTTTCCCCTGGCTTGTATATATGCCTATTACCCTAACAGGTCACTTATCTTTGTACATTCTAGTGGTAATACATTCAATATTGTGTGTTGTGCTCCAAGCTTTTTCTTCTTCCTTCTGATATTCGCATGCTTCCATATACCGCAAACTCCAATAATTGGTATCAGAGCAGGTCATCGCTTCATCTAGGGCATTGTCGACACCCTTCCGATCATAGTCTTAGAACCACATGAAAATTGGTGAGCATATTCAGGGTGATTAGCAGATCAAAACGTCTTTTCTTAGTGCTGTCAAAATCGTGATCTGAGCTCGTTTTGACCTCTGAATGCACTATCCAGTGCTTATGCATGCAATTTGGTCTTTTTGTGCCAAAGATATATACAAGTTTTGATTCACGAGTATAAGCATCTCAAAGTCTGCTACAAGTTTAGCAAAACTCATCAGGGTAGTTCTGCTCAACTTTTTTAGATACAATTATTTTTTTGCATCACGGTACTTTAGTTAGTGGCCATAGCTGAAAGCAATGATGTATTTTGTATGTTGGTTGTTGAGGATAAGTTGGATGGTGTCAATTATCCATTATGGGCTTATATGATGTATGATGAATTGGTTGCAAAACGAATCTGGAATATTGAGCAAGTTGTTGAAAACAATCCTATTACACCTACAAACACAGTTGATGAAGGTGATGCAGATGGTGTTGAAGATGGAAATATTCATCATGTTCCTATTCATGTTGTGGTTCCTACTGCACCTACTGCAGATCAAATTCGTTGGGATGGCAAAGATGCTCAGGCACATGCATTGATAGCCTTGTCCATCAAACAAGTCGTTATTCCTCAAATTCGCTCTTGTAGAAAAGCTAAGGATGCTTGGGATACACTTGCCACTTTATAGCAGGCAAGGAATGAGGCTCGTGTTGCTTACCTCCAAAAACAATTGGAGAGTGAGAACATGAATGAAGGAGATTCCATGGACAATTTTCTGACAAAGATCAAAGATTTGAAGGAACAGTTGATTTCTACTGATGAAGTCTTGACTAACAATTCATTTGTGCAGACTGTTCTGAGTGGTCTTCCCAATTTATATCAGAGTTTTGCTTCTACTTTTCATTTGATGATGAAAGGAAATCCAAATGCCATAAGATTTGAGGAGTTAGTCTTTGTTCTATTGCACAAAGATCAATCTAGGCAGAATAAGTCCAGTATGCATGTTGCAAATCAAGCTTTTCTGGCTAGTCAAAAGGGCAAAGGTAAATGGAGCTCTTCTACTAGTAAGCAGAAATGTACAAATTCGTCACAATTAAAGAAGGATGATAGAGATGAGAAGAAAATAGAAAAGTAGAAATTGTTTTGTAGTTACTGTAAAGCAAATGATCATGTCATAAAGAGCTATCCAAAATTGGTTGCAAAAGAGACAAAGAAAAAAGAGGATGGAATGGTTATTGCAGAGGCCTCTATACCAAAAACAAAGTCTGATAATCTTGTGTAGAATGAAGAATGGGCATTTACTATTGTTCGCAGTTTTGACCCATCTTCGCATGAGCACTATATGTCTATAGTAGACTCATGTGTTTTGTACTTTGATAGTGGGGCAACCAGACATATTACCTCGCAACATAATTTCTTCACTTCACTTGAGCCTGTCCCTATAAGGAATACTGTCACATGCACCAACAACTCCTCTTATCCTGTCATGGGAGTTGTTAAGATCATTTTGACTATTGCTGATGGCAGTTCTTTTAAATTGTTGGATATTTTATTTGTGCCAGGGATCAAGGACAATCTGTTATCAATTTCAACATTAGCCAAGATTGGTTTGTTTGTGAAAAATGTTCATGACAGACGTACAATTTATGATCTATCAAATAGTGATGTCATTATTGCTTTTGGCATTTTATGTCGTGGGCAGTACATGATTCTCAGGCTATGTCAGATTTAAAGCTTTGGCATGCACGCTTTAGTCATCTTAATTTTGCTAGTTTGCTACGGATGCAAAAATCTAAAATGGTGTCTTCTTTGCCCAAACTTGAGGCACCTGGTAAACATGTCTGTGAAGGCTATATTTTGGGTAAAATGAAATGTTCCTCCTTCCCAAAAGATGGTTGAGTTTGAGCTAGTCAAAAATTACAGCTTGTTCACAATGATGTTTGTGGTCCTATGATGACACCCTCTTTTGGAAACTATCTTTACTTCATGACTTTCATTGATGATTTTTCTAGGCATGCATGGGTATATCCATTCAAAGCAAAGTTTGAAGTGTTTATATGCTTCAAATAGTTTTTGGTTTTGGCTAAAAATCTGTTAGCATGTAAAATGGGCACCCTCTGTTCTGATCTAGGGGTGGAATATGTGTCCTCTGATTTTAATGCATTTCTGGTTGAACATGGGATAAAACATCAGTGTATAGTGCCCTATACACCTCAACAAAATGGAGTTGTTGAACAAAACAATAGGTCACTCATGGAGATGGCAAGGTGTATGGTCAAGAGTGAGGCTTTACCACATAGTTTCTAGCTTTAGGTTGTTATGTGTGCAGCATATGTACTTAATAGGTGTCCCACTAAAGCATTGCAGTAGATCACTCCATATGAGGCTTGGCATGATCATAAGACATATGTTGCTCATCTGCGTGTTTTTAGTTGTCTAGCATATGCATTAGTGCTTGAACAACAACACAGGAAATTGGATGATAAAGCAGTGAAATGTATTTTTGTTGGGTATAGTTACGAAAGAAAAGGTTGTCGTATGTATCATCCACAACTCCAAAGACATGTATGATACTTTGCTGCCTCTTTTTATAGGTGGACAGTCTAGCGTTGGTCCTAATGAGGCAACTTCTGAGCCTTTACAGGTTTCATGTGATGATGCAGATCATTCCATTTTTTATGCAGATTTACATGTTGCACTTGTTGATGAGAGAGCTATTATTGAGGAGCCAAAAACTATCCCAAAATGGTTGGTGCTAACTTTGTGTGACAGCAATTAGATGCACCTGTGTCATATCGTACTCGTTTTGGCTAACATACTGCTTCTTTTGCATTAGATTGTTATGCTATGGCTGGCTCTATTCTTTCCAATGAGAATGAACCTGTTTCATTTGATGAAGGACAAAATTCAAAAAATTGGATGGCTGCTATGCAATTTGAATATGATGCTATCATGAAAAATGGTACTTGGTCTTTATGCGACTTGCCTCCTGGCACGAAGGCCACTGGCATTAAGTGGGTATACAAGCTGAAGCATAAGCATGATGGAACAGTTGACAGGTATAAGGCTAGGATTGTTGCAAAGGGTTATGCTCAAGAAAGAGGCATTGATTTTGATAAGACCTTTGCTCCTACAAACCGAATGACTACTCTTCGTAGCATCTATGCACCTATAGCCCATCATGATTGGAATGTACATCAGTTGGACATTAAAACTATATTTCTCAATGGTGACTTGCATGAAGAAGTGTATGTTTTTTAGCCCTGTGGCTCTGTGTGGAAAGGACATGAAAACCAAGTGTGCAAGTTGAACAAGGCATTATATGGTTTGAAGCAAGCACCACGTGCTTGATATGAAAAAATACATGTCTATCTGATTGCACATGGTTTTGAGAATAGTCCAATTGAGAGCACCTTTTACTTTAAGTGCACAAATGATGTGCTTCTGATTGTTGTTGTCTATGTTGATGACATGTTGCTCACTAGTCCTATTGAGAAGCATATTGCTGATTTTAAGGCTGATTTTCATGCCTCATTTGAGATGCCAGATTTGGGTCACTTGCACCATTGTTTGGGCATTCAATTTATGCAAGTTGATGGTGGAATAGCTTTGTGTCAAAAAAAAATATATATTGACACATTATTGCAGTGTTTTGGCCTTGAAGAGTGCAAACCTATTGCCACTCCTATGGAGACAGGTTTATGATTGAGTCTTCATGATGCTAGAGATGCATTTGATGTTGTTCTCTATCCACAAGTTGTTGGATGCTTGATTTACTTATGCATTACTCTGCCATATATTCAGTTCTTTATCTCACAGATGAGTAGGTTTATGCATTGCCCAGGTGTCAAGCATTGGTAGGCGGTTAAGTGCATTTTTCACTACTTGAGTGGTACCCGACTACTTGGATTGTTTTATCCCAAGGGGGATCACTACCGCCAGATTTACATGCTTTTTCTGACTTTGAATGGGTTGGTTGCTATGACACTCATGTGTCCACTAGTGGTTTTTGCTTCATGCTTGGTAGCTCATGCATATCTCGGAGAGCAAGAAGCAGCCTACTATGACCACTTCTATTTGTGAGGCTGAGTATAGGGTAGCTTTCATGGCACCTGTTGAGTGTGTGTGGCTTAGATGCCTTATGGATTGTTTGGGTGTTGGTCAGTCTTCTGCCACTACCATCTTCACTGATAGTCAGAGAGCATTGGCAGTTGTGAGGAATGGTGTGTTCCATGCTCGCACTAAGCACGTTGAGGTGTACTATCATTATGTCATGGAAAGGTTCTCTGTTGGAGAGATCATTTTGGCATATGTGCCCACATAGGAGAGCATTGCAAAATACCTAGGGAGAAGTTTGAAGCTTTTTGCAAAGCTTTGGGCCTACTTCCTTTTGTGGATTGGTTCCACATCGCTTGGCACTTCCTTATACATGAGTGCCAGCTCCTTGTTCACCACATCACTCCCAGGGGGGATTTGTTGATATATTTTGGTAGTGATGTGTGTGAACACACTAGGACTGCTACGACACTTTTTCCCTCTTTAGGAGGATTTTTCCCCAGACTTGTATATATGCCTATTACCCTAACATGTCACTTATCTTTGTATTAAGTGTTGTGCTCCAAGCTTCTTCTTCTCCCTTGTGCTCTTTGCATGCTTCCACAGACCTTGAACTCCAACATTTGCACCATATTTTTTTATCTAGATTCAAGAGTAAGCATGCATAAGGATACACAAAAAAAGCTATCCATATGGCAACTGTTTAATTTCACCCCTGCACATGCACTCTATTAGAGCATATGAGATGGTTGATGTTAAAGAGAAAACCAAATATATATTCAACAAAGTTTGAATTGAAAAGAAAAAAGCTCAAAGTTCAAAAGTAGACACCACATAACTTGTGAGCTCCATATATCATCAAAAGATGACAAGTGCTTGGAAGATATAACTTTTTAGGAATAACCACCTAGACTATGCATCTCTGTTGTTGAAGACAAAAAGATCTAGGCGGGAATGAGTGTTACACTGTGTGGCAGGCCCCATAAACAATTTTCAAGCTACCTAATTATTTCCCACAAACTTTTTATATAGAAGAGTTGTCTATAGAAATGACATTTCCATTTTCTAAAATTTGTAGCATAGGCAAGAGTCTTCCCTGAAAAAAACCTACAAATGAAGAGCAATTTTGAATAATTTTGTTTTCATTTTTTTTTCAAAACAAAAAAGGAGTGATTATGAGGAAGCCACTATAAAAAAGACTAATTTGCTTGTTTTTAAAGACTTTTTTGCTAGTGTGAGTAAGAGATTGTGAAGATTTTTTGCTATTGTGAGCAAGAGAGCTCTTGTTCTTGCAAAATTCCTGCACAAGATTTCATGGCTTCTTAGTGACTTATTGTTTCTTGATTTATGATGTGTCACACTTGTTACTTGCTTCCATTTGTATCTACTATCATTAATCCTAGTGTTTTCGGTCTCTTCTTGGAATTACAAGTTTTTCCTTGCTAATTTTTTGTGTCCATTGATAGGACACAACTATTTTCAACTCTATATAGAGATGTAAATGTGTTTTTTTCACAATTATTAGTGGAATTTGTAGATATTCTTGATATCTTCATAATTTAATCCATCATACACTCAATTTGGAAATGTAACGAGAGAGATATGACCATTTTCATGATTAGTTGTCTCCTTTTGATCACCTATATGAGCCCGACTTTGAAGTTGAAGATGATGATGAAGATGAACAATTTATCGTGATCATCATCATAAAAACTTTTTATCTCCATGATCATAGCACCATGATCTAAGATATTTATCAACATCCCCATGATAAAATATTTTTATCGTAATCATCATGATTAAAGTGTCTTATCATGAATACCTTGATAAAAAATTTTAACACGTTGATAAAAAATATTTTATCACCATGATCAAAGATATTAATTATGACCATGTTGATCAAAGGCTTTTATCATGGTGATCGTTTTATCATGGTGATCGTTTTCCTCTTAAATTTGGGTCTCAAATTTGAATGATTTGAGAAGTTGATGGTCGATTACAAGGAGCTTGACAAAACAACTACCCATCTCGTCATCTTACTGCCCCTGACTTTAACTAGGTAGAGGTCTAGTCTTCACGATTTTGACAAACATTCTTCCTTAAAAAAAATGCACTTCTAATATCAATTTTAGCTTCTTCAATAATTTTTTTAAATGCAGATCAAGATTCAAAATTTTTTTAAATGCAGATCAAGATTAAAATATATTCTTATAGTACTATCTTCCATGGTATAGATGCACAAAATACATTCAAACCTACTACTTTTCATGTTATGATTTCCAAGACTGCTCAAGAAAAGGAAGCTATCAAAATCTAGAAGTAACTCCTAGTTCTGAATACGCCCCTAGTTCTAAGAGAAATCTTAAACAAATGGAAAACGATCATCTCATTGATATCTTTGAAATCATTGGCTATTAGCCATGTTGTAAATATGTGATAATGCTCATCCAATATTCTAGAGGCTAAAAAACGAATCTCAAAGAGCCCAACAAATGGTTGCTAGTTCAAATATGACTATTAAAATATAAGGAATTCAAACGCTGCATTCTACTATAATACAAATTCACATGTCGTTCCTCTAAGTGAACCATTATAAAGTTTAACATCATTCTTAAATTTAATCTTTACAATATATATACTTGAAGTGAATAATTGCAACGTGCATCTAACTTGCTATATGTCAAAGCCTGTGTCAATCATTGAGGCATAATTTTTGCCTCTTCGATGTCAAAAATCTCTCATCGATAATTGCATCATGTAATTTTGCAAAAAAAAAAAGAATGATTTGCATTATCATTCAAAGCCTACAAAGCCAAACAAATTTCCTCACTAGGAGCAACATTTGATTTTCCACCTATAAAAAGAAGTTGCAAAGTGTCATACGCATCCTTTGCATTGATTGATGTCTCCTTGTAAAAGTAAGGGTGAATTTCATGTTCCATGAAAATAACATCACGACTAACCAAAATGCATCTAGTTTGTGGATGATATAAATGGTATCCTTTGCATTTAGAACAATCGCCAATGAAAAATAGGTTTCACAATCTCATAATCCAAATTTTTACATTGTTTTTTAGGAATTAATGCCTATGCCATACAACCAAAAACACGTAGATGAGAAAAAATGGCTTATGACCATGAGAACCCTCATAAAGAGTGATATAATGAAATGCTTTAGTGGGACACCTATTGAGTACATATGCTACACAAATAACAACCTCAAGCTAGAAGCAATATGGTAAAGCCTAACTTTTCAACTACTTTATTTTTTTTGAGGTATATATGGCATTTCAAAGTAATGTTTTATCCCACACTCAACCCAAAATGCATTCAGCTGAAAAGACATGTACTCCCCAGTAGATCAGAATGGAGGGTACCCATTTTACATGTTGATAGATTTTTAGCAATAACAAAGAATAGGTTAAAGCACAAAAACACTTTGGAATTTTCTTTCAGTGGAAACCCCATGCATGCTTGGAAAATTCATTGATGGAAGTCACAAACGATAGGTAATTTTCGAATGAAGGTTTCTCCAAAGGACCATAGATTTCATTGCAAACAAACCAAAATTTATACATAGCTCTAGCTGAACCATTTTTGGTGAAGGAAGAACACTACATTTTACCCAAAATACAATCTTCATAAACATATGTAGAAGGCTCCTCAAGTTTGGGCAAAGAGGAAAACTAGCAAACTAGCAAAATTTATATGATAAAAATGTGCATGCCAAAGTTTCACATTTGATATAGCCTAAGAATCATCAATTGCATATGCAAAATCATTCATAGATTTTCCATAACTTGTTAGCTTATAAAACCCATGAAATAGCATTCTAGATGCAATGGTTTTATCACGACTAGAGAGATCATGAACTATGCATGTGTCGTCAACAAATCTCAGTACTTACATAATTTTTGATAGTGTTGACATTGGCAATCAATTCGTGGTAAATATAAAGCATTTCATAAAGTAAGTATGCTATGATTTGTAGCAATAAGAATAATCCCAACTCCCATAGTAGGATAAGAGGATTTGTTAGCACATGTGACAATATTCCTTGTAGCATTAGGCTCAAGTGAATTGAAGAATCTACGCTACGGGGTAATCTGTTTGGTTGCACCAGTATCAAAATACCAAACATCTAAGTCCACTATTGACATGCCATTCATGAAAATATCGATCATAACTGCAGTGACTGGTAAATACCCATTCTTCATTTTGAAAAGATTAGTAGACTCAATTTTAAGAGTAGATACATGTGCAACAATGATTCCAACCTCTTTCTTCTTTGCCCCTTTTGTGGCCAGTTTAGGAAATCTTAATGAAATGATCATTTTCCCTACGATAGTTACAAAACTATTTTTTTAATGTTTTACTATCATCTTTATCTTTCTTCTTTGATTGAAAACATTAGGATATTTTTGTTTACTAGTAGATTAGCTTGATTTACCTTTGCCATTGTAACTAGCTAAGGAAACTTGATTTGCAAAATGCATAACTGACATGTTTTCTCTAGATTGATCTTTGGATTATGTGAGAATGTATGTGCACACACCAATAACTGTGTCAAGGAGTAAAATCAACCACTACATAATTGAAAAACAAAAATCTAGAAATTTTGTTAGAGTCTCCTCTGCAAAATGAGCATATGTCTAGTGTCAAAAAACTCATAGCTACAAGTACTGACATGTAAAATTGCATAGTGAATCACTGACCCCATTGCATATAACCACTTAACCAAAAGAAGCCAACTAGCCTCGTTGAGTACTTATGAACAATTAGCATGCATCTCCTATGGTGAGGTTGGGTAATTCTTTGAGCTTTATCAATAAAGAGACCTTGACATTTGGTATCTCTCAATTAATAAAACCTCACTACAACCCTATCTATCAATGTTAAAGGCTTTACGCGAAAAATGTAACTATTATATGAATGACCACATGAACATACATAAACAATATCCAAGAAGCATACAGTGTGTATGTGCTCAATTTATGCAGTAAAATGGCACTAAAAGGCTGAAATTATAACCCAACAGTAGCCACCTACAAGTGTCTTCCAATTTGTTCTTTAGCCTCAAAGACTGGCATAAACTTGTGGTGGTTGCTCCCATCATAGCTAAAACGCTTTCAAGAAACTTGTAAATTTACTAGTTTGGTTGAAAACATAGCCCCAAAGCTGAATATTTTTTGTCAGATAAGTACACGGAACACTCTTCTTGAACCTTTGTACAAAGAACTATGCATGAAAATAATTCAACATTGCTCTAAGAATCACCCCAAAAATGCTTAGAAACAAACTTTGAAAGCAAATAATGAAGCTTTGAGGGCCCACATATGTTCCAACTAATGTAAACCTTGGTCTTTCCCCCTCCTCAAACACCACAAGAGTGTAGCTTGTGGCAAGAGATTGTAAATTAAGAAAGTTCTAGGGAGAACAGTATTGGGATGGGTGACCTCTTGGGAAGTACCAAGAACCTCCATCTTGATTGTCCAGGCCCTCCCTTGCATGCAACCAATCCTGCCAATGATGACTCGATGACTTAGATGACTAGGTATGGTGAGGTCTATGCCTTGGTCACCGCCTTAGTCATAAGCCTTGGAGAAAACCACGTGGCTGGGTGGGTTCTCACTTTACTTGCATAATAGCAAAAAACTTTTGCCTCCAAATGCTCTAATACTAAAGTGGTGCAATCACGATATGCCACAATGGATTCCACTTCATGTGAGCTTCATGAAGATACCATTGCATGAAAAGACCAAGCTCTAAACACCACACATAGTACTCTACATAGAACCTTTAGAATACACAAAAACCACATAGTACACATACAGTAAGAACATAGGTTTTCTAGGTTCTACAAATGTGGTCAAACTTTGCGTCTATGGCTCACCAGACCACTATATGTTTTATTACATAACATATGCAAAAGTGTCCAATGACCATTTGGCCTTTCACATGGACACTAATGATAAGAGCTTTGTGTTCATGGACCTTTAGGTTGGTCCAAATGGTCACCAATTGGGGTTCTATATGAATTGATTCAAAGTTTGAGCCTACGTACATCAAAGTTTGAGCCTACGTACATCATTCTCATACAATCTTCTTCACTTCCATGGAGCAATAAGTAGAAGCTCTCACATGACTTGAAGTAGTTAATTTTACTCAGATCTTTCAACTAGCATCTTGGATTTATTGTCACATAGCCAAGATGTAACCATGGTACTTCTTTCATTGCTACAAGAACCTTTCCATGAGGTCTTGATAATGTTCCTTCCATACCTTCTTGAGAAAAAAAATAATATGAGGATACACAAATTTCATCTATGATTATTTGTTAAAGGGCTAGGGTAAGGCTAATAAAAAATAAAGATGGTATGATACAATGGAAAAAATATTGTGTGTGGCCTCATGTGCATTGGATTCCACAAGAGTTTTTGTCTATGCATGTCCCAAAGAGTTAAAAGAATGTTGTCGAATGCTTGCTTAACAAAACTTGACCTAAAATCAGTTATTGTTCCATGTGCTCCTCGTTAATGACTAAATTCTTCTAAATATACTAGCGCTTCTACATTCAATAGGATTGTCATTTCTCCTAGGTATGCTAGTCTTTTCCATTCATGGAAGCTATACAAACATCTCTTTGGTAGATGGCTTTGTGCATAGACCATGCTACCTCAACGTTTATCATGCATTTAGATCCATTAAGGATATATAAGCCATCATTTTTGTTGAAAGTTCCCATCCTAACATGGCATGTAACATGGTTTTTCTTCCATTAGCCCATTGTTTATGAATCTCCTTATGAAAATTCGTACAATATGGTCTAATGGAAGGGGATAGAAAGCCCTTGCATAAGTCGCTTACGATGAAGGATCATTTTCCTAACTTCTTCTTAATCTTGTTCTCTAATTATATTTTCTTTGGCATTTTTATTTTTAGCAATTTGGATGTCTTCCCAATGTATCATTTTTCAAGGGCTTAAGGTACCTCTTGATGTGGCATCCACTAACGTAATTGGGGAAGATTTTGCCTTTTGAGGTCACCAATTGTGATGCACCTCCTTTGGAGCTTTTCTTAATAAAAAAATGGTCCATGGCCTTTATTTTGAAGCCTTTTGACATGTTGTTTTAGCATGTATACTAAAACAAGGTCACCTTCTTGTAAACCTCTATCCTTAATGTGTGCATCCTAATAAGCTTTCTACCTACATCTAACAGCATGAATGAATATTGTAGCTCTACATCTTGTTTCTTGCAATTGCTCATGAACTCCACATGCTTTGACAGGTCATGCATGACCTTTCCACTCATGATTCTCTGCTATCCTGTGTGTAGAAACTAGAAATTATGTTGGCAAAATTGTAGTTTCTCCATTCATCAAATTAAAATGGTGTTGTTCCTAATACTCTTTTATAAGAAACTTCCAAACTGCATGGTATAGTTGTTTGTCTCAAAAAGATCATTAAATATTAACTAGTTTAGTGAGCACAATACAAGAATTTTGTCAGATCTTGAACATTCACGTGAGGATGGTAAGGGGTCAAGATCTTACCCACTATTAGAAAATCTCCTGATAGGTATTCAATGACCTTGTTAATGAAACATGTACTATGAATGCTCACAATTTCAATTGGTAACCTATATCAAGTGAAAATTTCTTCAAAGAGAAACTTAGAGATGGTTTTAGCATCACATGTTCTTGTTGCTCTTGCTTCAACCCATCTGGTCAAATAATATGTTTCCACTATGATATATTTTGCTTGAAAACGTTTTTTCTGGTGGGCAACAAAATCAATTACCCATTTGGAAAAGTATCTGCCGCTCATCATTGGTCTAAATCGCATATGATCTTTATAAACAAAGGATATTTTGTTTCCTGAAAAATATCACATCTTTCCACGTAAATCCTTGCATTCATGTGTAGTGTTGGCCACCACAAGCTAGCAAATTATATATGATTGGTTGTTCACCTAGGGAGATATGTCCTCTTGAAGCATATAAGTGATCTACTTCTAGGATAGGGAAATATTCCCTCTCATGTATGCACAAATGCAAGAAATTAACATTTTCTCTTTTGTATAACTAATTCCCAATATTTGAATAATATTTAAATTCTTCTTCAAATAACTTTATCTAGCTGGACTGATGACGTCTCGAAATATTTCATCATGAAGGTAATCTACTATTGGGTTACTCAATGAAAAACTACAAATTGATGCAATAATCATGAACATCTTTAGTCATGCAAGGCCAATATACTTCCAACAATAATTTGCAAATCTTTCAAGTCTCTAATTTCCTTCTTTCTAGTAGGGAGATAGTGGTGTAGTGGACCATATGTGATAATAGGAACATAGGGTTACATACCCTTGGGTACCACTTCTAGGTTTAAAAAAATAGGCATCAGCTAGTTCATATGCTACCCCATTGGGTGGTTCACAATTCTTTAACCTAGAAAGGTGATCAAGATGCATGTTGTCAATGTGAAGGACGTCATGCAAATTAGGTCTTTTTTCCAAATGTGCCTATTCATGATGTAGGTAGGGTGGGTGTATATATTTAGGTGGTTAGGTATACTAACATGCTAAGTATGACTTACATTACCCTCAAAATTAACTGAAAGATTTGTTTTTCTCACTTTCATAGTACTTGATATTGTATGCCAAAAGTAATTTGGAGTTTTTATGTAGACATTTCACTCGTGATGTCTCCTTCTCCTCTCGCTTGTCTTTCTTTGGTTCATGAGATAATGGATTTATGTTTATTGTCCACTAATTTGACTATTCATTAGACACTTCTTGATTGATAATGACATTATTTCACCATAGATGTCATCATTCATTTGCTTTAGACTCATGTTTTTTTTGCTTTTAGCTTTCAATTTGTTTGTCAATGAATAGCGCATATATGCATAATAGAAAACTATATTTTTTTTTAAGTTGTGACTCAAGCCTTTTTACGATAGTATGTTTCCTGCTATGTTGTGCCCTAAAGCACAATTTCGAAGCTCTAATTGAGGAATTACAAAATCATATTCATTATTCTTGCCCAAATGAATTGGAAATGTCCTAAATCTTTAAGATGTAATGGGCCAATTTCAAGATTGTTCGATTCTATCACAAAGTAACACCATTTTGTTGTGGTCCACGAGCTATTTTGAGAGAATCCTTGATCTCATGTTGCTTGTACTATTCATGATTAGTACACGAATTCTAAAGTTTTCTATACCATTGTGTTCTTCATTTTGAGTTTTGAAAAGGATGAGTGTTCTCTCGAATCAGTAAACCTATAGATTTCTACTATAAACATAAAATAAAAGAAATAAGAAGAAAGATCCTTCCAAAGATGGAGTGGACATTTTATAAAAAATATCCCTTCTCATTTTGCTTGTCCATCATAGGGGCTTTGAAATAGTCTCAAAACTAATAAAATTGATATAAAATTAGCTTCCATCTAAGTGCATTGTATCTCCTTTAATGTAAAAAAATCTAAGGTGGCCAACTAGTTTGTTTCATATCCTACCAAAATCTCTTCGCAATGGAAATGAGACCACTCAACTCAAATAACGTCTTGTGTTGTAAGCCCTTTCCAAAAGCATCACCTAATGCATTCAAAATTCTTTTACCATCTTTTTTAAAGTGCACTTATTATGGAAACATTTGATAGCATGTTTCTTTCTATTGTAGGCACATATAACACCATCAATCGTTCTTTCTATATTGGTCTAAGCAATGAAACAAATATTTTAGTCCCTTCAACCAGACTTTCAGAGACATTTTCCACCATTACATCATGGGTTCTCAAGGGCATTAAGGACCTAAAATTCTCTTTCTTATTAACCATATGATGAGATGAACTACTATCTATTATCCATGAGTCATCAACAAGAGCTTGAGTAGATGAGCATACATGTTCTATACCCACCCATAATTCAATTTCTACATTGATGAGGATGTTGTTGGAGTTTGAGGTCTATGAAAGCATGTGAATGGCACAAGGAAGATGAAGAAGCTTGGACCAAAACACAAAATACTGAATGTATTACCAAGTGATGTACAACTATAAGTAACCCATTAGGGTTATAAGCATATATACAAGTTGGGGGGAAAAAACCTCCTCAAGAGGGAAAAAAGTGGCCCCCCTCGGTCCTAAGTGTATTCACACACATCACTACCAAAATATATCAACAAATCCCCCTTGGGAATGATGCAGTGAACAAGGAACTGGCACTCATGTATAAGGAAGTACCAAGCTATGTGGAATCAATCCACAAAAGGAAGTAATCCTGAAGCTTTGCGGAAAGCTTCAATCTTCTCCCTAGGTAGAGCCTTTGTAAAAAGATCTACAATGTTCTATTGTGTGGATACATATGCCAAACTGATCTCTCCATCAAAGAACCTCTCCTTGACATAATGATAATGCACCTCAATGTTTCTAGTGTGAGCATGGAACATAGTGTTCCTTGCAACTGCCAATGCGCCTAACTATTAGTGAAGATGGTGGTGGCAGAAGACTGACCAACACCCAAATCAGCCAAAAGGTTGATGGAGAGTGTTAATCTCCAAAAGAACAAGTTGACCTTGAATTTAGATCACCTCTATATCAAGATCAACTTTTGACTCCACCTAATTTAGAGAATCTTCACCAAATTATCAGAAAATTGATTATTCTGAAAATTTCAGTTTCTTCAGAAAAGTCTGCTGCAGATTAGTCACTCATTGACTAATCAATCCTGTAAAGTTTTTGATAAAACTTTGCACAACACTTCGCCTTAAGGTTGCGCAACTTTGCCAAGTTAAATCTCTCAAAAAGATTAAATACACACTGAGAAATGTGTGAAACACTTTACCTATGTCTGAAAGTGCTTCTCTGCAATGGCGACTTTGACACCTGCAACTTCTTAGCACTGGTTCTCCCAAAGTAAATCCCGTTTGATCAAGATCTTTTAGCCATAGATAGCTTACCTTCCAACTTAGATTTTAAGCCCTCATTTGTGTAAAACTTTACACTGTAGACTGAGCAATGATCATTTCATTGAAGATGAAATGTGCGCCAGATTTCTCGACTGTTAGAACATTCTTACATATGAATGTTCCTAATCAAAATTCTCACAGCCTGATTACAATTAACCTCTCAAATTCTAGCCATAGATGGATTAGCTATGGACTTAGATACGTGCAAAAGGATTTCTCAAAAGATTAAACACAGAGGGAGCAGACAGCAAAATATCGGGCGCAAAATTTTTCGATTTCTCAGAAGATTTACATCTAAGTGAGGATGGACAATTCACTCACTCTTCATGTGTCTAATGACACTAATTTCTCTCTTCCTATTCTCAAATCTCTTCTGCTCTACTTGCCCGACATTTTCAAACATATTTATAGATGAATATATACAAGTGTATGACTTAAACAAGGGTATAAGTCAGCTAATGTACATATGTGTACATATCTTTGAGTTTTCTGAAAATGTCCTTCCTTCAACCATCTGACTTTGTTTCCTTCTTGACTCCTTGACTTCATTTCTCCATAATCCTTCAATTGATGATTGTCATGCACCAACAGCTCCCCCTCAATCATTAATTGAGGTTCTTTTCTATCTTCTTTACTCCAGCCATATCCTTGAATCTTTGTAGTTTTGGTCCATCTAGACTTTTAGTCATCATATCTGCAACTTGATCTTTTGTGGGAGTGTGTATGACTTCAATCTCTTTCTCAATGACCTTCTCTCTCAGAAAATGATACTGTATTTCAATATGCTTAGTTCTAGCATGAAATACAGGATTAGCTGCCAAGTATAATGAACTCATATTGTCTCCACAAATAATAGGAGTACTCTGAATCACATCAAAAACTTTCAAAAGTGTCTTTAGCCATATTACCTCTTTTGCAGCTTCCACCATACCTTTATATTCTACTTCTGTAGATGACAAAGCAACTGTATGTTGCTTCTTGGAACACCATGAAATCAATTTGTCTCCTACATAGCACAAGTATCCATGTGTTGATCTTCTATCATCCACATTACCTGCCCAATCTGCATCACTATATATCTTGATTCTTGTATCTGAAGTAAACCCATAGTACAACCCTTCTTTGAGTGTACCCTTGATGTACCTAAGTACTCTTTGTCCTGCAATCCAATGTTCCTTTCTAGGACAATGCATGAATTGTGAAAGCACACCAACTGCATATGACAAGTCAGGCCTTGTCAATGTAGCATAAATCAAGCTACCAACCAAACTTTGATAGAGTTTCATATCTCTGAACTCTTCTCCTCCAAACCTAGACAATTTATGGTTCACTTCCAAAGGTGTAGGTGCAACCCTGCAATCTTCCATTTTAAATTTGGTTAGCAAATTTTTAAGATACCTTTCTTGGGTCACATATACTCCATGTTGAGTATAAGAGATCTCCATTCCCAAGAAGAATGATAGGTTCCCCAAATCACTGATTTTGAACTCTTTCTCCATCTGCTTCTTGATCATTTGTATCCCTTTATCATCTGTTCCTGTAAGTATTATGTCATCAACATAAATACAAACATAAATAAACCCATATTCACTTGCTTTGACTAGCAAGCTACTATCTGCCTTTGATGCTTGAAATCCAAGATCATTCAAGAATTTTACAAGCCTATAATTCCAAGCCCTTGGGGCTTGCTTCAACCCATACAAAGCTCTCTTGAGCTTACACACATAATTTGGACTCACTTGATCTTTGAATCCATCTGGTTG
Organism: Ceratopteris richardii; assembly: GCA_020310875.1. Taxonomy (NCBI): domain Eukaryota; kingdom Viridiplantae; phylum Streptophyta; class Polypodiopsida; order Polypodiales; family Pteridaceae; genus Ceratopteris; species Ceratopteris richardii. Next base: position 73,978,073 of record CM035410.1, read on the forward strand.
CTCCATGTAGACTTCATCTGAAATGTAACCATTCAAGAAGGCATTTTTAACATCTAATTGAGACAACTTCCAACCTTTACAAGCAACAATTGCTATGAGTGTCCTGATGGTTGTCATCTTTGCCACAGGACTATAAGTCTCATCATAGTCCACTCCATATGTCTGTGCATACCCTTTCACAACAAGTCTAGCTTTGTACCTAGACACACTTCCATCTGCAAATCTTTTAGTCTTGTAAACCCACTTACATCCAATGATCTTCTGACTATTAGGTTTAGGAACCAAATCCCAAGTCTGATTCTCTATTAATGCATCATACTCCTCTTGCATAGCATCTTCCCACTTCTTCTTCCCTTTGGCCTCTTCATATGTAGAAGGGTCTTCATCTGCTTTTACCAAATAAGCATAATCTTTAGTAGTTAAGAATGAAGTGTCATAGCTATACCTTGTAGGTTGCCATTTGTGCCTAGATGACCTCCTAACTTCTGCACTTCTTGAGGTCTCTGGTTCATCACATTCTGGATCAAACCTTGGCCTCTCTTCAACTTCAATCTGCACTTCATTACTCTCACTTTCATCAAGTAATTGAATCTTTGCTTTACCTTTCCTTTGATCCACAACTTCTTCATCATCTGCATGTACATTATATTTACCTGCATACCAAGTACCTTGCTCATCAAATGTAACATCCTTGGATACAATAAATTGCTTTGTGGATGGACTCCACAACCTGTATCCCATTTGCTTATCATCATAACCAATGAATACATACTTCTCTGCCTTAGGCTCCAACTTATGCCTCAATTGAGATGGCACATATGCATATGCCAAGCATCCAAATATTCTGCAATGATCCAAGGTAGGTTTCTTACCCCACCAAGCTTCATATGGTGTCATACCCTGCAAAGCTTTACAAGGCAATCTATTAACCAAATATGTAGCTGTATTAACAGCCTCAGCCCACAAATAATTTGGGCAATTCTTCTCTTTCATCATGGACCTTGCAAACTCAACAAGAGTCCTATTTCTTCTTTCTGCTACCCCATTTTGTTGAGGAGAGTACCTGCAAGTAACTTCTCTCTTTATACCTGCATTCCACAAATAATCATTGAACTCATTTGAAAAATACTCTCCCCCTCCATCTGACCTTAGTCTCTTCAATTTTTGACCTGTAATCCTTTCTGCATATGCATGATAGTGTTTAAATGTATTAAACACTTCTGACTTTTCCTTAATCACATAAATTGTGATCCACCTGGTAGCATCATCAACATATATGACATAATATCTTGAACCATTTATACTAAAGTCCTTTGAAGGACCCCACACATCTGTATGCACCAATTCAAGTTTTTCTGAATACATAAATCCATACTTGGAATAGGATTGCTTATGAGCCTTACCTAATTGACATGCCTCACATCTGTATGTCATGTGTTGACCTGCAATGTTAGGCATTCCAAGCACTGAATCATTGTTAATCATTTCTTTGATACCTCTTTCATTAAAGTGTCCAAGTCTTTTGTGCCAAAGATCCAATTCTGACACCTTCTGCTCTCCATATGTGAACATAGCATGTCCAACATTTCCTTGTACCTTCAATGTGAAAAGCCTTCCTTCTTTCTTTCCTGCAATAACTTGTTTATACCCTTGACTAGGGTCTTCCACATAAACTCCATCATTGGTAAACCTTACCTCATAACCTTTTTCCACAATTTGACCTACACTGATCAAATTCTTTGGAATTGTGGGAACATAAAGTACCTTACTCAGTAGAGTGCTCCCATCCTTAGCTTTGACTGAACCAATTGACTTTACCTTATGCTTTGTATTATCACCTGTCTGCACTGTATGATTAATTGCATTATGATCTAGGTCAGTCATCAAAGCAATATTTCCACTTAAATGATTACTACATCCTGAATCAATATAGAACACTCTCATGTCCTCATGTGAGGTTTCACATGTATTCATAATGAGAGTCGAATCCTCCTTTTGATCTGATGCATAGTTGTAGTAGGTGTTATTATAGGATTGACTTTGGAAGTTTCTTCCACCACCTCTTCCAAAAGAATTCCTACCACCTCTACCTCTGAAATTTCCTCTCTGAAATCTACCACCTCTTGCTCTTTGATTAAAGTTCTGATAATTACCATTGTTTTGATTATTGTGCCAACAATCATGAGATAGATGATTGGTCTTACCACATATCCAACAAGCTCTTGCATTATCTTTGTTGTTTCTGCCTCTTCCTCTACTTCTGCCATTTCCTCTTCCTCTTATGAAGTTTGCTTGGTTTGATGTACCTTCTTCTTCACCTGATTGTTGCTTCCCTTTGTTGGATTTCTTCTTGTCTTTAGAATACATTGCATGACCTGCACTCTTATCAACATCTCCTTTGATATCATTCTCAAAAGTTAGCATGTGTCCTAACAATTGATTCAAATCAGGAGTAAAGTGATCTAATGAAAGTTCTGTAGATAAAATGAAAGGCTTCCATTTCTCATCTCCTCTTAGTCCTGTGAGTATTTGTCTTACCAATTTGTCTTCTTCAATATCTTCATCAACTGCACCTAAAGAATCTGCAATGTCCTTCATCTTTGTCACATAATCAGAGATTGATTGTGAGGCCTTCTTCTTGAAGGTAGTAAATTCTGCCCATAGTGAAGCCTTCCTTGATTTGGTTGTATTTTGGAAATGCTCTTCCAAAGCATTCCAAATGTCACAAGCACTCTCAAGTCCTCTAATGTGAGGAAGCAAATAGTCATTAACTGCCATGTAGATGATGCTTCTTGCTTGAGCATCCTCCTTCATCCAATTCTTTAAATCTGCAAGCTCCTCCCTAGTTGGAACACTAGGATCTCTGAATTCTGGCTTTTCTTCATCTCCTGTGATGTATCCTATCAGATCTTTGCTCATAAGGTGAGCTTCCATCCTCATAGACCATGCAGGATAGTTCTCTCTATCCAACTTTTCAATTTGGAGACTATCTCCCATCTTTACTTCACCTGTAGTCTCAAAACTTTAACCTTTACAGATAATGAATGTACCTTTACTTTGAATGTTGCTCCTTCTGATCCTTTTGATGCTCTTTATATGTCTTCCTTCAATCTTTCTTCACACTTTAACCTTTTGCACCTTCGAAATGTAAAGTTTTGTATTTCTGCACTAGTTGGAGTCTTCTTCACTTCAATTTTGACACAACCTGCTCTGATACCACTGATGGAGAGTGTTAATCTCCAAAAGAACAAGTTGACCTTGAATTTAGATCACCTCTATATCAAGATCAACTTTTGACTCCACCTAATTTAGAGAATCTTCATCAAATTATCAGAAAATTGATTATTCTGAAAATTTCAGTTTCTTCAGAAAAGTCTACTGCAGATTAGTCACTCATTGACTAATCAATCCTGTAAATTTTTTGATAAAACTTTGCACAACACTTTGCCTTAAGGTTGCGCAACTTTGCCAAGTTAAATCTCTCAAAAAGATTAAATACACACTGAGAAATGTGTGAAACACTTTACCTATGTCTGAAAGTGCTTCTCTGCAATGGCGACTTTGACACCTGCAACTTCTTAGCACTGGTTCTCCCAAAGTAAATCCCGTTTGATCAAGATCTTTTAGCCATAGATAGCTTACCTTCCAACTTAGATTTTAAGCCCTCATTTGTGTAAAACTTTACACTGTAGACTGAGCAATGATCATTTCATTGAAGATGAAATGTGCGCCAGATTTCTCGACTGTTAGAACATTCTTACATATGAATGTTCCTAATCAAAATTCTCACAGCCTGATTACAATTAACCTCTCAAATTCTAGCCATAGATGGATTAGCTATGGACTTAGATACGTGCAAAAGGATTTCTCAAAAGATTAAACACAGAGGGAGCAGACAGCAAAATATCGGGCGCAAAATTTTTCGATTTCTCAGAGGATTTACATCTAAGTGAGGATGGACAATTCACTCACTCTTCATGTGTCTAATGACACTAATTTCTCTCTTCCTATTCTCAAATCTCTTCTGCTCTACTTGCCCGACATTTTCAAACATATTTATAGATGAATATATACAAGTGTATGACTTAAACAAGGGTATAAGTCAGCTAATGTACATATGTGTACATATCTTTGAGTTTTCTGAAAATGTCCTTCCTTCAACCATCTGACTTTGTTTCCTTCTTGACTCCTTGACTTCATTTCTCCATAATCCTTCAATTGATGATTGTCATGCACCAACAAAGGTGTCTCAGTCAGCCATGCACACTCAACAATCACTGTGAAATCTTCCCTATACTCAGCATCACAACTAGAAGTGGCCACATTAGGCTACTTCTTGCTCAACCAAGATATGCATGAGTTACCAAGTATGAAGCAAAAACCATTAGTGGATACATGAGTGTCATAGGAACGATCCCAGTTATAGTAAAAAAAAACATGTAAATCTACAGTAGTGATCCTCCCTTGGGATTAAACAATCCAAGCAGCTAGATAGCACTCAAGTAGCAAAACATGCACTTAACCGCTTGCCAATGCTTGACACCTAGGCAATGCATAACCACTTGGACTCTTCTCAAAATCATGTGCAATCAAGTAGGCAAGCATCTTTTCATACCAAGCAAGTGTTGCTTGCTTCAAACCATATAATGCCTTTGTCAACATGCACACTTAGTTATCATGCCCTTTCTGCACAAAACCACGAGGCTAGAAAACATACACTTCTTCATGAAAATCACCATTCAAAAATGCAAATTTAATGTCCAAATGATGTACATTCCAACCATGATGAGCTACAAGTGCACAAATGCTACGAACGGAAGTCATTCGGTATGTGGGTGTAAAGGTCTCATCAAAATCAATGCCTCTTTCCTTAACGTATCCTTTTGCAACAAGTATAGCCTTATGCCCGTCAATGTTGGGTTATATGGGTTGCTCACAATTTCTCTTATTTGAAGACACCCTTTACTCATAAAAATATCCCTTTTTTGTATATTGGAGATGTGCCCATGTGAACACTCTCCTAAGTCCTTTTTAATATTTCCTTTATGCTATGGTGTGAAAATCTCCTAAATAAACCTCCTTTTTTGGCACACATGGAAAATCCCACATAGAAAGAATCCCACACCTTTATTCTTCTTCAGATTGGGTAGTTAGAGAAGGAATATTTTACAATATCTCAAAAGATATGTTGGTTATGCATGTGCTTCCTTTTTTACTAGTCAAAAGGAGCACCTTGGTAATAGAGCCAAGCCTATATGTAGAGGCTCATTTTTGTAAAGAGGGGAGCTCTTGGTTCGACGTGCTCTTCATGTAAAATCCTTTTATGAATGGAAGATCACTCTTTTCACTCTTAGACTTTGTGCAACTCTTGTATTTTGTCTTGGAGTGTGAGAGAGTGAGTGGTGTGTGTGCATGCTTGTATTTCCTATGTGTGTAAGTAGAATGTTGCGATTTTTTGTATTTTTACATATGTGATGAGAATCCTTGACACCCATCTCTCCATGTTTTCAAGCATGTGACATAGCTGGGGGCTAATGACCAATGGCTTGAACATGTTGAAGGTTGGGTTGGATGAGAGGAGAGTCTTTCTTGAGCCTTCCCTCTTGCTTCCATGCAAGGTGGTGTGGGTCTCGGCTTCCCAAGGGCATACTACAACAACAATTTTGGCACCGTTGTCGGGGAGAAAAGCCTTTCATCACTTGGAGAGCTCAAGAGCATGTGGTAAGATATTGATTTGTAATTGTTTTTGCTTATACACCTAGGTTATGTGTGTTGGCATGACATTTTCACCCTTCCATTGGACCATTAGTTCCCCATTTCTTTGTTTTTCTAGGATAGGTTTAGTTCACTTGGTTGGTTGAACACTTTCTTACCTCCCTTTTTCTCTCTTTCTCACACACACACTTTTCCATAAACCATCTTGAGCATCACTATCCACCTCTACCATTTCTCGTTTTCAATGATGACTTTGGATAGGGGATGGTACACTCCCTTATCCCTCCCTCGCTTCAAATTTCAAGAAAAACAAAAAAAAAGTCAAATATTGTTTTTCCAAATCATCAATGCATATCATCTTGAACTTCTTTCATCTAAGTGAGCTTCAAAGCTCTTAATTGAACGGACATTCAAATGCGTTAAGGGACGCAGAGTGAGGCCATCATCATGCCCATCTGGGGGGGCGAGAGATTATCTTTCCCACTATCTGGCCCTTCATTGATGGGCATTAAGTAAGGCAGTACCTACGAATATTGCTCTCTCCACACCTACAGAGGGACGTGGGTAGATGAATACTGAACGGTTGCAAAGGGCATTCACTCACGCATTTGTTCGAGGGGGCTAGCCCTATCCCCATGCTCCTAAATCTCTTCTTCCTTTTTTGTCGTGGGGTCGAGCCACCTTTGGCTCCTCCGATTCGAGTTCTCCTGCTCCCTTGTGTCATTGGCTATGACGGATGCACCCTGCACGGCCCCTCTTCATTGGCTCTATTCGAATTTAGGATGAATCATTCGGTGTGGTGCCTTGGGGTTGAGCTGCTTCAAGCTCCCCCTCACCATCTGCTCCATGTGTGTGGGTTGAGCTCTTCATGAGCTCCCCTCCCCATATTAACTCTGGCAAAGAACGTACTTGCATCTTCGAGCCTCTATGATGAATCAAACTTGCTATGATCATCTTCGATTCACTACAAGAGAGATTTTGTTGTTGGTTGCTCTAGTCTTAGCCAACCACTTCCTAATCCCGGTGGCCTGTTGTACTACTCTTCAAAACAAATCCGGCACCTCACGCAGCTCTATTTCTTCACACATTTTGCGAACAATGAAGCTATGGCAGTTTTTAGGCCCGAGTCATAGGTGCTTTGGTTGGCTTTTGGGTGCCTTCGGGTGACTTTGGGGGTGGATAGAATCGTGGGTCAATGACAGTGGCTTCCTCTTTGTCCGTGACATATGGACTTCTTTGTCCACATATGGACTTTAAGTGTTAGGTCCCTACAAACAAAAATCCTGGTAGCTTTGCTCCATGTGGAGATGGGCATGGGCATTCTGATCCTCTGTGTGGCTACTTTGTGGTTGAGCATGGCTCACCCATCTACTCCGTAGAAATCCACCCAGGATTGCTCTCCACTCCTCTTCTTTGTTTTGTATCTCTTGCTGATTGACAGGAGGGGCAACTCACATGCCCCATTCGGTACAAGTATTTCTTTGGCATGACTCGCAAACAGTTGTGCTTGAATGAGGAACTACTACACAGCCATGTTCTTAGGTATAAGGTATGAAGATGTCCGATTCGGATCAAGCTATTTGGGGCAAAAGCATTGTTGATCTGGTGCTCCATGATGCGGTAGCTCCTTGGTGGCCATCCTTAAGAAATCCTATAGCACTGGTCAATCGACTTACTCCCTAAAGATCAACACATGGACCTTCGAGTATGGTAAACTATAATTTTACAAAAATCTGGCAAGTGCGCAAACACAAAGAGACCATCACCAATGCCTGCTGTTAACATCTACCCTACCTTGTTCTCTCGAGAGACACTTGTGATTATGGACTCTCCATGGCTTTTGCAAGCATGACTCTTTTCTTAGTAAAAAAAATGTTTCTAATGGCTATTGACATTGTGCGATAACAGATAGATCTCAAAGGGCTTCACCATGGCTTTATTTTGTTTATGTTTACAAGTCTTTGTTCTCTCTCCTCGCACTGCAGAAGTATTTGCAGTCTATAACAAAACGTGCTGAGTATTAAAGCTACTAAAGAATCTAACTTTGCAATATGACATTTTTAAGGGCTACTTATGCCTTCCTCTGAAGATCTATACTTGGCTACCTGTCACATTGCAAATAACGGTGGTTGGTGCTGCTCCTCTCCACCTACTCCAGCAGGGATGTTTGGCTTATCTGCACCCCCCCATCTCTCATCTGGGTGGGTAGTATCCATGATGCATGCTAGTGAACATGGAGGATATTCTCAAATGACCGTATGATCTAATGACCTTAGATCCTCCGGTTTCAAGTTGGTAAAACCCGGAACACCCACTTGTGGATGAAGCTACCCCCCTTTTCTGAACATTGGGCTACATGCCCTTGCTCATGGTCCCTCCCATGACTACCAAACCCTGTGGTGAGGAGTCCAACATGCCCCTTTTGGTCTGCTACAGAGCACTGTAGTCTGTGTTCGCAGATGCAATGGTTAGTGCAATAGCAGGCTTGAATGTTTTACGGCCCCATCTTCTTGGGCTCCCAACAGAGGAATTATTCACCGCATGTTTAGCTAGGTGGTGATTTGTTCGAAAGGCCGAAGAGCTCTTTTGCCTCATATCCTCAAGTAGAAATTTTCAGGATAAAGGTGGGGATGTGTGTTGAGTATGGTTTGGGGCCCTCGACCAATGATTTTCTCGAAGGTTGCAGCGAAATAAATTGCGAATGTTTGAAGTTCGGATATGGGTTTCATCTGCTAGACATGTTTACCTGACTTTGGGTATGGAGATTCATGTTGTATCACACTCAAGGAGGTTCTATGACCTTGATTCTATGTCACATCACTCTCTTGTTTTCTTTATAGAACCATAGGTTGCACAGCGAAGCTCATTTGCATGCATATTTTTTCAGCTTGTAACAATTTTCTTGGATGGTTGAGTTAAGAGACGTGAGTGATGAATGGTTAACTGATACAGACGAGCTTCCTAGTTTAAAACCATATGTTACAACCTCACCTTCACATTACACACTAGAAATAGCTCATGAGTAGGTTGAGAATGGTGAACAAGAGGAAGGATGGGACATCCCACATCTACAGCAAACTTGACTATGATAAAGATTGAATAATAATTTCATTGTGAACCTTTCTTAATCTGAGCTTGCACCTCCTTGGGCATTTGAAAATGTATTGTAACCACTGATGAGGGCTCCACCCCCACGTTGACAAGGTTCTCTGTTGTTGCCATAATGCACCCTACATATATCTTGATTGAGAAACTATCTTGTCAGATCCTTCGTCTCCAAAACTGCAAAGCTTGACTCTCTTAGGAGACTCCATGAATCTGTTGTATCCCTTATGCTACACATGCACAATACAGATTCCTCTTGGACTCTTTGACTTGTTGTAAAGGATCAGTTAAGCGGTACAGTAGCATTGAGGGCTACTAGATCTGTTTGTGCATACGAACAGAGGCTATCTCAACTCCTCTTTCACAAGGATCAACAAACATGGTGTTCATGATGTCAGAAATAGCTTTTGGGGGATATTGAATATCTCTTACTTTGATCATTCAATGCTCAATTCGTCTTGTCTCTAAGTATTGGAAGGATTGTCGACATAGGCTCTAAGGCTTGGAGCTTACCCCGGTAATAATGCAAAATTGTTTGCCCCTCTAAATAAAAGACATACCCATAGAGAAACTCGAGCCATCTCTTCCTAGTTGGAGGGCTAAAACTAATTACTATTAAGATGTATGTGATTGCCCTTACTGGGACTAGTTTCCATTGTTACTCTCAAGGGAGTCATGTCTATGATGCTCAGATCTTGGCTAAAAGCGGTGGCCACCTTGTAATTATCTTCATTCTCATATCCATGGTGTGCTTTTACTCTATGCTTGCTAACTTCATTCAATTGGAAGAGTTTGGAAGCAGTGACTTTGTGACTACCCCAAATGCGGAACAAGAAAATTTACATAAGGACTACAAGGTTTCAACTCAAAGTTTCTCTCCACTGAGGATACATGCTTATTGCCTACTATTGTTGCAAATCAATATAGTTTGCATGTTCTATATATATGTAATTTTTAGGTTTTTTAGGTCTTCCCAAAGAGCTACTCAGTGGGATGTGTGCACAATTAACAAGGGGTTACTTTATAGGAATTGCAGCATACTTGGCAACAGAAGTTATTATTGGGTTGCTTGCCCCCCAAGGGGATTGTGTTGTTTGGTCTTGAAGGCCTGAAGCTCTGGAGACTAAAAGACTTGAAGACTTGAGGAGTTGCTGATTTGAAGATCTGAAGACTCAAACTTGGACCAATTCTACAATGTATGACCCTCCTATCTTAACTTTGTTGAGGACGACTAACGACAAAGTATAGGGGTAGGAGAGAGTTGGGTTATAAGGGTTGCTCACAATTTCTCTTATATAAAGACACCTTTTACTCATAAAAATATCCCTTTTTTGTATATTGGAGATGTGCCCATGTGAACACTCTGCTAAGCCCTTTTTAATATTTCCTTTATGCTATGGTGTGGAAGCCTCCTAAATAAACCACCTTTTTTGGCACACATGGAAAATCCCACGTAGAAGAAATCCCACGCCTTTATTCTTCTTGATATTGGTTAGTTAGAGAAGGAATATTTTGCAAGATCTCAAAATATATGCTAGTTATGCATGTGCTCCCTTTTTTACTAGTCAAAAGGAGCACATGGGGAATAGAGCCAAGCCTATATATAAAGGCTCATTTTTGTAAAGAGGGGAGCTCTTGGTTCGACGTGCTTTTCATGTAAAATCCTTTAATGAATGGAAGATCACTCTTTTCACTCTTAGACTTTGTGCAACTCTTGTATTTTGTCTTGGAGAGTGAGAGAGTGAGAGGTGTGTGTGTGCATGCTTGTATTTCCTATGTGTGTAAGTAGAATGTTGCAGTTTCTTGTATTTTTACATATGTGACGAGGATCCTTGACACCCTTCTCTCCATGTTTTCAAGCATGTGGCATAGTTGTAGGCTGATGGCCAATGTTTTGAACATGTTGGAGGTTGGGTTGGATGAGAGAAGAGTCTTTTTTAAGCCTTCCTTCTTGCTTCCATGCAAGGTGGTGTGTGTCTAGGCTTCCCAAGGGCATACTACAATAGTCAACTATTCCATCAGGCTTACATTTCAACTTGTACAACCATTTAGTGCCAATGGTATTTTTCTCTTGGAGTCAAATCACATAAAGACCAAGTACCATTCTCCATAATAGCATCATATTTGGATTGCATGGTAGGCATCCAATTTTCCGAATATTGTGCTTCATAAAAAAAAAATAGGATCATTCACATCACAAAGACTAGAGGCATCCATAGCATAGCAATATGATGCAAAAGAAGTAGTATGAGAGCCTAAACGAGTATGATATGATAGATGTGCATCACATTTTCTATCTCGCAAGGTCTGCACCAACCATTTAGGCATAGTTTTTCCTCCTCTATATACATACTCTCATCAACAATTGCATCATGTAAATTTGCATAAAAAACAGAATGATCTGCATCATCATGTGAAACCTATAAAGGGTGAGAAATTACCTCATTTGGACCAGCAGTTGACTGTCCACTTGTAAAAAGATGGAGCATATTGTCATACACATCTTTGGAGTTAATTGATATCTCCATAGTACATGAAAGTAATGACTAAATTTGTTCTTCCACGAAAAGAACATCACGGTTAACCAAAATACATTAAATTTATGGATAATATAGATGATATCCTTTGCTTTGAGAACTGTGCCCAACAAAAGTACATTTTACTACTTTATCATCCAATTTTTTGCATTGTTGTTCAAGCATTAATGCATATGCCAGACAACCAAAGACACGCACATGAGCGATAGATGGCTTGCAACCATGCCAAACCACCTCATATGGAGTTATATATTGCAATGCTTTGGTGGGAAACCTGTTAAGTACATATGTTGCACACATAACACCCTCAAGCCAGAAGCTATGTGGTAAATCCAAACTATTGACCATACACCTTGTCATCTCCATGAGTGACATGGTCTTCCTTTTAGCACTGTACACTGATGTTTTATCCCCATTGTACACTAATGTTTTATCCCAAGTTCAGCCAAAAATGCATTAAAATCAAAAGACATGTAGTCTTCCCCAATCAAAATGGAGGGTACCACATGAATATAGATTTTCAACCAAAACCAAAAAAATTTTGAAGCACATAAACACTTCAAAATTTGCTTTGAGTGGATACACCCATGCATGCTTAGAAAGATCATCAATAGAAGTCACGAAGTAAAGGTAGTTCCCAAAAGAGGGTGTTAGTATAGGACCATAGTCATCACTATGAACAAGCTGCAATTTTTGAGTAGCTCTAACTGAACCATCTTGTGGGAAGGAGGAACACTTCATTTTTCCCCAAATACAGCCTACACAAACATGTTTACAAGGTGCCTCAAGTTTTGGCAGAGAGGCCACCATTTCATATTTCTACAAGTGTATCAAACTAGCATAATTCAGATGAAGAAAGCATGCATGCCAAAGATTTGCATATAACATACCGTCAGAATCTTGAGCTACAGATGCTGAATCATTCACAGATTTGCATAATCTATGAACTTATACAGCCCATGGCATAAAATGCAAGAAGTAATAATAACATTGCCATTTGACAGATTATGAATTGTACATATGTCGTCAACAAATTTCACAAATCAAAACAATCTTGGCTAATGCTAAAACAGATAATAGATTTTTCTTGATCCCTGGCACAAGCAAAGCATCTGACCATATAAAAGAACTATCATCAATAGTAGTCAGAATCATCTTATCAGCTCCCATTACAGGATAAGGGGATTTTTTAGCACATGTGACAATATTCCCTATAGGGGCATGCTCAAGTGAACTAAAGAAACTGCACTACGAGGTAATATTTTTGGTCGCCCCATTGTCAAAGTACCAAACATGTGACTCATTGTAAACATACATTGTCCATGAGAAGGTGGGTCATAACTGCAAACACTATTCAATGCCCATTCTTCATTCTGCATAAGATTTGCAGACCCTGTTTTAGGTGTAGAGCCCTCTACAAAAATCATTCTGGCCTCTTTTTTCTTTGCCTCTTTTGCAGCCAGTTTTTAACAACTCTTTATGACATGATCATTTCCTTTACAGTATTTGCAAAACAATTTTTACTTTTCTGTTTTCTTCTCATCTTTGTCTTCCTTTTCCAAATGTGTAGAATTAGCATATTCTTTCTTACTAGTAGATGAGGTCCATTTACCTTTGCCCTTTTGACTAGCTAAGAAATCTTGTTCTGATACATGCATGATGGACCTCTTCTGCCTAGACTGATCTTCTTGCAACAAAATAGAGATTAACTCCTCAAATGTTAAGGCATTTGGATTGCCTTTCATCATCAACCGAAGAGTAGAAGACCCTAATATGAATCTAGAAGACCATTTTGAACAATGTGTACAAGTGAACTCTCTGGTAAGCCTTCATCAATAGAAATCAACTGCTCCTTCAAATCTTTGATCTTTGTCAAAAAATTATCCATAGAATCTCCTTCATTCTTATGCTCAATCTCCAATTGTTTTCAAAGGTAAGCAGCACAAGCCTCATTTCTTGTGTGGTACAAAGTGCTAAGTGTATCCCAAGCATCCTTTATTGTTTATCAAGAGAGAATATGAGGGATAATGGAATGTTTGATAGACAAGACTATCAATGCATGTGCCTAAGCATCTTTGCCATCTCAATTACCAAGTTTCTCTATAGTAGGTGCAGCACAAATGGAAGCAAAAACAAGAACATGAAGATCATCATCTTCAATGCCATTTGCATCACCTTCAATAACTGTAGTTGTAGGTGTAGTAGGTTGTTTTTCAACACCCTTCACAATATTCCATAGTCCTTGTGCGACCAATACATGATGCATCATATATGCCCATAATGGGTACTTGGTATGATCCAACGTATCCTCAACAACCAACATAAGGAATATGTCATTGCTTTCAGCCATGACCACTGAATAAAATACCGTGATGCAGAAAAATGATTGTATCTCAAAGACTTGAACAGAACTACCCTGTTGAGCTCCACTAAACTTGTAGTAGAATTTGAGATGCTTGTATTGGCGGACTGAAACCTCTATATATGTTTGGCACAAAATGGCAAAATTGCTTGCATAGGCACTATGATAGTGCATTTGGAGGCCAAAACAAGCTCAAATGGAAATTTTCATACTAGGGAGCAAAGCCGTTTTGAACTTCTAATCATTCCAGAGTATGCTCACCAATTTTCATGTGATTCTGAGACTTTTTTTCATATTTCCTATTTTATCTACAAATAGAAATGGAGTTGACATAGATGTTGGTGAGGATTGTTGATATATTTTGGTATGAGGTGTGTTAACACATTTAGGACCGTCAGTGCACTTTTTTCCCTCTATAGGAGTCCTTTCTACCCCCAGCTTGTATAAACGCATATAACCCTAATGGATCACATATCTTTGTACATTCGCTTAGTAATACATTTTGTATTGTGTTGTGCTAAAAGCTTCTTCTTCTTCTTCCTTATGATGTTTTTGTGCTTCTGTAGACCTCAAACTCCAACAATTGGAATCAAAGCAGATCGTCGCTTCATCTAGGGCATCATTGACACCCCTCGAGTCACACTCTCAAAATCACACAAAAATTGGTGAGCATACAAAGTGCAATTAGGATTTCAAAATGCAAATTTTTTATCTCATCTCATTTCAGCCTCTAAAAGCAATATCACAATAACTATGCAGGTAATTTTTTCCTTGTATGTCGAACATATATAGGTTTTGGTTCGTCAGTACTAGTGCCTCAAATTTTGATATAGGTTTAGCAGAGTTTGATAGGGTGTTTCTATTCAAATTTTTGAGATATAATAATTTTTTTGCATCATTGTATTTAGTCATTTGCCATGGCTGAAAGCAATTATGTATTCCATATGTTGGTGAGGATGAGTTGGATGATACTAGTTACCCATTATGTGCATATATGATCCATCATCTATTGGTAGCAAAAGGGTTGTGGAATATGGTGCACAGTGTTAAAAAATGTCTTACTACATGGTGTTGAAGATGATGATCTTCAATCTCCGTTTTGTGTTGTGGTTCCTGTTGCACCTATTGCAAAGCAACTTCATTGGAATGGAAAAGATGCTCATGCATATTCATTTATAGCTTTGTCTATCAAATGTGCCATTATTCCTCACATTTGCTCTTGCAATACATCAAACAACATTTGGGACACACTTACAACTTTATACCAAACAAGAAGATGAGTCTTGTGTTGCTTACCTCTTTTGGAGAGTGAGGATATGAATGAAGGAGATTCGGTGGACACTTTTTTGACAAAGATCAAAGATTTGAAGGAGCAATTGATTTGTGTTGATGAAGTATTGCTAGATAGTTCACTTGTGTAGAATGATTTTAATTTTCTTCTAGATTCATATCCGAGTTTTGCTTCTACTCTTCAATTGATGATGAAAGGAAATCCAAATGCCTTAACATTTGAGGATTTAGTCTTTATTTTGTTATAGGAAGATTAATTGAGGGAGAATAGGTCAATTATACATGTTGAAGATCAAGCTTTCCTAGCTACTCAGAAGGGAAATTTAAGGTAAATGGATCTCATCTACTAGTAAGGAGAAATCTGATAATGCTTCAAAATTGAACAAGGATGAAAACTATGAATGGGGCATTGATGCCTTTGACTTATGCTATATGATTTAGCAATGATCCTCAAACTTTCCAACGATTGATGTTTCATGTTGTTGGGAGATTATTTGGAGTAGTCATGCTTGATTTTTTGTAGAGGAGAGATTGAACATACATTGCACCTGAAAAGAGTTTTAGAAATATTGTAAGGCAAATTATCATGTCATAAAGAATTGTCCTAAACTTGTTGCAAAAGAGGCAAAGAAGAAAGGAGTTGGAATGGTAATTTTGGATGCCTCTACATCTAAAACAATCTGTTAATCTTTTTCAAAATGAAGAACGGGCATTTACTATTGTTTACAGTTATGAACCATCTTCTCATGAGCAATGTATGTCTGCAGTAGACTCAGATGGTTGGTACTTTACTTCAATAGTGGGGAAACCAAACATATCACCTCACAATGTAGTTTATTCAATTCATTTGAACCTACCCCTATAGGGAATATTGTCAGATGTGCTAACAACTCCTCTTATCCTATAATGGGAGATGGTAAGTTCATTCTAAATATTGCTCAAAATTGTTCTTTCACATTTTCAAATGCTTTATATGTGCTAATGATCAACAAAAATATGTTTTTAATTCTAGCATTATCTAAGTTTGGCTTGGTTGTCAAAGTTATTGATGATAGATGTACAATTCATGATCTCTCAAATGCCGATATTATTGTTGCTTCTAGCATTTTATTTCATGGGTTGTACAAGCTCATAGACTATGCAAAATATATGAATGATTTTTATCATGTGCAATTCAAGATTCTCAGGCTATCTCATATGCAAAGCTTTGGCATGCATACTTTGGTCATCCGAATTTTATTGATTTGCTATGCCTATAGAAATCTAAAATGTTTTGCTCTTTGTCCAAACTTCAAATACCTTGTAAACATGTCTTTAAAGGTTTTATTTTGGACAAAATTTAGCGTTCCCCCTCCCCAAAAGATGTTTCAATTCGAGTTGCTCATAAATTGCAACTTGTCCATAGTGATGTTTGTGGTCCTATGTAGAGGCCTTCATTTGGGAACTACCTTTACTTCATGAGTTTTATTGATGACTTCTACAGACATGCTATTGATGACTTCTTCAGACATGCATGGGTGTATTCATTGAAATCAAAGTCTGAAGTGTTTATGTGCTTCAATTCATGATGTTGAAGATGTGTTTGATGTTGTTCTCTAGCACTAGGTTGTTGGGTGTTTGATTTACTAATGCATAACTCAGCTTGATATTCAGTTTGTTCTCTCTCAAATGAGCAGGAAGTTATGCATTTGGTGTTGGGGCTTCACTCACTAATTAGGCATGGATATATGAAGACATATGATGGAGGAAAGAAGAAGTAAAGAAAAGACCTACAGAAAATCAAGCCTAAGTGAAGGGATAATTTCACTATTGTAAATTAGTGCAATTTTAGAGTCTAGTTTGTCATTTTGATCTCCAGAACTTACGAGTTCAAGTCTAGGAGAATGTAAATCATAGGTATATAAGTTAATTTGAGTCAAAAACATGTATGAGAGAACTCAATTTTAGAAATCTGAGTGAGTAGAGAAAAGTCGTGTCTTTTCTGAGAGAGATGGTGAGAGAAAACTTCTGAATCTGAGAGAGTTTTCCATGGCTGTGAGCAAAATTAGGCCAAGCCATTTTGTACACATCTTCTCTGATAATCAACACATGTTTGTGTAGAAGGATTGAGTCTAATTCCTTTTGTACATTGAGTTCTAAGTCATTTCATATGACTGTGTAAGATAGTTGACAGTTACGACTTTTCTGGCGCACATTTGACTGATCTTCTGAAGGTCAGATCTCGAAGTATGGTGTAAAGTTTTTAGTAAGTGGTAGCTCATTTTAAAGCTATTGTCCTCAACTACATTTGGTCAAAAGATCTTTAAGAAACGGGACGCATACTCAGAGAAATCAGCTTAAGAGTAGAGGTATGTCAAATCGATGAAGTAGATTTTCAGTTTTCAGACATAGTGAAAAGGTTGGAGCAAAATCAGAAGATTTTGAAGTTATTACTTGAAAGTTTTGGTTATTATGTGTTGCTTAACATTAGCAAGAACATCTCTTAGCAAGTGATCAAAAGATTTTGCAAAGATTGAGCTAATACAGGTCAGATTGAAGGATTGAAGAAAAGGCGCAGATTTCTGTGAAGTGAAATTTTGATTTTCACTAAGTTCAGAGTTGAAGATTCATATTTAGAGGTTTGCTAAGCTAATGATGGTTATGGAGGTCTTCTAATACCACATTAGTTTAGTTCTTGTGGTGTTACACACACCAACAACTGGTATCAGAGCAGATAAGGTCCTCGAGAGTAAAGGAAGAGCAGATACAAGAAGAATTGAAGAGTTCTTTATTAAAGAAAGTGGAAGTTGAGGTGTTCAATAACCAAAAGTCATCAGAAGAGTATTTCGAAGTTGCTCCCAAGGGTAAAGATCTACAAAAGGTATCATTCTTTAACTTTATACTTACAGGTTGAAGCAGAAGCAAGGATACCATGGCAGATCATGTGTCCATTGACAAATTGGACAGAGATAATTATCCTGCTTGGGTAATGAGGATGGAAGCCTTACTTATGAGTAAGGACCTAATGGTATATGTAACAGGTGAAGAAGAGAAGCCTAAATTTGAAGATGAAAGTCATCCAAGAAAGGAAGAGCTAGAAGCTTTGAAGCTATGGCAGAAGAGAGATGCAAGTGCAAGAGCTTATATATATAACACTATTACAGATCATTTGTTGCCACATATCAGAGGATTAGAAACAGCTGAAGACATTTGGAATGCTTTGGAAGATCACTTCCAAAACACTACTAAAGCTAGGAAAGCTAGCTTATGGTCAGAGTTCACCACATTCAAGAAAAAGCAAAATCAGAGCATTAGTGATTATGTCACTAAGATGAAGGACTTGACAGATAGCCTTGGATCCATTGATGAGGATATTGAAGATCATAGGTTGATAGCACAATTACTTGGAGGGTTAAGAGGTGATGAGAGATGGAAGCCCTTTGTACTTTCAACAAAACTCTCATTAAATCATTATGCGCCAGAATTGAATCAATTACTTGGATTGATGCTCACATTTGAGCAAGACTTGAAGTCAGATGGAGACAAAGGTCAAAGTTCTGCAATGTACATAAAGAATAAAAAGAAAGGAGATAAAGGCAAAGCAAAGGATGAAGAAGAGTCAACAACTCAAGCAAATTATGCAAGAGGAAGAGGTTTTGGCAAAGGTAAAGGTCGAGGAAATGGAAGAGGTAGAGGTAATCAGAATAATAACAAGAAGACATGTTGGATTTGTGGATTGAGCAATCATCTAGCATATGATTGTTGGCATAATCAACAAGGAGCAAACCAAAATCAGAACAACAATGGCAGAGGAAGAGGTGGAAGGTTTCAGAATCAATTTCAAAGAGGAAGACAGAATTCAAGAGGAAGTTATGGAAGAGGTGGTGGAAGAAATTGGAATCAGAACCAATCATACAACACCACATATTACAATTATGCAAATGATACACAGAATGACAACCATACAACATTGATGATGAATTCAATAAGTTCATCAGAGAAGGAGGATCTCAAGGTATTTTATATTGACTCTGGTTGTTCAAATCATTTGTCAGGTAATATAGAATTATTGTCAGAATTGGAAGAAGGAAATTCAAGTCATACAGTACAAACAGGTGATAATACAAAACATAGTGTGCATTCAATTGGAAAAGTGAAGTGCAGGAGTGGAGTTGATTTGTTAACAAATGTTTTGTATGTTCCAACAATACCAAAGAATCTGATTAGTGTTGGACAAATAGTGGAAAAAGGTTTCCAAGTCAGATTTACAAATGAAGGAGTATTTGTTGAAGATCCAGAGGATGCATACAAACCCATTGTTTGTGGTAAGAAGGAAGGTAGACTTTTTACTCTCAAAGTACAAGGAAATGTTGGTCAAGCCCTAATCACACATGGTGATGAAGTAATTATAGAGTTAGATCTTTGGCATAAAAGATTGGGACATTTCAATGAAAGAGGAATCAAAACTATGGTGGAGAATCAATCTGTATTGGGGCTACCAAATGTAAAGAATCAACATATGATATACAAGTGTGAAGCTTGTCAGATGGGAAAAGCACATAGACTACCATTTCAGAAGAAAGGTTTCAAGCATGATGGTTTGCTTGAACTCATACATACAGATGTATGGGGGCCAACAAAAGAAGGTTCAATAAATGGATCTAGGTATTATGTTTTGTTTATTGATGATGCTACAAGGTGGATAGCCCTTTATGTTCTAAAAGAAAGATCAGAAGTATTTGGAGCCTTCAAACATTTTCATGCTTATGCAGAAAGAGTTACAGGTCAAAAACTCAAGAGGCTAAGGTCTGATGGAGGGGGAGAATACTTCTCCCAAGAGTTTAATGACTATCTTTGGAATGCAGGTATCAAGAGAGAGATAACTTGCAGGTATACACCTCAACATAATGGGGTGGCAGAAAGAAGAAATAGAACATTGGTTGAATTTGCAAGAGCAATGCTAAAGGAAAAGAATTGCCCTAATTATCTTTGGGCTGAGGCTGTAAATACAGCCACATATCTTGTGAATAGGCTACCATGTGGAGCTTTGAATGGTATGACCCCTTATGAAGCTTGGTGGGGTAAGAAACCAACACTTGATCATTGTAAAGTGTTTGGGTCAATTGCCTATGCTTATGTGCCATCACAACTCAGACATAAGCTAGAACCAAAGGCAGAAAAATATGTGTTTATTGGATATGATGAAAAGCAAATGGGTTATAGGCTATGGAGTCCTTTAACTAAACATTTTATTGTTTCTAGAGATGTGACTTTTGATGAACAGAAGAGTTGGTATGCAGATAAAGATTGTGACCTTGAAACATTTGAAGAAGAGATAAGAAGGAATGCAAAAGGTAAGTCACATATGCAGATAGATGGAGATGAAGAACATATGCAAGCAAGCACATCAAGAGTTGGATCATATAGAAGGAATGAAGATGGACCAATATTTGATGAAGAAGTACATCCAGATATACATGAAGAGTGTGAACCAAGAAGGTCAACCAGAATGAGGAAGCAACCTACAAGGTATTCCTATGATACTTCTTACTTGACTCAGAAAAATTATGCTTATATGGTTAAAGAAGATGAAGAACCTCAAAGCTATGATGAAGCAAAGGGGAAGAGACAATGGGAAGTAGCAATGAAGGAAGAGTTTGATGCACTTGAAGACAACAAAACTTGGGAACTTGTTCCAAAGCCTAATGGTAAGAAAGTGATTGGAAATAAATGGGTTTACAAAATTAAGAAGCATGCAGATGGAACTATAGCCAGATACAAAGCCAGATTGGTGGTTAAAGGCTATGCTCAAACTTTTGGCATAGATTATGATGAGACATTCAGTCCTGTGGCAAAGATGTCAACCATAAGGACAATCATTGCCATTGCAGCATCAAAAGGATGGACATTGAGTCAATTGGACATTAAGAATGCATTTTTGAATGGATATATATCAGATGAGGTTTACATGGAGCAACCTCAAGGGTTTGCAGATCATAAGTTTCCAAATTATGTTTGCAGGTTGAGAAGAGCACTTTATGGTTTGAAGCAAGCTCCAAGAGCTTGGAATTATAGACTTGTAAAGTATCTTAATGATCTTGGATATCAAAGTTCAAAGGCAGATGCAAGTTTACTTATCAAAAGAACAGATGAAGGTATGATCTACATTTGTATCTATGTAGATGACATTATAATTACAGGTACCTCAAATGAAGGAATCAAGGAGGTGAAGAAGCTACTTGAGAAGGAATTCAAGATAAGTGATCTAGGAAAATTGTCATATTTTCTTGGAATGGAAATCACTTATGCAGAACATGGCATATATGTATCACAAGAAAGGTATCTCTTGAATCTTCTAAAGAAGTTTAACATGGAGAATTGCAGAGAGGCATCAACACCACTAGAGGTCAATCATAAACTTAGTAGATATGATGGTGCAGATTTCAAAGACATGAGGAAGTATCAATCTTTAGTGGGAAGTTTGATTTATGCAACTTTAACAAGACCTGATCTTAGTTATGCAGTTGGTGTCCTTTCTCAATTCATGCATTGTCCAAAGGATCCACATTGGATTGCAGGTCAAAGAGTTCTTAGATATATCAAAGGAACTTTGAAAGAAGGATTGTATTATCCTTTTACATCAGATATAAGGTTGAGAGCCTATAGTGATTCAGATTGGGCAGGAAGTCAAGATGACAGAAGGTCTACCCATGGCTATATGATATATATTGGAGATAAGCTTGTGAGTTGGTGTTCAAAGAAACAACACACAGTGGCCTTATCATCAACAGAAGCTGAATACAAAGGACTTGTAGAAGCAGCAAAGGAAGTCATATGGATGCAGACATTATTCAAAAGCTTGGGAATTGATCAAGGTATACCCATCATTCATGGAGATAACATGAGTTCTTTATATCTTGCAGCAAATCCTGTATTTCATGCAAGGACAAAGCACATAGAAATACAGTATCATTTTCTCAGAGAAAAGGTAATGGAGAAAGAGATTGAAGTGGTGTACACTTCTACAAAAGATCAGATTGCAGATATTATGACAAAAAGCTTGGATGGAGTGAAGACAAGTAAGTTCAAGGAGATGGCAGGAATAAAAGAGAAGAAGATGATGTGAAGAAGTCAAATTATGCTAATTAGTGATTGAGGGGGAGCTGTTGGGGCTTCACTCACTAATTAGGCATGGATATATGAAGACATATGAAGACATATGATGGAGGAAAGAAGAAGTAAAGAAAAGACCTACAGAAAATCAAGCCTAAGTGAAGGGATAATTTCACTATTGTAAATTAGTGCAATTTTAGAGTCTATTTTGTCATTTTGATCTCCAGAACTTACGAGTTCAAGTCTAGGAGAATGTAAATCATAGGTATATAAGTTAATTTGAGTCAAAAACATGTATGAGAGAACTCAATTTTAGAAATCTGAGTGAGTAGAGAAAAGTCGTGTCTTTTCTGAGAGAGATGGTGAGAGAAAACTTCTGAATCTGAGAGAGTTTTCCATGGCTGTGAGCAAAATTAGGCCAAGCCATTTTGTACACATCTTCTCTGATAATCAACACATGTTTGTGTAGAAGGATTGAGTCTAATTCCTTTTGTACATTGAGTTCTAAGTCATTTCATATGACTGTGTAAGGTAGTTGACAGTTACGACTTTTTTGGCGCACATTTGACTGATCTTCTGAAGGTCAGATCTCGAAGTATGGTGTAAAGTTTTTTAGCTCATTTTAAAGCTATTGTCCTCAACTACATTTGGTCAAAAGATCTTTAAGAAACGGGACGCATACTCAGAGAAATCAGCTTAAGAGTAGAGGTATGTCAAATCGATGAAGTAGATTTTCAGTTTTCAGACATAGTGAAAAGGTTGGAGCAAAATCAGAAGATTTTGAAGTTATTACTTGAAAGTTTTGGTTATTATGTGTTGCTTAACATTAGCAAGAACATCTCTTAGCAAGTGATCAAAAGATTTTGCAAAGATTGAGCTAATACAGGTCAGATTGAAGGATTGAAGAAAAGGCGCAGATTTCTGTGAAGTAAAATTTTGATTTTCACTAAGTTCAGAGTTGAAGATTCATATTTAGAGGTTTGCTAAGCTAATGATGGTTATGGAGATCTTCTAATACCACATTAGTTTAGTTCTTGTGGTGTTTCACACACCAACATTTGGCAGGCAAGCGTATCTTTCATTACTTGAGTGGTACATGGCTACATCGATTGTTTTGTCCCAAGGGAAATAATTACCACTAGATTTACATGCTTTTTTACTCAATTTGAGCTCATTAGTATAACAGTTGTGTCGCCTAGTGGATTTTGCATGCTTGGTAACTCATGCATATCTTGGTTGAGGAAGAAGCATCCTATTGTGGACACTTCTAGTTGTGAGTGTGTGTATAGGGCAGCTTTCACTGTAATTATTGAGTGTGTGTATGTGTGGCGCAAACACCATTTGAATGATTTGGGTGTTGGTCAATCTTATAGCACCACCATCTTCACTGACAATCAGGGCACATTAGTAGTTGCATGGAACCTTGTGTTCCATGCTCATACAAAGCGATGCACTATCATTATGTTAGGGAGAGGTTCTTTGTTGGAGAGATCAGTTTGGCTTATGTGCCCACACATAATAATGTTGAAGACCTTTTTCACAAAAGTTATGGCTAGGGAGAAGTTTGAAGCTTTTCTCAAAGCTCTGGGCTGATTTCCTTTTGTATATTGATCTCTTTCTACATAGCTTGGCACTTCCTTATACATGAGTGTCAGCTCCTTGTTCACCGCATCACTCCTAGGGCGTATTTGGTGATATATTCAATAGTGATGTGTGTGAACACACTTAGTATTGCCGGAGTAAATTTTTCCCTATTTAGGAGGTGTTTCCCCCCAACTTGTATTTACGTCTATAACCCTAGCAGGTCACTTATCTTTGTACATTCACTTTGTAATACATTTTGTATTGTGTTATGCTCCAAGATTCTTCTTCTTCCTTGTGTTGTTCATGCGCTTTTGTAGAACTCAAACTCCAATAAACATGCCACATGTCTAGTATTATTTCGTTATTGTTTTGAATTTATAAGGTGTACCATCAACATCTTCACCCATGATGAGGTGTCAAAGTTTAAAAAGCATATGCCTTGATTACTTTATCCAAACAGAATGATCTTTTTCCTCATATTCACCCATTCAATATAGTTGTAGTTGCTTGTGATATTATTGCCACATTGTAAAGGGAAGAAAATAAAATTCTTGTTTATTACTTTCAAAAATAGTTGTGTACTAATTACCTAAATGAAAGTGATTTTACAATGATCAAGGACATGAAAGAGAAATTAATTGTTCAAGAAGCTTTTCCTATTATTTTGCTACCTCAAAAAGAATTTTCATGATTTATTAGATCTTATAAACAACTCATGATAGACATAAAAATTGTTTTTACTATGCTTTGTTGTGGGTTGGATATTCCCACAGTTTACAAAAGAACTGTAGACGATTTAGCATATGTATATCAAGACTCGTAACCCATTCCATATGAAAAAAAACTGACATGCATATTTTAGCCAAATGAAATTCTCTCCTTTGTTTTGCATTTTAAAATTCAATGTGATATTCTCTTTTCTTTTCTTGAAGAACCTTCTAGAATTGTTTTTGGGGGATCTATTTTAGATAGAATGTATCATGTTCCTTTTCTAAAGAAGGTACAATAAGATATTAGTGTAAACCGAAGCTTCCTCATGGGGAATTTTTTGCTCCAATGTAGATACAATGATTTGGAAATTGGCTACACTTTATAGCTATGAAGAGTCTCCATAGCTTAAGAGGTTCAGTTTTATAGATAAAAATTTTATAATACTTGAATGAGGCTCCCCCCATTCTAATTGATTGGGGAGTACATGTCTTTGGACTTAATGCTCTTTTGAAAAACATCGGATAATCAATCAATTTATAGTTTTATCCCAAATATAGGTATTGATGAAAGACATAATATGTATCTCATGGAAATAATAAGATGCATGGTAAAGATTCCCACTTTGCTTCAACTTCTCTAGCCCAAATCTAATATGTGTGTTACATATGCTTAACATGCGTTGCACAATCATCTCGATGCATTATTCCTTATGAGGCTTGGTATTAATGCAAGACATGTATTTCTCTCTTATAACTTTTTGTGTATCTAGAATAAACATTTTTGTTTGAGTAATAATGGAAAAAATTTGATGATACAATTATGAAATGCATTTATTTTATGTAACCCTTTGAAATAAAAGGTTTCAATTATATCATCCACAATCTAAATGCATTACAGTTAGTCAAGATATAGCTTTCTTCGAAGATGAATTGAATCTCTACTTTCATGTACTAAGTGTTGATATAACTTGGTAGTTATGTGCGTGAACACACGATAGCCAGGGCACTTTTTTCCCTCTTTAGGAGGTTTTTTCCTCTTGACTTGTACATACGCCTATAACCCTAATGGATTACTTATCTTTGTGTATTCACTTGGTACTACATTCAGTATTGTGTGTTATGCTTCAACCTTCTCCTTCATTATGTTGTTTGTGTGCCTCTGCCGACCTCAAACTCTAACAATTGGTATCACAATAGGTCACTGCTTCATCCAGGGCATCATCAACACCCCTCTCGTCATAGTCTCAAAATCACATAAAAATTTGTGAGCATACTCAAGGTGATTAGGACTCCAAAACTCTTTCTCTTTCTAGTGTCGAAATTTGGATCTGAGCTAGTTTCGGCCTCCAAACGCACTATCGTAGTGCTTGTGTAGGCAATTTTTTCCTTTCGTACCAACCATATATACAGGTTTTGGTTTGCCAATACAAGCATCTAAAAGTCTGTTACAGGTTTAACAAAGCTCGACAGGGTAATTTTTGTTTTGAGATACAGTCATTTTTCTACATCAGGGTATTTTAGTGAGTGGCCATGGTTGAAAGCAATGATGTAATCCATATGTTGCTTTTTGAAGACAAGTTGGATGGTACCAATTATCCATTGTGGGCATACATGGTGTATCATGTATTCGTCGCAAAAGGACATTGAAATATTGTGCAGGGTGTTGAAAAGCAACCTGCGATACCTGCAAATATAGTTATTGAAGGTGATGTAGATGGCATTGAAGATGAAGATCTTTAAATTCTTCCTCATGTTGTGGTTCCTGCTCCTACTATAGAGCAACTTTGTCGGGATGGCATAGATGTTCAGGCACATGCATTAATACCTTTGTCTATCAAACTTGCTATTATCCTTCATATTCACTCTTTCAAAATAGAAGGATGCTTGGGATACACTTACCACTTTGTATCAGGCAAGAAATGAGGCTCATGTTGCTTACCTCCAAAAACAGTTGGAGAGCGAGCATATGAATGAAGGAGATTCTATGGACATTTTTTTGTCAAATATCAAAGTTTTGAAGGAGTAATTGATTACTGCACATTAAGTCTTTCCATATAGTTTACTTGTGCATATCATTCTTAATGGTCTTCCCGATGCATATCATAGTTTTGCTTCTACTCTTTGGTTGATGATGAAAGGCAATCCAAATGCCTTTACATTTGAGGAGCTAGCCTCTCTTTTGTTGCAGGACGATCAATCTAGGCAAAACAAGTCCATCATGTGTGTTGTAGATCAAGCTTTCTTAGCTAATCAAAAGGGCAAAGGTAAATGAAGCTCATCTAGTAGTAAGCAAAAATCTACCAATTCTCCAAAGTCAAAAAGGAAAGACAAAGACGAGAAGAAAACAAAAAAGCAAAAACAGTTCTCCAAATACTATAAAGAAAATGATCATGTCATAAAGAGTTGTCCAAAAGTAGCTACAAAAGAGGCGAAGAAGAAAGAGCTTGGAATGGTTGTTGCAGAGGCCTCTACACCCAAAATAGAGTCTATTAATCTTATGCAAATGTAGAATGGACATTTACTATTGTTTGCAATTATGACCCATCTTCTCACAAATAGTGTATGTCTACAGTGGACTCAGATGTTTGGTACTTTGATAGTGGGGCAACCAAAGATATTACCTCACTGTGCAATTTCTTCAATTCACTTAAGCATGCCCCTACAGGGAATACTATCACATGCACCAACAACTCCTCTTATCCAATCATGGGAGTTAGTAAGCTCATTTTGACTATTGTTGATGGTAGTTCTTTTACATTGTTAGATGCTTTGTTTGTACCAAGGATCAAGAAAAATAAATTGATAATATCTACATTAGCTAAGATCAGCTTGGTTCTCAAATTTGTTGATGACAAATGTACAATTCATGATCTCTCAAATGGCAATGCTATTATTGCTTTTGGAATTTTATGTCATGGGCTATATAAGCTCATAGACTATGCAAAATCTGTCAATGATTCAGCATGTGCAGTTCAAGATTCTCAACTATCTCAGATGCAAAGCTTTAGCATGCATGCTTTGGTGATCTGAATTTTGCTAGTTTGTTACGACTGTAAAAATCTAAAATGGTGTTCTCTCTGCCCAAACTTGAGCCAAGGGATGACACTGAGCTCAATATTACACATGTTGAATATGCTTCATTAAATGGATCTCAAATCTCCAAGGTACTAAAGGATATGTTTTCCTAGTTGAATGTGCCATAAAACATCAATGTACAGTGCCATATACACCACAATAGAATGGAGTTTCTAAAAGAAAGAACATATATGTCATCAATATGGCAAGGTGTATGGTTGAAATTCAGACTTTAACACATAGCTTTTGGCTTGAGGTTGTTATAAGTATAGCATATGTACTTAACATGTGTCCATCAAAGCACTACAGTCTATCAGAGGCTATGTTTGGCACAAAAAGATGAAATTGCCTACACAAGTGTTGTGATAGTAGATTCAGAGGCCAAAATGAGCTCAAATCATGATTTTTACACCCCAGCGTGAAGCGGTTTTGAACCCCTAATTGTTCTGACTATGCTCACCAATTTTCATGTGATTTTGAGACTCTGACTGGAGGGGTGTCGACGATGCCCTAGATGAAGCGGCGACCTACTTTGGTACCAATTGTTAGAGTCTCAGGTCTACAAAAGCACGTGAACATCACAAGGAACAAGAAGAAGCTTGGAGCACAACACACAATACTTAATTTATTGACAAGAGAATGTACAAAGATAAGTAACGTGTTAGGGTTATCGGCATATATAAAAACCGAGGAAAAAAAGCCTCCTAAAGAGGGAAAAAAGTGCCCTGGTGGTCCTAGTATGTTCACACACATCACTATTGAAATATATCAACAATTTTGGCCTTGAAGATTGCAAACATATTGCCACTCCTACGGAAACAAGTTTAAGGTTGAGTCTTCATGATGTTGGAAATGCATTTGATGTTGTTCTCTATGAGCAGGCTATTGGATGCTTGATTTACTTATGCATAACTCATCCTGATATTTAGTTTGCTATCTCACAAATGAGCATGTTTATGCATTGCCCCGATGTCAAGGATTGGCAACCGAAGCACATTTTTTGCTACTTAACTGCTACCTGGCTACTTGGATTGCTTTATCCCAAGGGCGGATCACTACCACCATATTTACATGCTTTTTGTGACTCTGGTTGGTTGGTTGCTATGCCACTCATGTGTCCATGAGTGGTTTTTGCTTCATGTTTGGTAGCTCATGCATATCTTGGTTCAGCAAGAAGCAACCTACTATGGCCACTTCTAGTTGTGAGGCTGAGTAAAGGACAGCTTTCACAGTGATTGTTGAGTGTATGTGGTTGAGACGCCTTTTGGCTGATTTGGGTGTTGGTTAATCTTTTGCCACCACCAACTTCACTAACATTCAGAGCCCATTGCTAGCTGTGAGGAACCTTGTGTTCCATGTTTGCACAAAACACATTGAGGTGCATTATCATTATGTCAGCGAGAGGTTCTCTGTTGGGGAGATCGATTTGGCATATGTGCTTGTAGAGTAGAACATTGAAGATCTTTTCACAAATGCTTTGCTTCAGCAAAATTTTGAAGATTTCTACAAAGCTTTGGGCTTACTTCCTTTTGTGGATTGATCTTTTTCCACATAGCTTGGCACTTCCTTATACATAAGTGCCAGCTCCTTGTTCACAACATCACTCCCAAGGGGAATTTGTTGATTTATTTTGGTAGTGATGTGTGTGAACACACTTAGGACTATCGGGGCACTTTTTTCCCTCTTTAGGAGGTTTTCTCCTGTCGGCTTGTATATACACATATAACCCTAATGAGTTACTTATCTTTGTATATTCACTTGGTAATACATTCAGTATTGTGTGTTGTGCTCCAAGCTTCTTCTTCTTCCTTGTGTTGTTCATGTGATTCCATAGACCTCAAACTCCAACACTAAGAGCACATTGATAATTTTAAAGAATGTTTATAATACTTTATTTATTTTTTCCAATGATGGATATCCAAATCTAGTTCCCATAATGGAAATTTTCATCCTACACAAGTTTTGAGTCATGTTGCATATCATTCACTTCTAATGTGCATGTAGATCGTGCACTTTTCACTAATAGATCAAGCACTGAAGATGTAGAAACTTTGTCGAAATGGTTGTTGCAAACTCTAAGGGACAAGGAATGAAATGCACTTTTACCTTATTGCACTTATCCAAGCTCTCAGGGTGACTAGTTTGCATCAAATTTTCATGAAATGGCTAACATACACTTCGTCATGGGAATGAGTAAGTCTCTTTTGATGAAGCACAAAAGTTGGAAAATTGGATGGCTAATATGCACAAAAAATTGATGTTATTATGAAGAATTTTACTTGTTCATCATGTAGTTTGCCTCTTTAGAAGATAGAAATTGGTGTATAATGGATTTATAGGTTGAAACATGAGCTTAAAGAGACAATCACAGTAAGTCTGAATTTGCAAAAATATCTTATGATCAAGACAAAGTTATTATTATCAGCCATTTGATATTATGTATCATATGACAACTATTCATAGCATAAAAGTAATTGTAACTCACTATAGTTTGAATATACTTCAATTCGACATTAAACATGCATTTCAACATGGGGATTTACATGAGGAATTTTATGTATTTAAACCTCATGGTTTTATGTAAAATGTAAAAGAAAACAAAGTGTGCAAGTGAAATGATGCATACTACGGTTTGAAAAAAGCACCATGCTCTTGATATGATAAGATACATTCTTACTTGTTAGCACATCAATTCCTAGGGATCCAACTAAAATTACCTTGTATGTTTATGTAGATTGTGTATTCTTGATCATTTCTCTTAATCTTGACCACATACTCTTCCTTCATCCTAAAAAGAAAACAATATTAGAGTTCATGGGTGATTTGCATGCCTTTTTTTATGTCTCATATTTGGGGCTCCTACATCACTATATGGACATTGAATTATGCAAGTTGATGAAGAAATTCCTTTCTGTAAAGAGAAGTATACTAATACCTTATGATAGTGTTTCAACCTTAGTGATAATGAACTCATTGCCATTGGTTTATAAAAAAGTCTTCATGAGCTAGGAGATGCATTTAATGCTCTTCTATATAAGAGGTTTGTGAAATTCTTAAAATATGTATGTTCTCAGATGACCTAGCTTATCTTTAGCCCAAGTTTCAAGCAATAAAAAATGGTTTTCTGTTAAATAATGCCTAGCAACTTGAGTTATTTTATCTTAAGGGAAATTCAATACTACATAATTTACATGATTTCCTAGACTTAAATTAGGTTGATTTCTATAAAATTCATTTGTAAACGTGTTTCTTTCTTTATGTTTGGTGGTTCATGCATATCTCTATTTGACAAAGAGGAAACATATTCTGACCACTTCTAGTTGCAAGAATGAATATAAGACTATGAAACATAAATTCATTATATCTAATTTGGTTAGTACCGTTTTATTTATAGTTATAGCACATTTCTAGTCACTAGCAACCTAGTATTCATGCTCACAATAACCGCATTAAAGTTCACTATCATTATGTTAGAGAGAAACTCTTTGCTAGGGGGACCAATGTGCCTTATATGCATATGCATAAAATCCTTGTGGACCTTTCACAAAGGTTCTATCGCATGACAAGTTCAAAGCTTTCTCTCAAGTTGTTGACTTCTTCTTTTCCATTGCCCAAAGTCCACATAGCTAAACACCTTATATTCGAGCATCATTTCTTAGTTCACCATACCTAGGGGGGATTTGTTAATGAATCATGGGAGTGATGTGCGTGAACACACTTGGGATTATCATGCAACTTTTTTCCTTAGTTTGGGGGTTCTTTCCCTCGACTTATATATATGTTATAGTATTAACTACAGCTTATTTTAGCACAATCCATCTTATTCATATCACTCCTTAGTGTGCTTCTAAACTCCCTCATCATCATGTTGTTTGTGTGTTCATGCTCATGAAAATCCAACACATGTGACTTCCAACTTTCAAAAGTTCAAACCTCCTAGTATGTGCCATACTTCCTTGTCAATCCCATCATTCATAATGGTAAATAATCTTCCATATTGTTCTATGCTTTGACACAATAATAACCATCTGTTAGTGGATGAAATGATTAGGAAAAATTCACAATAGTAGCCATTATATCAACTAATACCTTCCAAAACACACTGACCATGTGCAAATCTTTGCAATCAAAAAAGAGATATGCATATATCCATAACAGTAAATAGATATATACATATCATTCATAATGGTAAATAGATATATGCATATCATTCAATGGTGAAGTTTTTTAATTAAAAATAGATATATGAATCATTCATAATGGTAAATTATCTTCCATAATGTTCTATGCTTTGACACAACAATAGAATTTTTTTTTTCTACCTAAACCATCTATTAGAAGATGAAATGAGAATCAAAATTTCACAATACTCATTACGTCATCAAATACCTTCCCAAATAGGCCAACCATGTGCAAATATCTGTAATTTAAAATAGATATGTGCATATCTTGGCACTTGAAGTTGTTTGAATTGAATACCTCATGATGTGATCAAGTTTGATCCTATTGCAACCATGTATGACAAAAGCTTGCTTTTTAATTTGAAATTGATAATTTGGATATCATCGTTAGCTTGTTACCTTAGGATGATTAAAATGAAAATAATTGCTAGGATTTTCCGAGTATTTCCAAATATAGATAACTATTGTAGATCCTAGCATAAGCCTTGACAACATGCTTCAATGTGGGAAATATAGGATAACATAAGAAATCCCTAAATTTTCTCCCATAACACAATATCCAACCAATATGACTTTGTTCATGCCTAAACCCCTACATGATACATAACGATCCAGATCCTCAAACATCCTTCTTTCATCACACATTCTTCTTTCAATCTGTAATTTTCATGTTCTTACTTATGTATCGTATCATTAAACTTTGGAAGTTTTAACCTCAAGTATATTTTTGGCTTATATGATCCAACTCTTGATAATGATAAATTGTTACAAATTATACATGTGGCTTTTGTGATAGTGCATTGACACTAACGTTTCATTCCACATCAAACATCATATGAATCTAATACAATCCAACATCAAAGGCCTCTTTGATTACTATACATTATCCTATTGGTCAATCATGGAAATTCTGAATTCATGGAATCAAGAATTGATTTTTTATCGTATTCTTAATCAACACAAGTTAATTAATTGCTATATTCTAAGAATAATCTTTCATTTCGACCAATAGCACAAGTGAGAAAAAGAAAATGCAAAAAACTTTTCATTGGCAAACCTACTCTAGCAAATCATTGACTGACCTATGATTTCTTTTACATAGTTTTGTTGACCTTATGAGAAATATTTCGAGTACTAGATCTAACCACTACATGAATAGCATGATCATTCAACCTCTCAATTGGAAACTACCCAAGAAAAGGTCCAATAAAACAACGTTGAAAAATATTCTCGATATATAATGATAATGTGATGTTTTGAAGACTACCTCCAAAAAATATGAAGATTCAATAATGTGTTCTTTCTAGTTAATACTTCTTTCTAGTTAATACATCACCAAATTCATGACAATTATTATATTACTATGCTCATTAGTTTGATGTTTACTGCACCATGCCAAAATGTTTAGAAAGAAATCCAAATCCAAACCACCCAGCCTTTAGCATAAGTCTCCATAGGTGTAAACCTTTGCTGACATTCTCAAATCAACTTAAAAAAAGATGATCAACCCAACTAAGACCTTGCTACTTCTCTGTTCAATATACAAACCTTCATAAGCTCAAAGTTATCCAAACTCACAAACTCAAGATAAAGAGCACAAGCACAAACACAAAAGAGACTACACAAAATAAGATGAATATAGATCATGAAAAATACAAACAAATAGGAAAGGCATTACAAAATGAACAAGAATAAAAAATAGTAAACAAATTTCATATATAAAAACTAGTAAGTTTAAAAAAAAAAACAAAAAATAGAATTAAAAAGAAGAAAGAATAAGTACTACAGCTTTCCTCAACATATGGAAGATTATCTTATGTCTTTATACTCCTAGCTTCTAGAAATCAAAGGTGTCTTGTGCATCATGAAACTAAGCTTTCGACCATGGATCTTTGGGCGAAATACCATATATGACTAGTTGAATCAAATAGACACTGGCGGAACTTTAAAAACCTTGCAGCATAAGTCTTCTCATATAAAGACAGCTTCAAGTTTAAGAAAAACTTCTACATCTATTTCAATATATCTTATCCGTAGAGTCATTAAAATATGCATGTGAGCATTGCCCTGCTGGAGTGCAAATTTATACAATCTACCCTTGCCTGGTGTTGAAACTTGGGATACTATCTTGCTGAGCTTCGGACATTCGCTGCCATAATTTCTCTCAAATCCAAGCAGCTTCTTTGGGACATATTTCTACATCCAACTCAATATATGCTATACATAAAACTCTTTAGAACATGCCTGCAAGCATTGCCCTGCCTTGGGTGCAACTTTGGACAATTGAATATGCCACAGAGCAGCATCCTGCCTTCAGCGCAAATTAAGAGAC